>JAZKJV010004513.1:0-600000 GCA_037367405.1 Ottelia alismoides | reverse complement strand
CAAGATCAAGAAAATAATGAGAAATTATAAAATTATTAAAAAGATAAATAAGGTGTTCTAAATAAAGTAATTAGCCCAGAAACCCAGTTATGGTTAGGTTCCAAAATCGACTTTTTGAAAAAGGACTCTGATTTTAGTGAAATCACCTTTTATGTTTTTAGATAATATTATTTTATAAACTTTAAAAGTGAGTAGAGTGATGTTCGGAAGTTGGGATTTTGACAATTTACAAGTTGGATTTCTTGGTAAATATAAGGTAATATTTTTAACTTATTTTTATATTTTTCTATACGTTTTTAGAAATAATTAAGAAAGAGTTTGGTGTAGAATATATTAATATGAATTAATTAAAAATCTTTAAAGTTGTGGTATTTATTAGATAATTAATGAAGAATGTGTGGAGTGTGAAATTAATCATTTTTATTTGTTTTCTTCCTTATCTCCCCCTACTTATTTATTTGTTGACCAATCCATGCTGACTTGGTCTCGGGGATTATGTTATAAATATATCTTTTAGCTTTATTTATTTTTACAAGTCATATTGTACATATATACATATCTACAATTTTTCCTTTATTTTTATTTTCTTTATTTTTATTCTTTTATTTATTTACATGATTTTAATGCATAAAAGTACATTTTTATTCATGAATTGAATTATGTTAAAATGTGGAAATTAATGAATATTTACATGTATTTGTTAAGGGTTTTAAGACAAAATGAAGATAGAATGTTAATGAATCATGGACTCATCAACCCCCTATACTTAAACTTTGCTAGTCCCTTAGCAAACATTTATTTGAAAAATAAGGTAAAAAGAAAGAAAGTTAGAATGGATTTGTTTTCCTAAACCAATTTATGAGAACAGACAAAGGACATTGCTTAATTGGGCCTAAAATAAGCATTTTGTCAGAGCCTTAACTAGGATTAGGATTTTAACCTCAAGAGTCCTCAGGTTCCACAAATCCTTGTTTAAGTTTACCTCAACAGCTAGTTCAGATCCACTCATCCATATTTTGCAAACTCTATCAACCTTGAAATCAATCTGTACTGTGTAATCCACTCATTCATATCGCAAACTCTATCAACCTTGAAATCAGTGTGTACTGTATGTGAATTGATTAAGCTCTTCTCGCTTTGAAAGAAGCGAAGAAACAACCCATCCTAGTTATACACTCCCATTGGTTCCTCATCCAGTTACTCTTTCCTCAGGGAGGGAGCTATTACCTTCTAAGGTCGTTCATGATGTGTCCACAATCGAGTATAGAGAGAGAGTAGAAGAATGAGAAAAGATTCAGACTGCCACCAGTGTAGACGCATCTCCTTATGAAGCCCAACCGGTGTAGCTAAGTCTCCACTAAGATGTGCAGGCTTTTGGGTGGAAGCTCGGACCATGGTGGTCATATTTGTCTTTGGTGGATTCTTCTTTGAGTTGTGTTTGTAATGTTGCTTGCACTGCATTCATCTTTTTATCCCTTAACGGATATAGCATTTTTTCATTCCGTTCATTTTTTTTGAGGTCTTGGAAAAATTGTGTCAGTAGATCCTTCCCTCATCTCAAGCGATTATTGCAACCCCAATCTCTCTCGTCTTTAGACGTCTATGCAACAAAGACAAGGATAAAAATGTGCTACCAAGTTGGATTGCCCTTCACCGCCCTATGCAAGTCGAGCTAAGTGCAAAGTGCATGTGTCCAAAATTGGTTCACTATTGAAGTGTTAAATGGATGACACCAAGTGTTCTACTTAGGCATTTTTTGAGTTGACTTCCCAAACATGGTCTCATGGAAACCAAAGATTTATGTCAAAGACCCAAAGAATCTAAATTCCAGTTCCTAACTAGGCTCCTTACAATGAAAGTTAAAGACTGTAATCAAGCTCCATCCTTTGACTTTTCCCAATCTTTATTTCTAGAAATCAAATTTATTCTGAAAAATGCTAATGCAAATGCATCCATGTTTTTGTGAAGTATATTTTCTGAATTTTACTCATTTTTATGAATTTCAAGGATTTTGTAATTTTTACGAATTTTAGACTTTATTATTTTTTATGGATTTTGTGGTTTTTATAAACAAGTTTATGTACAAGAATTTTAAAAAATAAATTACCCATATGTTATTTGGATTAAATAACTAATGGATTTTACAAGTTTTATATACAAAAGTTTTTACAAGGATTAAATGAATTTTACTCATATTTTAATATTTAAGATTTTAAATAAGTGTTATACATATTTTTTTAAATATACATTTTAAATTAATGACTTTAAATAAGAATTTTAAACATTCTTTACTTATTTACATGGATTTTATAAATAATTAAATTAATAGATGGATTTTAAATTTCCCTCACCCACTTTTTATAGATTTCATAGATATAGAAAATACATTAAACTACGAGCTGGACAAAAGTATATATACAATATATGTGCACCCCATTATACTTAGCTTGTGCTATGTCCTCATAGCATCAAAAGAGAGAGAGGAGGACATAACTCGTGCTAAGTGAAAGTGGGTGAAAAAGAATGAAAGAATATAAGTCACTCGACCCCCCTATACCTACGATCAGGTCATCGTAAGTATAGTGGAACAAAAATGAGATGACTGAGGAAAAGGAATATATAAATGAAGGAACAAAAGAAGAAAGAAAAATGAAATCATCAGAATCACTCGGTCCTCTATACTTAGGATAAGTCATTCTAAGTATAGAAAAGAGTGTGGCCAAAATTAGGGACCAATGATTAGAGTAAAAGAAAGGATATACAAAAGAAAAGTAAAAGACTAAAAATCGAAAATGAGAATCAGCGGGCAATTGGTCTCCCCTATACTTAGGATCATGTATCCTAAGCATAGAAGATGAAAAAAAATGGGTACGATTGTGATCTATGGAGGATATACAGTTATGTACTCCAGAAAATCAAACGGCTTCACAGGTCTCTGTACAACATGGAATAAAGTGGGAGAGTAGTCATGCATCCAGTACAAAGTAGATCACTTCAACCAGGGGCGTACTGAATCTTCTGCTTTTTAATTGCGTACTGATCCTGGGTTGAACAGGTAGAGCCATCTCTGTAAATGAACTCTGTATGTGACATAGCTCTCTTTTCTGAGGAATGTGTTTCTGGAGTCGGACTACAGAGGATGTCTATATATGTAACCAGTACACCATCTAACTCTCTATGCTGAATAGATTGAATGATCTGCGATATATAATCAACTGACTCTCATGGTGGAATATGTATACTCTCAAACTGTGGCACTGAGATGTCTACTGCTACTAACTGCTCATCTAGATCTGATGTAAACTCTGTATTTGTATATGAACAATTATCAGTAGAACTTGGTACCATGTCTTCTACCCCATCCTCATGTAGGATATCGTAGGTATCAAGATAAACGCTCTCAAGATCAAAAGAATGTGTCTCATCTATGTTCTAAGAATCCTCTATAAGACAGAAGTCCTCTGAAGTAAATGACAAAACTGATCCAGGACTGCTACAATCTCTCACCATCTCAATCTATATCTCTCCACTGTCTATGTGGAATGATACTCTCCCAGCATCATAGTCAAAGAGCGCTCTTTTTGTCTGCAAGATGGGTCTCCCGAGATTGATTGGAGCAAGATGTAACTACGTCGAGCACGTCATGTCTAGGACGATAAAGTCCACTGGAAACTGCAAACCCTGAATGGTTACGATAATATTCCTCAGCACACCTCTAGGTCTCTTCAGAGATCGATCTGCAAACTGAAGTATCGCTATCGACTGAGATTAGACGGCCGTGAACATTCCATGTGGCGGAAGTAAGAAGGGGTTGCAATGAGCACGTGCGTGGCATGTGCGCGGAAGGCATGTGCCTCGCACGTGCAGTTCTTTTAATTTTTTTATTTTTTTTATTTTTATTTATATTTTTTAATAAACAAATAAATAAAAACTCAAAAATGGCTGACAAGTGGCGGCTCCAGGAGCCGCCACGTGTCAGCACCACAAATTTCGAAAATAAATATAAAGAAAAATAGAAAAGAAATAGTAAAAGACCTCGGATCGAAAAAGTTTCTTAACAAAAATTGCTCGTCACAATGAGATCTACAACTTTCATGAAGATGCCAAAATCAAAATCGATCATTTGCACAAAGTGATATTTTTGGGGTATCCCATGTACATAGAATACCCTGATTTTTGGGTTTTATAATTTTTTTGTCATTTTTGAAATAGATAAAATATGGTAAAATCAAAGATAAATATAGATACAATAATCTATTTTTTTGTATTTTTATTAATTAAGAAAAAATAAGAAATAAAATAAAAGACGAAAAAGACCAATTTTGTACAGACATTTATTGAAGACTTGGACCCGATCATTTTCTTTGATTTCAAGCTCAGTTTGGATTTGGATTTTTGCGCATTTAAATAAAATTTTTATCAAAGAAGACAACTAAAAAAGAAGTAAAATAAAATAGGTTAATTGTGTACATAAAATATTAGGTCAAAATCAGTTAAAATACAAAATGTACAAAAGAAGCCCAAAACCCAACTTTCACATACGAGCTCCGATTCACTTGAACTTGATCTTATTTTGAAGGTAATTGAATGTATATTAGTTCAAAAGTGAGTTGGATCAAAACGGATACTGGATGGGGAAGATATGCGGGTTTTAGTCCTGGAATCCTAGATCTAGGGTTTGAGTTTTTAGTCCACTTATTTGGGTTAATGATTTTTTTTGTATTTTTTGTTTATTCTTGTTAATAATATGTACATAGTGGAGGTGGTTTTGAGTCATTCAGAGTTAGCATGAATAAAAATCAGGGAAGTTGGGCCATTTTCATGTCAATTTTGCCTGGGATTTTTGGCTTCTTATTTTGTGCAAAAATAGAAGATAAAATGCAATTCTTATTAAAACATGCATGAATGCTAATTAAGCAGAATAAATGAAGAAATGCCAATGATTTTGAGGGATTTGACTTAATTATTGATATTTAGAGTGATGAATCTGAGATTCATCATCCCCCTATACTTAAACCACGCTCGTCCCTGAGCATCAAAAGAAATGCCATGAGGTGAAATGAGATTGGATTCCATACCAAGACCATGACCTGAAGGTAAAATGAAACTAGACTTGACCTTTGGATTATTACTTTGGCGGAACTTCTGTGAGATTTAGAAATCAATAGCCTTCAAGTTCTACACATCATTGTCACAATTTTGGCACAGAAGTCATCTTAGATCAATCCTCTTCCCAAAGCATACCCTATGAACATTGAACAATCGACTCGTGTGTGTGAAAGGTTTTAGCTCTTCCCATCCAGAATGCTAGACTACCATGCAAACCTCCTCTCCAGTAATTCATCCTCGGGGAGTCAGGTATTTCCTTCTATGGTCTGTCGCACTGTGTTCACAATCGAATTGGGGGAGAAGTTAGAAGAAGAAGAAAAGAACTTGAGGGTAGTCAGTGTAGTCACCTCTCCTTGTGAAGTTGGCCAGTGTAGCTGAGTCTCCACCAAGCTCTGCAGGTTTCTTGAAGCTTGGATCTTTTTTGTCAGTATTTATTTAGTAATGGCTTCTTTGTATTGGATTTTGATGGTTCTGCTTGGATCTTGTTGTGCCCCAACAGATATAGAATCTTTTTGTTTCCGTACATTTTTTGGGTTCTTAGAAAAAATTGTGCCCAGTCGTCCATCCCTTTTTCAAAGCTTTATTTCAACCTGTGCTCCGATCTTTAGATTTCCACGCTACCAGAAAAGAAACTCACAATGTCTTCCAACATCCCGTCTGAGTTGAGCTAAGTGCATAGTGTGAGAGTACAAATTAATTCCCTATTCCATAGTTGTACCCAGAATGAAGTGACCAGGTTAGGCACTAAGAGTTAAACGCTGCACATTATTATGTTGAACTTAAAGAATTAAGTCAAAGACCTGAAGCTTCTAAAATCCTATTTCTCGGTGAAGTTCCTCTGAAAATTAGGTAGATTAAGATCAAGTCCAGACCACTCTCGATTTCTGCTCATAACTCGGTTCAGAATCCAAAGACTTTTCACAGATGCAAATGAATGGAACGCTGGATGAAGTGTAGGTGTGTGAAATGCAGACACATTTTTTTGTGAATTTTTTTTATTTTTTATGCAAGAGGTTTTTTAGGCTTTTTTATGCAAAAATGAATAAGAAGCCATTTTTTTCAAAAGTTTTGGGTTGGACACAGTCAGTGTTAGTTAGCAAAACTCTTTTTCTTTTTCTTTTTTTCAAGTTAAATACCCACCCCGTAAATACATATAGACTTACACGAAAGTACGAGATATGGGTAAAATATATACACAGTATATATACATACCCCCTATACTTAGCGAGTGCTATGTCCTCAAAGCACAAGAAGCGTTAAGAAGACATAGCTCGGGCTAAGCATAAGAGAGTGAAAAAAGAAAAATAAAAAGACAGGTAGGTTCGCCCCCTTATACTTAGACTGTAAACAGTCTAATTATATAAGAAGAGCGAAAAAATGAGGCGGTCGGGATATGTGAATGAGGAGGGTATATACAGGGGTATCGGTTCCCCCTATACTTAGGCTCTGGTCAGCCTATGTACAGAAGAAGGGTGGAAATGGAATGATTGTGAGAAGGGGAGAATGGCATGTACATATGGCATCGATCCCACCACTATACTTAGTCCATGGCCTAAGTAGAGGAAGAAGCTGTACAAGGAGACCGATGTGGTCGGGAGGGAGGGTGGGTAGCCAATGATTAAGGCGGTTTTCGACCGATCTTTTTGTGAGCCTGCGGAGGGAGATCGTAATGACGAGAAGGAGATGGAGCATATGATTCCCAACCATTATCAGTGTTATCTTCAGAAAAATCATGATGAATTATAGATGAAGCGTATGAGTTAGATGAAAGGTAGCCATCGTTAGAGTTATCCACAGAGGAATAGTATTTGAAAGTGGATACACTCCAGATATTCTTGTCTTTTTGTTTCTTCAGTTGCTTTCTCAGAATCCATTCCTTTTTTAGATCAAGTGTTTTGTCCTAGTATGAATACTCTGAAGCACCAATCTCAGTCAGCTCATATGAAATAATTCCAGTGTATTTGATGAGAGCAGGAGCATTAGATTTTTATGAATAATAGTGAGGAATGGGAGTCGTCCAACGGGAGTAGAATTTTGGATCCTTGCAAAGATATGGTTTTAGAACTGCCGAGCAGACCTCATTCATGTAGTTTACCTTTTCCGGACCTGATGAGGGATCATCAGCTGATTCCTCTTTCGGGAGGTCAAAGGGGACTTTCTTTTTCGATAAATGAGTAGTCATTTTGTTTCGTGAAGGTGTCGGTCCACTTGAGTCTCCAGATGAATAACCTTTGGAATTCTTCTCCTTAGTCGGTAATCGTCCTGCGTGTTTGTTCTTAGTCTTCTTAATGTTGGTGCACTCCTGATTTGGGATGATTTGGTCAAGGTATTCAGAGTAGGTTGCCCCTGGGTGTGACCATGCATACGTCTCATGATATATAAGAAACATTCTTCTATTCTGAGCACCACAGGAATTGAAATAGTGGGGAGAGTCTCTGCATGTTCGTTCTCAATTAATTTGATGTTGGAGCATTCCTGTGTTCAGTTGATGTGGTCAAGGTAGTCGGAATATGTTGACCCAGGGTGCGACCATGCATAAGTCTCTGGATCATATGATTCATATACTTGGTTCTCCATAGTGAGAGCAGCTGGGAATGGAGCAGGGGGGAGATTCTCTAAACCAATAGTCTCATCAACAACCGCTATATCAGATGTAGCGACGGGGTAGGGATCTTCTACCGCTTGATGGTTATGGCTGTTGAGGACTTCGTGGGTTGCCTTAGAAAATCGTGGTTCCTCAAACACTGAGTGAGATCGAAGTGCTTCCAATGTTGTAAAAATGATTTCCCGGGTCTCACACTCAATAATTGCTTTAGCCAATGCCAAGAATGGCTTTCCGAGAATAATTGTGGAGAGTGGGTGAATTCTCCTTGATGCTCAATATCAATGATCGTGAAGTCTACTTTGAGCAGAGCACCTTGGAATGTAATGATGACAGAAATGAGTCATCTCGACCGCTTTATCGATAGATCGGCGAATTGAACAATCTCTCGGATCTTCCTGATCGGTCCGAGTTTGAGTTCATGAAATACAGAGGTCAAGAGGATATTGATCGGTGAATTGTCATTAATTCGAGAATGGGTGAAAGATGTGTCTTTAATTCCACAGTCAAATTTGGGCAACCGCTTTACTATGCGGCTCTTGGTTTTTCTCCTTAACACCAAGGAGGAGGCCATTGATAAGATACATCTTTCAGTCTTTGTTCTTATCATGCCCAACATTTTCATCATTAATCCTTTAAGGTCGGGGAAGGGTTCAATGGCCTGTATAAAGTGAAGTTCAAATATCAATCTTTTCTCCAGTGCTTCCCATAAAGTAGGATCCAAATTCTTCATATCTTATTCAGTTTCATTTTTTATGTAATTTTCTTCGATTTTTTGGGTGTTTTTGAATATTTCAATTTTTTGGTATTTTATGTGTGGTGTGGTGATGAGGTGTCTTCTGTAGATGAGAAGGAGCTTTGATGTTCCGAGTAAGGGTCGGAGGCATAGTCATTCCTAGGGGAGTAATATGCAGAAATGTCACTGTCAGAATCGTCCTTAGGTTTCTGAAAATCCTCAAAATTATTAACATGAGATCCAATCTTTTCCTCATCCATTTTTATGTCGGAGATACCAGAGAGTGAAATTAATCGGTCAGCAAATTTTTGAAATCTATCCTCCATTAATTCGAATCCTTATTTATCCTCGAAATATCATCCTCCAAATTATGTTCATGGTCAATAATGGGAACCATCCGTGTGTGTTTTTGCATTTGAGATCCAATAATTTCATCTTCCATTTTCCTATATGTGCTAAGAGGAGAGTTTCTTGAAATATCCGATATATGATCATTATTTTCTAAAAATTTCTCCTCAAAAATTATGGAAGGAGGCTGCTCAGTGGAAGGATTTTGCAAGAATGTGTAGGTCTCATGCTCAACATGTTGTGACTCAGGCATGTAATGGTGATTTGAGTAGAGTCTATTTCCGTGGTCTTGATTGATCGTATCCTCAAATAATGGAGTCATACAGGGTGCATATGTGTCGATCTCATTCACTTGGTCCTTTGTATATATCAGTTGATCAAAGGAGTGGTATTCAGGTTGGTTAATAGGGATTTGATCGTCACGGTCAATCCAACTCTGATGATCATTAAGTGCAGGTCTCTCTATCTGGGTTTGGTTTCTTGGCCAGTCATGAGATTCAAAAGTAATTTGGTCTTGAATTGGTTCATTTGCAAGAAATCGAGAATAAGACCGTTCAAACCAAGATGGTAGGTGGTCATGTGTGGTCAGGTGATTTGACTAGAATGTCTTGGAAGTTACTGGATTCATCCGAGAGTCAGAATCTCTTTCAAATGTTGGAGGATTATTGAAAGAAGAGGATTTGGGCCTAACCGAGACAAATTCATTTTCATAATATAGATCTGATGGGTACTCAGACCATTATCATGTGTTTGTCAAAGGAGGTTGATGATGAATCGTCATGGTTGATCTCAGTGCAAGTGCACAAGATAGTCAAAAGAAATTTTTATCAAGGAGGTTGAGGGCACAAATGTGCAGCTTATGATTTTCGAAATCGGTTCATGCACACCAATGCAAACACAAATCAAACCCGGGGTTCACCAACTCGCACAATGAAGCCGCAAGAGTTCGGCTATTATCTTTTTAATTTTAATTGGTGATAAGACAATCTTGGAATGAATTTAGCGAGCTGTTAGGTGTCAGAAATTTTCTTAATGACTGGCTCAAATTCTTACAACTAGTTGCAGCTTCAGCCAGTATGGGAGTAAGTACAGACCGTAGAACGGCTACCCCTTACTTGAGGACAGAGCCTTACACAGTGTCCTCTAAACCACCCACTCTGCTAAGGAAATCCGGACCATTTACTGGCTAGCCGTTGGATCCTCACTGAGAAGTAGCTAATCGTTTTTGGTAGAATCAGTAGTCAATATGAAAATCCGGATTTAGTCTCTAGACTTAAGTGTCGTCTCTCGCTCACTCAGAAAAATAAAAGAATCCAAGGTCGGGGTTGCTCTCCCGCAAAAATTCTTGATTTTATGAGTTATATAAAGTCAGATATATTTAGCAGTCCCAATTTTAATTAGGTGATCACTAATGAATTAAATGAGCACAAATACAAGTCTACCGTCCCGTCCCAATTTCCTTTAAAATTATGTGACAAAACAAGATGGAGAAGTTTGGGAAAAAGCTGATGCATGCAAAAACAATGATGTATGCTTAGTTAGAAGGCTTATAGTGAATCCTCGCAATCTCCATGTGGGATGCAATACATAAATTGAAAATTAATCTATAGGAATGCACGCCGATGAAAAACCACACCTAGCAGAAAGTTCTATTAGTGGGGAAGAATTGAGTTGAATTTGGCTAAATTGAACGATCTAATGTGCGTCTCAATTGAAATGAAGTGTGGCCCTAAGTCCTCTGAGCACAATAAAAAATAAAAAAGGATTTAAAAGCCATAAGTGTAGGTTTATCCTAAGTGCCACTCAAGTCGGGCCCCACCCTCACCGAAGAGTGAAACAGGTCACGACACATCACAGAAAAAGTTCAAGGTCTTTTTACACACGCCAGAGTCCAAACGGACACCACTATAAATGAGCAATTAATTACAGAAATTTTAAAAATTACAGATAATAAAATTCTAAACTTTATGCTCTCTCACAACTCAACTCGATCTTAAATTAAATGTGGCTTTTCGGAAGTCAATGAAGATGTGTCGGTTCTTAAACAACAGCTCCACATATGCCAAGTACCTCGCAAGAAAAATAAGAGAGAAAATGTAAGAGAGTGACTCAAAAAATAATAAAAAATAAAACAAGAAAATAAATGCTGAAAAATAAAATAAAACAAATGCATAAAAAATGGAATTTATAGTGAAAAGTAAGGGGGTCAGACTACCTGAATGCGAAAAACCAAATAAAAAATTTTTAGACAAAAAACTAAGCTGTTTGCCTCCCCGGCAACGGTGCCATCTGACGTTTCCGTATTTGCACTAGTTAAAAAGCATCGTGTATTGTCGTTCGCTTAAACTAATTTGTCGTTTCGTTGTAGGCGGAAAATCGGAATTCGTCGAGAAAGAACCAAAATAAAATTTAGTCAAGTTTTAATCACGTGGTTTTATGTTTATTTTACTTGAGCAAGTCCTGAGGTCGAACACAAGGAGGTAAAGGGACAATAGAGAATTTATCTTTCAAAGTTCATGCACGGTTTTTGCGGTATTTTTTATGCAATTATAGATGCAAAATGCAATTTTTGGCCTATTTTAGGGACTAAAATGTCAATATTGCTCAAACGATGTCCGAAAAATATGAAACTTAGCCAAGATGATAATTATGATGAAATAAGTGCATTTTAATATTTTTGGAATTTTTGGATGCAAGATGTATGTTTTATGAATTTTTAAATGCAAATGATGTGAATTTCAAAATTTAATTATAATAAATATTAAACCTATATATTTTCAAAGAATAAAATTATCTAAGCTCTATGACTAGATAATGGATCTCAGAAAAATCCTAAACCTAAAAAATATGAGATTTAATACTATTAAAAATCAAATATTGAAATTTGCAAAATGATTTTTACAAGGCAAATTATGCATGCAATTGCAATTCTTTTTGGGCACAATGTTAAATACAATTAATTTTACAATCCGCGATTTTTAGCAATTTTTAATGCAATGATTAATGAATTATAAATTTCAGAGCACAAAATGGGCAAAGTTTGCAATTATTCACAAAATAATTAATTATTAATAAACCATTGATGACAAAAATGTCATACATATGCCATAATGTAGAGAATTAATTGTAGAACAAAATGCCAATTTTTGATAAATAAAAGAGTACAACATAGCAGTCCAAAACAAAGGGGGAATACATGGGTATAAATGCAATTACAATATTTAAATAAATATAAGAATACAGAGTAGGGGGAAAATTTGAATACCTAAACCCTTAAGGGGTATGTCTGAAAAAATGATAGAGGGGTACGTACGCCGCACGTGCCCTCTGTGGCGGAGCTGAATGATAAATATGGACAATCAGGGGGTTGCTTCTGCAAAAATGCCAAGTGGTCACGTGACCCTTGAGCTGGACTTCTGCGTGAATTAGAGAGACACTGGGGTTCTTTTGCAAAGTTTCCTATCTCATGTAAGCACGCAAATAGGGCCTCAGGCTGGTGCTCGACCGTTGGCTGGTGATGGCGTGGCGTCGGGCGGTGGAAGTAGTAGCTCGGCGTAGCTTCTGGCTTCAGAAATGGTTTGAGGTGAAGCGGAGGTTGTCGATCATTGTTGGTTGAAGATGGCATCGACGGCGAAGCTGCGGTTGTTGGAGGTTATCGATGACGAGGCGGTGGCTCGACGACAAGGAGACGGAGCGAGGCAGTAAGCTTGGAGCAGCGCTGAACGCGCCTGGAGATGAAGAACGTCGGAGACGAAGGTAGGTGTCGTTGGCGAAGCGGTGGAGCTTGCGGCGGAGGTTGAAGTTGATGAAGAACATCAGAGTTGGCTCAATGGAGACGCGACCCCGAGCAGAGTAGCTAGGCTAGGAGGCACTGCGACGAGCTGGTGAGCTCGGATCTCGCCAGAGAAGGGGGAGGGGCTGTCTATCACCCCGGCTCCTCGACCTACTGTGCAAACGGCAGATGGGTGATACAAAGGGCTGTGGTGCTTTTTAGAGGGTTGAAGAAGGGTCGGTCGGAAGAGGAAACGGGAGGATCGGACGAGGTACGCAAGATCACGTGATCGAAGATGGAAGGGGGGACCTGATTTGATGGGATTCGACTGGGATTTGGAGGTTGGAGAAGGGGGAGATCTCGAAGACGGCAATGGCGGCAGCCTGATTGGGTGATCGGTGAGATTTGGGGGATGCACGGAGGAAGGAGATCTGTGGCGGTGAAGATTGCAGGGTGGTGGAGGGTGCCGCTCAATTGGGAAAGTGGCTGGAGCTGGATTGTGACCAAGGGTCATCCGATCGGCCGAGATTGGACGGTCGTGAACGCGCCACGTGGCGGAAGTAAGAAGGGCTACGATGATCACGTGCGCAGTTCTTTTAATTTTTTTTATTAGTATTTTTATTTATTTATATTTTTTTAATAAATGAATAAAAAAACTCAAAAAGGCTGACACGTGGCGGCTCTAGGAGCCACCACGTGTCAGCACCACAAAATTCAGAATATAAATATAAAGAAAAATAGAAAAATAATAAATGACTCAGATCGAAAAAGTTTCTTCACAAAAATTGCTCGTCTCGATGAGATCTACAATTTTCATGAAGACAACAACCAAAATCGATCATTTGCACAAAGAGATATTTTTAGGGTATCCCATATACATAGAATACTTTGATTTTTGGGTTTTATAATTTTTTAATCATTTTTAAACCAGATAAAAATCAGGAAAAATTACGGTGAAATCTAAGATAAATATAGACACATTAGTCTATTTTATTTGGATTTTTAATAATTAATAAAAAGAAGAAGTAAAATAAAAGACGAAAAAAACCAATTTTGTACAGACAGTTAGTGAAGACTTGGACCAAATCTGTTTCTTTGATTTCAAGCTCAGTTTGGATTTGGATTTTTGCGTATTTTAATAAAACATTCATCAAAGAAGAAAATGAAAAAGAAATAAATAAAACTGGTAAATTATGTACATAAAATATTTGGTCAAAATCAGTTAAAATACAAAATGTACAAAAGAGGCCCAAAACCCAACTTTCACATACGAGCTTTGATGCACGTGAACTTGGTCTTGTTTTGAAGGTAACTGAATGTATATTAGTTCAAACGTGAGTAGGATCAAAATGGACACTGGATGGGGAAGATATGAGGGTTTTAGTCCGGGAATCCTAGAACTAGAGTTCGGGTTTTTGGTCCATTTATTTGGGTTAATATTTTTTTGTATTTTTTATTTATTCTTGTTAGTGATATGTACACATTGAGGTGGTTTTGGGTCATTCATAATTAGCATGAATTAGTTAATAATCATGGAAGTTAGTCTATTTACAGGTCAATTTTGGCTGGGATTTTTGACTTCTTATTTTGTGCAAAAATATAGGATAAAATGCAATTCTTATTAAAACATGCATGAATGTTAATTATGCAGAATAAATCAAGAAATGCCAATGATTTTGAGGGATTTAAGCTTAATTAATGAGATTTGGAGTGATGAATCTGAGATTCATCACCCGACTCGCTCTGAACGAAGTGGATCTGTCAGGTGGGAGGAGCATGTAAACATCTCCGAGCAGGTTGAGAAGTCAAAGAAGCATGAGATTGTTGATATTGAAGCTGCAGGTCTATCACCTTCTTTGTCAGATCACTCTACTGCTGAGGAAGTGATGAGAGTTTCTCCAACTCTGGCAGCGGCTGCAGGTCCTGAATTTACTTCTGAATCACATCTACCAACATTAACTTTTCACGGATTATCTCATGTTGGCATTGGATTCTGAGTCTGAAATGTTCGCCACCTTATGATGCTCTCGGTGGCGTGGTGGCTGTGGGGCCTTCTAGAATGCCCGAGTAGAGTCGACGACTCTCAAGTTCTCTACCATCCCCTCAAAGATGTACCAGACAGACTCAACATCCCGATTTAGATAGTTGTCGCCACATGCGACACTCACAAGCCCCTGGATATCCGGCTAGAATCCTCCAAAGTAGTTATATACTAAGACCTTCAATGGTATCTCATGATGAGGACATCTCTCGGTAAGATACTCGAACCAATCCCACACCTCGTGGAATGATTCGTTTGGCAACTGGGTTAAGTTAGAGATCTGACTCCTCATCATGTCAGTCCATCCCAGAGGAAAGAATTTACGCAGGATAGACTTCAGGTCAGCCCACGTAGATATCTCCCTCCCCAAATGACTGATCCAATGAAATGCCTTATCTACTAAGGCAAAGGGGAAGGCTTTGAGGCAAATGGCCTCCTGCGTAACTCTTGGGTAATTAGTCGTACCACATATCATCTCAAACTGTTGCAAAAAGGTAAATGGCCCTCAACACAATCCCGTAAAACTTGAGAAGCAATGAGATGAAGGACGGACGTAACTCGTATGGCCCTTGATTTGGTGGTAACTGAAGCCAGTGATGTAAAGTTATAGCGCCAGGGTCATACTCATCTCTGAGTGTTGCGAGAACCATGGCCGGCGGCAGTAGGTTCCTGGCTCTTACTCTAAGCACAACTATCTTCGCTCGTAGCTCGTTCTGAACTCTGAACTGATCTCGAATCTGTATATTCATCTGTTGTAATGTATCGAGAATCCTGGTTGTGATATCTGCGGTTGGATCATGTCTTTCATCGGTGTGTTGTTCACCAGTCTGTCGGTCCTCCGCTGCTCAGTCCTCGACTGGTTCCTTCCCATGAACCATATCCTTAGAATCTTCTGGGAAGGAAAAAGTATTGTAAGAACTCGGTAAAAATTGAGCAGGAGAAATCAATGATAATTTGAGGCGGGGGTCTGCCTCAAAAGATGGGCTATGAGGAAAGGGAGTCCAGGTTTGACTCTCCTTGGGATCGGAAGGGACCGACTAAGGAAGAGGGTCATCCTGAGTCTATGAAGAAGTACAACTGACGGTGAATAATCAAGAGCTCACGGAGTTTGAGCGAAATAGACGTCGAGTCGTCACCTTCGATGTCAAGAAGACGATGTCAAATTAAAAGAATGGGAAAGGTGTATAAGACGCTGTAACGTACGCCTCATGAGAAAACACAAAGCAAACCCCGAATTCACCAACACAACCCGATGATGATCATAAGAGTTCGATCGTTTATCTTGTCAGTTTTAGGGTTATTTTGGCATAAAAGTATTTTCACAAATTATCGTGAGCTGATATGTAACTGAATTTTCCCGAAACACTATCTTGAGTCCTTACAGAAAACCGCTTATTCTCAGCCAGTATGGGAGTAAGTACGGACCGTTTCCGGCTTCCCATGTTACTTGAGGACGGAGCCTTACACAATGTCCTCTAAACCTCCCACTCTAGTAAGTAAACTCAGACCGTTTCAGGCTACCCGAGAGTACCCACTAAAGAACAGCAGTTAGATGCATGGACTAAGTAGTATTCCTAAGGAGACTCGGACTTTGGTTCTAGCCTTAAGTGTCATCCCTCACTCACAAAATCTGAAGTGTACCTACAGTTGATGTGTGGGGATCGCTATCCCAAATCAAATGATCCTTTACGTTTATTTTTTAGGTCAGATATTTAAGAAGTCCCGATTTTATCTTTAGTTATCTCTTTTTTTGGATTTTTTCAAACAAACAGCCTAATGATTTTTTTATTATTTTTTATTTACCCTATAAAAACATGCACCTAGGTCACGAGTCCTAGAACTAACTACGAATGCGCAAGCAGAAAGGAAAAAAATCGAAATCGGAAAACACCTAAGCAAGCACCTAGCCTCTTGAAAAGCCGCATAAAACTAGTGATGCGAGAAAAACTGTGGTGGGTGCCTTGCTCCCTCAAATACACGACACTCGGTGAAGCAGACTTCAGAAAAAAGGGAGGGGAGGTACAAGTCGGGATGTCCGTACGGGGCCCCTTCTAAGAAAACAAAAAAATAGGAAAGTGCCCTTATTTTTTTTACAAAAATATTACAAATAAAAGGGAAAATCCTAAGTAATTTGCCATCTACAACCGACTCGTGAGAGAAGGGGTCGGTCTTTGCACTTTCAACTACCTCGGCTTCCGAGGAAGCCGGCTAAACATGCAGGCCCTTCAAAAATTAGTTAGAGAAAAACAACATACGAAAAGCCGAAACAAATCAAATAAAAATTGAAAGAAATCAAAAACACAAAAAAACGTAAAAACTTAAGAAAAAGCCATCAACAGAAATCAAACAGAAATCGAAAAAGAATCAAAATATGTAAAACCAAGAATATCGAAAAATTTCAAAATTAGGTCAAAAACCAAGGTAAAAATAATGCCTCCCCGACAAAAGTGCCATTTTGATAAACATAAAAATCAGACCCATGGTTAATTGATATAGAGAGTTGTCGATGTAGAAATAACCACGAAATCAGACTCGGTTTATCAAACAAAAATCAATGAAAAAGGAGAGAGAGAGATAAGGATGAGCGGCTTCTCTCTCCTATTTCATCTACACTATATTATTTATCCCAGTAAGTGTGCCTGGGTCGAACTCAAGGAGGCAGAACATCAAAACTTCAGTTTTTGGTACAAGAAAGAAATCCCGAAATGCACTATATTCTTGGTTTTACAACAAATTTCAAGAAAGGACTCAAAACGAACACGAGCTTACAATAATTGAATAGAGAAAACTATGCGATGAAAATCAACAAAAAATAGCAAGAAATGTAGTTGGGGTCGTTGCGTAACTACCCTAAAAAAATTGAGGAAAAATACAACAAAAATGAGGTCCAAAATACCCCAACATCCTAGGGACAGAAGTGCAAAGAAAGGCTTTTAAGTTTGTTACAAAATGGTCCTTGCTCAGGGACTAAACTGCAAAGAAAAGTAATTCTATTACATTTAGGTCCTTGTATAGGGACTTAAATGTAATTTTTGGAAACTGCAGAAGCAAGATAAAATTTCTTGAAGCTTACTGGACTTATGTTGCAAATTCTCCATCGTTTCGACCTAAATGGCTTGGATTAGAAGCGACAGCGTGATCTGAGTCATCGGCATGGGACACGTGTCGCACACCTGTTCAGTCTAGTGTTCTTGAGGTTCTTCCCCTCCTCCTTGCGACTGGCGACGAAGGCCTCTTCACCAAATTCATCCCGATGATCGGCGGTGATCTTAGGCTCTAGCAGGGCCAGGAGGGAGACTCCTCTCTCCAAGCTCTCCTGCAGTGGATCTCCTCTGAAGGTGGTGGAAGATGACGGCTGAGCACCGATGAAAATGATTGTACAAGTTGGCATGGATGCTAATGATGGATACTTTGCTTTTATCTTTATTTGAACTTTAAAGCTTGAGATGTGGAATTGGATGCTCCCTTTGTAATAATAACCTGCAAATAAATGTTTATTTGCTCGATTCATAAGGAATCAGCACAAGATTTAAGGGTTTTGCATGTTATAAAAGATTTCTAAGAAATGAGAGGAAATGGAGGGAAAGAGAGTCGATTTGGTGTCGATTTGAATTGGATTTGAAAAGTATGAAAAATACACGGCTAATAACAATGATTAAGGTTTCTAACTACACGAGTATCAACACTAATTAGGGCATGCGTGTCGAGAATTAAATTGCAAATGGTGGAGGAATTGACATGGGGATTTGAAGGTGTATGACCTTCTGGATGATGGCTCGACGACGCGGTCTTCTCAGAGTTGGATACATCAACGAAGCTACGATGCAAGGCTGATGGCACCTTGGAACTCTCCTCTTGTCTATCCTCTTCCACACTGAGCTAACCTCGAGCCCTTTCATGGTCGGAGTGTAGCGGAGCACGGCGATGAAGTTGGGGTGACAGCCAAGTTGGTTATGGAAGCTGGAGCTTAGGAGTAGTCAGTTCGTCAATGGCAATTTGAAGAAGCTTTTAAAGGCGATCGGAGGGAGTTGGTTAGAAGATCAACGATGGGCGTGCGTTAAGGTTGTTAGGGGAAGAGGATGGAGGGATTAGATTGGAGTTAGGAGCTTGGAGGTTGCATGAAGAAAAAGGTAAAGGTTGGCCCATAGAACAAAAGCAACTGCTTCTTGGTCTTGGAGAAGCTCCCATGTGTTGACACGTGTCAACACCTGGTTGGCCAGGTTAGATTAAATACATTATTAAATAGGGATTAAATAGTAAATAGCATTATTTTAAATAGGTATAAAAACAAAAAATATAGATAATTAAATAATCTAAATTATAGTATAATTAGTTTTAATAAATAAAAATTATTTTATGAAATATAAATATTATATAATAAATAGTATAAATAATACATAATAAATAGATTTTGTATTTTTAATTAAATAAATTAATAATTTATTAGTTTTATATTTTCTTAATTATTAGGATAATAACTAAAGTATGTATGAATTTTTGTAGATTGTAATAAATTAATTTAAGTATATTAATAAAAACAAGTATAAGTTATATAGTTCATTTATACCTATAAATTAATATTTTTTATTTCTTCGAAATAATAAATAAGCTCTAAAAATTATGAAATGAATTAGGGTCAAAATATAATTTCAAGAAAATAATGAAAAAATATAAAATTATTAAAACAATAAATTAGGTGTTCCAAATAAAATAATTAGCCCAGAAACCTAGTTGTGGTTAAGTCCCAAAATCGGCCATTTGCAAACGGACTCGATTTTAGTAAATCAGCTTTATTTATTAGAGAATATTATTTTATGAATTTTAAAAGTGAGTAGAGTGAAATTGGAGTTTGTATGAGAAAGTTATGATGGTCAGAAGCTGGGATTTTGATAATTTACAAGTTTGATTTCTTGGTATATATACAAGGTAATATTTTTAACTTATTTTTATATACTTCTATACATTTTTAGAAATAATTAGGAAAAGAGTTTGGTGAAGAATATGTTAATATTAATTAACTAAAAATATTTAGATAATTAATGAAGAATGTGTGCAGTGTGAAATTAATTTATTTTATTTGTTTTCTTCCTTATCTCCTCCTACTTATTTATTAGCCTTGGTTTAATTTTTCGTATTTTTAATTTCATCGACATTATTTATTTAGATTTTAGAATCCATCACAACTTGATTCTTTGCCACAAAAAACATAAAAAACTCTACAAAAATCAAAAAATCATGATTTCAGTTTCAGTTTGTATATATTTGCCTATATTTCATCATAAAAATTATTGCCAGGAGTTTTGGGCAGTTAAATATCTTTCAGTTGCTAATTACTCTAGGTTGTGCATTGTTTATCATTAACCACTGTTTAATTTTTAGAAAAATACAAAAAATCTGAAAATTCAACAAAAATTCCAAAAAACATTTCAAAGTCATTAAAACCCAAAAATATTTTCTCTGGATTTTTCTGAGCATTTTTTATATAATTGAAAAATACAAAAAGAGTTTGGTGTGTGTATTTCTTCACTTGTGCATATCGTTCCTTATTTTTGAAATTAAAAACTTGCAAACTTAAAATCCCTAAAAATTTGAAAATGAGAAAATAAAAATAGAAATAAAAAAAGAAAAATTCCACAAAAACCAAGGATAGTTTACCTTTGAGATTCCTGCTTTTTCTCTTAATTGATTTTTCATCGATTATTTGAATAACCATCGAGAATTGTAGCCTCCCTGATTTCAATCATGTCCGCTATACAGGTAAATAAGTAGCAACAATTTCTCTTGCTTCATTATTTGCTTGTAGTTAATTTTGCAGCTTGAGAAGGGAAAATTTGTTTGTTTGATCCGGGATTTTTTGGGGATAACAATGACTTTGTATCATTAATAACCAAACCTCGAGATTTTCCTGCTCAGTAGAGGCCAAATCGAGTTTTAAATTCTATGTATCCCATGCCTCATCTGATTCCATAATATATTTCCTCGATATTGGACATCATGGATCCTTGAGAGAAACATTCAAAAAATAAGTGTGGTTATGGTGCTTAACATCCATTAAAGATGCATCGGAGGTAATCTGACTAACCTCGAGTGGGTCTTTGGTCAACAGGATGTGAGTGAAATCTTCTTTTATTCTCTAAAACTTTACAGTCCTCAATATACCCATAATTTTCTGACTCGGAGTCAACATACTTGGGGATGACGATGTCAACAAGAATGACTTCGCCATTAACCTCAAATTTCACCTTCTCATCCTCGTAATCAAAGATTGCTTTGGTTGTGGCCAATAATGTTCTACCTAAATTTATTGACGTTTGGACCAAGGTCTTGGTCAGATCCATATCCATCACCGCAATGTCAATAGGTAATCGATGCCCATGTACAGTAACTAAGATGTTCTCTAGTATCCCTCTCAATTGCTTCATTGAGTGATCAACCATTTGAAGTATCATTGAGACAAGTTTAGTTTTTTCAAGATCATACTGCTTGAGAGTAACATTAGGGAGGAGATTTATTGAGGCACCGTTATCTGGTAACATGTGCTTGAAGGTTAATTCACCATTTGTGCATCGCACTAATGGTGCCCCTGGATCCTTTTTTTCAAGGCAACACGTGATAAATAGCATTTGAAGTTGCCATCGGTAGAACGTGTTTTTTAGGTTTGGTCTCATTGTGATCTCCTATTGATTTTCCCTTAGATTTTCATTTTGGGGTACATGTATCCTTCAAAAATGGGAACACACAGGAATATGTTCAATGGCTTTTAGGAGTGTTATTCGAATCACAACATTAGAGAAAAGTTTCTCTAAGTCAGGATCTATTGTAAATGGTCTATTTGCTTTCCTTCGTAGTGCCCAGAGAAAGGCTACAAATGTGAGAATAGAAGAAAAGAGGAATTAGTGTTGATCGATCTCAATCTCATCTTCAGAGTCACTTTCAATTTGCACTTTGCCAATCTTTAACGTGTGCGACTTAATATCAATCATGATTTTTCCATTGCGATTCGTAGTTTGATTGGTATTGCTAGGGTCTGCTTGGTTATTCTTAAAAAACACATGCCCTTTCCGTGGATATTCTTGGTTTTGGAAATTATAATTTCTTCCTCCAATTCCAGGTGGAGATAAATTTGCATGATTAGTTATGTTTATTTTAGGCAGTGGTTGTGGAGAGAGAGCTGGGATATAAGATCTAATCTCAACAAGTTGCTTGGTATTCTCAGCATGTATTCGAGCAGTTTCCGCAGCAGTGAATACAAAATTCTCATTCATGGTTCTTGGCATGATCCCCATGCTGATTTGTAAATAATTTTAGGGGGGACTGTTGTTGCACTTGTGGCGGTTGTTGATAGTAAGGGTACTCTAATCATGTGTATTACAACTAGAGTTGGATGTATTTAGTTGATTTTTCTGAAGCCAGAAAATAACTTCATGTGTCTGATCTTGTAGTGTGATGACTTAAGTCACAAGTTCATAAGTAGTTGTAAGTGCACTAATATTGCTCTTAATTTTCTCCAAAATTTTGTTAGCAATTTCATCACTCATTGAATCCCACTTTTCTATCACTTTGACCTTATCTATTTTTTTAGCAACTACTTAGAGGTCTTGCGAAGAAGAAGAATCAATATTGGTGTATATACTCAACTGCTTTGATTGTCTTCTTGTGCCAAGTACATTGATCAATAGAGTTCACTGAACTCTCAACCATATCCTCAAACATCATCCATACATAATTTTCATCCTTTTCGATATAATTCCCTACATGTGAACCATCTACAACCCTCTTAAATTGTTCATTCAGTCCCTCATGAAAAGCTTGAACATGTTTCCATTTCTCAATTCCAAGGTAAGGGATTTCCATTATAATAATCTTTAAATCTCTCCCAAGCATCATGTTTTGGATCATTGCATTTTTGGGGAGAGATTTGCTGCCTCATAGAATTCGTTCAACCGAGTGGAAAGTATTTCTTTAAAAATACATCTCTAAGGTCATGCCATGTGGTGATGGGTGTTCCATAATCTTAAAGCCATTGGCTTGCCTTATCCTTAAGTGAAAAAGAAAATGCCTTTATGTAGATGTATTGTTTCTATATCCCCCCAATATTAAAAGTACCACACATAGCAAGAAAGTGTTGCACTTGTTGGAAGGGGTCTTCGGCATCTATTCCATGGAATTCGACTGCAGAGAGATGTTGTCATGTATATCTTGCAAATATCCAATATGTGGTGGGATTTGAACCCATGGAAGAGGATTTTAGATTGCAAGATTGTAGAAGTCGCGAATGTAGATGACAACGGGATTCATCCATTCGAAAATAGATGTAAACCGAGCTAGACTTTGACCTGTTCTCTTGACTTGCTCAACCATGTCAGGATTGTCTCACATGATCTCTGGTTTGGTTTTGATTTTTGTTTCAGTTTTGATTTCAGATTATTTAGGTTGAGAAGCTTAAGGATGATAAAAGGGATCGTACTGAAGTGGATTTTCAATAGGATTTCCTAGTGATCATCTACGAAACATGCACAATCAAGACTTAAAAAAAATTTTGGTTGACCAACGCATACATGATCGCCACAATGATTTTCAAATTTTATATTTATTGTTCACAAAAATCAAGCACACAAAAAGACTAAACTAAAATCTATTTGTAGATTTAAGGATAGTCCTGAATTCATATGTTTAGCAGCATCCACTTTCAGCCAGTATGTGTGCAAGTGTATGGACCGTAGAAATGCTTCCTGGATTCCTTGAGGACGATGCCAGATGTGGTGTCCTTTAATCACCCATTATGCTAAGGTTTCCCTCACTGACTAGTGAGTAAATGTTTTTAAAGTAATAAAAAAAGTCTGCACAGGATTTTTGGCTTTGACATAGCTTTAATTGTTTGTGCATGTTAAATTGTGTATAAAGTGTGGCACTTCAGTCACTTCAAACCGCTTAATATCCTAGCCATGCTATGCATTTCTGAAAGTTTGATTTTTATGTGACCAAGCATGCTTGATGGTCTTTAAATTTTTGTTATCATAGAGAGAATAACCATGGAGATGAATGCATCTAAAGAAATGGATTTCAACCAATTTCAGAAATTTGTTTCTTAGAAAACAGAATGCAAGGAACCTATTTCCCTAAGATTAGAATGGACTCGCAGTACTGAGAATGGTTGGATACAGAAAAATCTTTGTACACCCAATTTTGTTTGAATTAGGATTCAAAGAGAGAGACTAGAGATGAATTTTTTTGTAAAAATATCGAGTATATCTAAAAATGAGAAAGTAATAATTAGAAATGATAAACAAAAGTAAAACTAATTTAAAAATGCAAGGTGTTGTCTGTCCCTAGCAACAATGCCAAAATGAAAGCGCGGAAATCAATATGCTAAAAAGTGAATATTATTTGTCATTATAGATGCACACAATTCTCAACATTTTTCAGATAGATAAAATAATTAACACGTTAAAAGTGACTCCTACATAGTATAATGACAAGTTCAGAAGATGAACACGTGAATATGATGTTTATCGCACACTTTTAGAGATGAACTAAGATCAAAAATTAACAGTGATGCAAGATACAAGCTCCCAATTATTTTTTGATTTTCTATAGTTCAAAATGCAACAAAATATGCATCAATCGATTATAGTCGTTTCTATGATCTCGTAAGATTTTTAAGTGTTTTTTTTTTATTTTTTTCTATTTTCAACAAAATTTCAAAGATTCGAGGGCATAAGTGTAAACAAACTAGAAGTTGGGGACTAAAATGTAATTATCAAAACTACAAAACTTGAACACAATTATTCCTTAATTTTTTATTTTTATTTAAAAATGATTTGCAAAAATTGCATAAAAAGTGAATAGAGTTTGAGTAGCTGGAAATAAGTCCCTAAAAGACTAAAATACGAAAAGAAATGACTTATAAATATGGATAATGTGATTCTCATAGAAAATAAAATCATCAATGGAAAATTTGCATAAAATATATTAAGATTTTTGCAATATGGAAATTAGGTCAAAAAATACTAAAACTAAATATTTTTTGAAAAGGTCCTTGGTCTTCAACCCAAGGTTGGCACTATTAGCCATGCGAGCTTGGGTTCGGGTTGAACCATTTCTTCGATATATGTTATTGTAAATCTTTTGTATATCAATAAAGGTGATTGGTTTATTTCACTCCTTGTCTTAGAATATATGAATGAATGCACTTATAGGGTCCCTTAATACAATTTGGGTTATGTTCCATGGACATCTTAATAATCATACAACCATTGACTCAATGGTTGAATCATAGAGGCTGGTGTTTTGATGATATCTAAAGAGTTAGATTAAGGACTCATCAAGCGCTATCAAATGATTGTTAAGAGATGATCTCCAACCTGAGAAGGAAATGGCAATCCTTCTCTAAAGGTTGATACCTGACTGAGCTCTTGATGCTGGTCCTCCGCATAGGAGTAGAGATTTGGAGGTGTTAGATAAGTTAGGCCAAAGAGTTGATCTAGCAAGATCAATAGAGCCAAGACCTATGTCGTATGTTGTCACCGTATAGGCACGTATCCTCTGACCAGAGAAAGATGTATTGTTATATGTCTATGTATTAGGCAGACCATTTGTTTGATGACCTAATTATGGTCTACACACTGACGAGCTGATGTGCATACGAGGGCATTGATAAATCTCCATTTCATCACCTTTATTCTTTCATTTTGGTCTTAAATCACTAGCTAAATGTATGCCACTAATTTGTCAAAATAAATACCTGATTAATTGTCCAAAATACTTTATAAAATAAGGTATATATTATGTAATTAGTTCCAAAATTAAAGAATAAAGGAAGAAAAGAAAAAGAAAGAAGACACCATAGGTGTTGAGTAACCCAATACATCGAGACCCAGTCATCCTGATGACTTGGTCGACAAGGAATAAAGTAGAGGAGATAGGGCAGAAGAATTGTATAGAAATCACATCAAAATCCTAATTTTTAATTCATCTTTGATCACATTTTGGTACCTATTTTATTCTTTATTAATAATACATCAACTAAAGAAATCTTGTACATGAAAGTTGTAGAAAATACATAGAAAATACACAATTTATTTCACATAAAAACAATACAGAATGTACCTTATACATTAAAAATAAAATTCCATAAAGTTCACATACCTATATCTTCTATATATGAACTCAAAATTCATCAAAATCACCTTTAAGTGTATATAACTTTTTATTAGCTATCTAATGAAGGTGGTTTCATTTAATTTGGAGTTAATATGCAAAAGTTAGGTTTTGGAGCCTATTGTATAATATACCTGAATAAAAAATTCAATTTATTTATTCTGCATAATTTTGGCATTTTTACAATTTTACAATTTTATAAATATTATTTATAATATATGTACATAATAAAATTAAATAAAATCATAAAAAGAATACAATGAAATAAAATAGTATACTAAGATACACAAATGAATTACCTGTACATATACATATACTTATTTAAGTGTATAAAGGACTTCAGAAAAATACCATAAAAGTATATTTATGTCTATTTAAATAAATTTAAAAATACATAAATTATGGGTATAAAATGATAAAATCTAAAATAAAAAATATAAAATAAAAATCAAATATACAATATATATATATATGTAAATATACATATGATTATAAATGTAAATACAAACCTGTAATAAATTACCTCGAAAAAATAAATAAAAATAATGACAAAATATTATAAAAAATAATAAATATTTTTATTTTATAATCTAAAATTAATAAATTTGTTTTCTATATTTATTGATTTTACAAGTATTTTTGTAGTCCCATTTTTCTGGTTGGTCCACATGGATCAACCAAAAGCCGCCTCTAGTAGACCCCCCTCAACTACCCACTCTCTCTTCAAGGCATGTCAGAAGATGGAATCCCATCTTCTCCCCCTCTTCCCAAGTGCCTAATCACTCTTTTCGATTAGATCTTGCATGCAAACCACATAATGATCGAAGCTAATGCCCACATAAGTCCTTAATCCCTTGTATAAACCATCGATTCTTCAAAAATAGCTGGTCAATAAGTCCTCTCCTCCATGTTTATAAATAACCCCTCTCAGCCTCCTTGCTCGATTTGATCCCTCTTTGGCCGATTTCAACCCCTCAAATCCATTCTAGTGGCTTCGTCTTTGTGACAACGAGATCTTGATGGTGTTTTGCAGGGAGGAGAATGATGGATGAGGCGTATCCAACCATCCCTAGAGCTCTGCCTAGAGGTTTTTCCACCTGACTCACGACAAGGTCGAGGCCCTTTCATCCTATTCCTAGGCAATTTAGTTAGCTTAGATTTCAATTAAACTATTAGTTTTGCATTTAGATCAATAGGATAATAATAAGTCCATATCTTCATCGAGCTCCAAGTTTGATTGACCATGATTCGACTCATTCTTTGACCCATTTTACACCCATCTCAGTACCTTTCATCTTCTACACACGAACCATCCATTTTCCCCTTGATTATTACAAGGGATCAAGGTCTCGTGCTCTATCTGTTATCCGTCGTCGGAGTTGTACCCATCCACCATCATTTTCACCTTGCCCTCCACCAAATAACGGTCAAGACCCCTCACCTTGCCTCGCCATTCTTTTTATCTTCTTTGCAGGTTCTGAAGGGGCCATCTGAGGCCTATGTACTTCAAGTTTTGACTCCCATGTCCTTGCCAGACCCATAGAGCTCCAGGGCTCGATCAGTGAGCCCTAGACCTATCTGAAGGATCTGGGAAGTGTGGGACAATGAAAGGACATGTGTTTCCCCTCGGCGGTGCTCCAGGTGGCCGTAGATGCGAGCAGTTGCAGATCTAAACTCGTCACACGATTGTTCTTCCTTTGTTCATCCATCGCATCTTTGAGTCGTTCAATGAAGAACAACAACCCGCATTGAACTTCATATATATATATATATATATATATGTATATATATATATATATATGTATATATATATATATGTGTGTGTGTGTGTGTGTGTGTATGGGCCCTTTCAAATGATACATGGCCCTTCCATGTGTGAGGAAGGCGAACGATCATAGCCACTAGATTCAAATCTAACGGCTTGATCAATTTGTTTTCTCAAAAGTGTATTTTGGTCATCAAGGTTTGCATTAATTACAGATAGTATTCAATACTTCGAAATACTAAATGTATCTATATCTGATTTTGTATTTTTTCGTAATACCATATTTAGATAATGTCCAGTTTTGTACTGGGCGACATAACGTGGGATAGATGTTTGTATCCTTACATGTTTTTTTATATAATATGTGATTCCTTTTGTAATGATTGTATGTTTTTTTTAATATATGGTTCATTCAAATTTCATTAGTCATTTTGTAAAATTTGTATGGTTATTTATAGGATACAATTAATATTAGCAATACATTAGTTATTTTTACGTTTTTTGATTTATGTGAAATATGTAATCCTTTTTTTATGAAAATGTATAATACATGTTTCAATATGTGTAGTACACATCTAAAATGTATAATACACATAAAAACTACAATTTTTCATTCGTAACCATTTGATATGTAAAAATACACATCGAATATGTATAATACAATTCAAAATTGTAATAATAAATATCAAAAAGGAATAATACACATGAAATATGTAAAACATAATGGTTGCACATCATCCTTGTGCAATCACCACCATGATACATGCGTCTTCATCGCCACTGCCCGCTGCTCCTGAAGATCCATCCATCACAGCTCTAGGAGCATTGCAACCTCCACCCTGTCGTCGATCACCGGAGGGCATGTGTCGCCCCCCACCTTGGTCGATGCTGCCCATACCGCATTTTCGCAGATCCTGCCAGTCACCGCGTGACCTCCACGGAAAGGAGAAGCTCCTCCGTGCGAGGCGCAACAACTCCCATCGTCGTCCATCAAAGTCCGCCACCAACCTCTTCATCAACCGCTAGGAGTCCCTCCGTCGACTGTGCGACCTCCATCTCTAGTCGGAGCCACGCCGCCCTCACGCGAGCCTCTGGAGCCCCACCGCCGTCATCTCCTCTCATGCGTCGTCGTCGTGCTTGTGGGATTAGGAGAGAGATTAATGAGATATTTTAGGTATACGTATGGGATTTTTGGAAAGAGTAGGAGAGAGATTAACGAAGAGATATTTTGGGATGCTACATACTATATTTAGATAATGCATAATAACCAAAGTGGATTTTTGATTAATTCAATAACAATATTAGCGTGCCTTTAATAACAACCATTTGATTAATTATGGACACACAGGATCGATGTCCTTCCTTAGAGATGGAAGGACCATGTCTCATTGAAAGATATCCTATGTATATAGGGTTGTATGGGGCTACCCCTACCCAATTTTCGGGTGTTTTTTTTATTTTTTTTGAAAAATAACAGCATGTATATTCACTTATATATCCCTCCTATATATCATTTGAATTTCGTCAAAAATAGAGACTCTTATGCCCTCCATCTAGAACAGGTCGATTACAACACTGTTTAGATCATTAAAATTACATGTTTTAGATGAAGGCATAGGAATCTCCATTTTCCACGAAATTCAAATGGCATATAGGAGGGATATATATATATATACATACATATATATATATATATGAATATATATGGTTATATTTTGCAAAAAATAAAAAATACAGAAAATTAGGGTGGGGGCAGCCATGGGGGCAACCCCATGTTGTCCTATATATAGGGGGGCCTTTCAATAGGATGCATCCTTGCTGACTTTAAGAAGGCCACCATCTTTTTATAGAAAACACGAGCACTTTAGTAGAATGTGTATACATTTTGTATTATAATTGCACATTATAAATACAAAACTGCATACAAAATTGTATATTATAATACAAACATTAAAACTACACATTGTAATACAATATGTATATGTATTCTACTAAAGTCATCATGTTTTCTACAAAAAGGGGTTGGCCTTCCTTAACTAAGGAAGGACCAAGTCCTATTTTGAAAGAAACCCCAAACACACACACACACACACACACACACACACATGCACGCGCGCGCGCGCACACACACACACAGACGTTTGATCGGAGGGAGATCTAATCCCAGACATCCAAGATGAATCGTCATCGTAGAACCAACACACCACGCGTCAAGTGAATGATCCAGAGTCATCCGATAGCGCACCAATTTTGGGGATAATTTCACATATACCCATGGCCTTTTCTTTTTCTCTAATTGGGCCCTGTAAATATTTAATACTATTTAACATTTCATGTAAAAATTGCAAGGAGACCCTCGTACTTTCTACATATCATATTTTGGTCCTTACCAGCTTAGCTCACGTGACCCTCTACATGAGTTGGGCATTTTGCATATATATCCTTGCATTATTTGAATTTGTAGTTTTATATAAGAACTTTGAATATTAGTTATTAGTTTCTGATAGTTTTGCATTATGACCCCTACATTTTATTTTATCTGAAAAAATACCCTTATTAGTATAACTAATTTGTGTATGTTTTCTATTTTCTAAAATTATCATCTATTCTCTATTAATTATGGAAAAACAAGATAAAGTTCCTTCTTGCATGATATTTCATGTCATATAATTAGTTTTGTGTTTTACGCACTTTTTCTATTCATTAAAAATACAAATAGAATATTATTCACTGTTTGACTTAAACATCCAAAAAAATATAATATCATATTTTAAAATTCCAAAAAATTAATAATATAAATATATTATTGTATTTTATATCTCCCTAAAAATAGAAAATTAAAATTACTAAAAATTTAAAAGCTCCAAAATCCTTATAAAAAATATAAAAAATTCACGAAAACTCCAAAATTATTAGTTTCTATTTGATATTTTTACTAATATATATTATTAAGAGATAAAATTAGTTTTGAGATATTTTGACTTTATTTATTATTTTTCGATCTCAAAACAATTCGACCTATTTAAAAAGTCCCTAATTTTGTATATTTTGGACTTTAAAAACATCTAAAATTTAGCAAAAATCCCTATAAAATCCCAAAAACATTGGAGAAATCTAAAAAATACAAAAGTATTTTATTATGTTAATTTTGATTATTTTTCGTTATATTCATAATTATATTACCTTGTATTGTGTTATATATCTATATATAGTTATATATTTTTTACCATTACTATTAATTAATAGATATACATTGTAAATATTTTTTAAAAAATAATGAAAAATGAAAAGGATTGTACTCACTAGTATTTCCTGATTTTTATATATTTATTTTATCTTTTATATTATGTATCCCCTAGTGTATACATATTGCATGTATATATACATATATATTCATATTATAAATTGAAATAAAGAAACTTGAAATCAAAAATTAAAAATTAATAATATATATACAATTAATTAAATTAAATTATATTAATAAAAGTAATTATGTTTTATTCAATTAAAACTCCCCACACACATTGATTGATATTGTGAATACACACTTATATATATACTTGCTTTATTTTTTCATTTAGATAATACTTGCTATGGCCCGTGCTTCTCGTGTTCGACCCCTACCATACTTGTCCCTATAAACATATATTGTCGGGTTATAATAAAATTCCATCCGCATTGCTTGCTCTGATTGCTTGATTTATTCATATTTGTTGTGGGTTGATTGTTGCTTAGCCACATGGGCTTAGCAAGAGGACCACTTCAGTGATTGTCTATCTCCCTTTTAGATTAATAAGACCGCTTCGCTCTATTCATGTGGTTAATCAAATGATGCCATTGCTGGGGAGCAACAGATAGTGGAGCTTTGTATATACTATTGTGCATATTATTTCTCTTTCATTTCTGCTCTCTAATTTTTATAATTATTTGATCTATTCTAACCACTTTTCTTTGTTTTTCTTTCTTCTGATGGGCCACATGGCGAAGACTACTTCTTATGAGACGAATGCACCCGAGTCGCGAAGAGGCATGCTCTTCTACTTGTGAGCCAACTAGAGAGAGCAGGGAAGGAGACAGAGAGAGAGAGGAGTAGAGCAGCTCTCTTAGAATTTTTTGTTTTATTTTGTGAGGAGAGTGTCATTTATTTCATTTTTGTACAATTATTTATAATAATTTTGAACTTAGACACTTCACATCCAATGGGGTCCATTGACTGGGTGTCTATTCAAATGGGGGCCTCGTCATGACTTATTGTATTTTCTCACCTTTATTTTACTTTGTTTCTCATGTTTTGTGCTTTCCACCTTTATTTTTATTTGTTTTATGTAATTGAAGCCCCTTGATTTAGGCTTGCTTGCATCGGTAACTAGTTCCAAACATCTAATCGAAGTGTGTACCTATAGTGATATACATTTGGACTTAGTCAAATAATTGATAGCAAATTTCTTGAATGTGGAACCACACGTCGTGAGGAACTCTATACAATGCTTGCATGACCCGTTGTGGAAAGCTCTGAGGAGTCCCAAAGATCGGACACTTAGGATCAATTTTTGTGAAGTTTGCATTTTGTTCTTCCCGATAATATCAAGTATTGTTTATGACACTTTTATCGCTTCTATATCACCATATAGTTTAAATATTTCAATTCTACCTTGCATCTTGCTTGGAGAGTGCTGGGAAGCATTGAGTCTTCTTACTTTGCATGCATCATTTGATATGAGAGTGAGATTTCTGCTTTCGTATCCATGCATTGCTTTTCTGTTCTCTCTCCCTGTTCTATATCACATTTAGGATCAAAAGAAAATACAAAAAATCGTTAGGCGGATTTCTTTGAAAAAATACCAAAAAAGTGAAACCCCAAAATTTTCTAAAATTAGGGGACTGCTAAATAAACTTTGACCTTAATTAAAATCGGTAATGGACATCCCTTTTTTTGGTTCATAAAGCCCTCATTTCTTTTAGGTACACTCCAGACTGAGCGAGGCACAACCACTAAGGATTAGAGCTCAAAACCTTATCTGTGCAGCCTTGGTTATCACTCGGGGTGGTGAAGTATTGATGCTTCTATCATACGTGGGCGAGTAGGGACTTGTAGACGACGGTGTTCATGCCTTGTGTGGAGCACCTACTTGGTTCGAACTATTTAGCATAGGACACGCCTTCACGGGGGTGTCTGTCTCATTGTCCCGCAACTGAGTACCTCGCTTTCGAGGGTAGTATTAGTTTAACCTATTAGCTTACTCTCTCTATTTATTTGGCTGAGTAGCCCCCAAGCACGAGGCTACGGACCTCCAAGTGCACATATCACATGTTATAAAGGAGGTGGATGAAGTACAAGGTTCTTTCCCGACAGTACACACGCTCCTATAGGGTTAGCATACTTAAGGACTTGTTACAAGATTTGCATGCAATACAACCATAAAATAGGAAAGAAAAAAAATAGTTGAACTCTCACGGCTTCACTTGGATTGTGTTGGTGAATTCAAAACTTGGTTGGTGTTTGTTTGATTGGAATTATGGTCCAAGATCGAATTCCTACATGCTTGTGCACATTTTGCATACTTTTTTCTCTTCTTTGATTCTCATTTGACCCCCGCTTGCTTCTGAGCCATTTTACTATTTGCACTCCTTTTATTTCTCATTGACCTCCATATCATTCCTCCACTCTCTCCTCATTGATTCTCCAAATGGTGACCCACAGATGGCTTAGTCGGGACTCTGCCGACACCCAAATCGATTCCATGTGCTCGCCTTCTCCAATAGTTTTGGGCAATTCCCGAGAATACAGTTTGGACTTCGTGAACTGCTCTCCAGACTCCCCATTTTTTTAAATAAACCACGATCACTTGTGTCCTGAAATCTGATCATTTGGATGGAAATTGATTTCATGTCTTATACCTCTCCGTCCTTAATGAAGTTATGTGTTGACCTTCACAGATCGATTTGTTTCAGCTGGTGCTTCTTTGTAGACTGATCGAGGCATCATTCCTTGTGTGGATTACGAGCCAGATCTGGAGCCAAAAATAGTATCAGATTCAGACTCCAATCTATAGAAAGAAATGGCTCCAATTATAAAAGGAAAGAGACCCCAGCACCCACCACAGCCGCAGTCAGGTACGCAACCAGATCAAAATGCGATGAATGTGTAGCTCCTCACCTCCATACATGCGCTTCAACAACAACTCACCAACCATGCATTGGTCCAGGTCTCTTTCCATGATATGCTCAACGACATGAGGAGGAGACAAGAGAATAGAGGAGGAGGAGAAGAAGAAGATATAGGAGGTGTACCCCATGGAGGTGGAGCCGTAAGACCAGACAAAGGGCAGGTCAAGCCGACCCTCAAGGAGATGTACAACCCCGGTGCTGAACAGATGACAGAATGGATTCAGATACATGATGCCCACGCCCATTTTGAGTTAAAGCCTCAACTCTTGGCCTTGCTTCCCACCTTCCACGAGAATGCAAATGAGGAACCATATATTCACCTCCAACAGTTTGGGCGCATATGCGGATCCATGTACTACCCTAACATCCTGTTAGGCGTAGCCAAATCGACAACTTTCCCATTCAGCCTTCAGAACAAGGCTCTTCACTGGATAAATCATTTGGGGAAGGTTGTCACCACCTTGGAGGAGCCTAATTAGCTTTCCTACACAAGTTCTACCATCTCGGGCGGTTGAATCAGATGCGAGTCCATATAGAGAACTTCACCTATGCCAGTCACGAGTCCATTCATGAGGTATGGGAGAGGTTTGCGGATTTGCAAGAGAAGTGTCCACACCATGATATCCTGCGGACCAGCTTGGTCCAACATTTCTTTGGTGGACTAACAATCGAGAGTCAGAAGCTCGTCGATGTCAATTGTGGCGTATCCCATTTCAACAAAAATGAGGATGTGGTATGGCAAATTTTTGAGGAAATGGCAGAAGGAGAAGTTTCTTTATCATCACGCATATTGATGAGCGACTAAGACAATCAGGGTTAAGTATCGGAAAATCAGATCAAGGTCGTTGCGACCCCAATCGACGAAGCGAAGCTCAACAAGAAAATCATACCACCAATAAAGAAATCAAGCAATCAAACGGAGCAAGCGGTCTTGCTAATTTATTTTACCTGGTATAGATACCAGGGTCGATCACAAGGAGCACGAGATGGAAAACCTATGATGTAATCGGGAAACCAAGAAAAATAAAGAAAATGGTGGTTTTAAAATTTTCAAAGTTTTTACGATTTTTGAAAACGAGAAAAGAATAAAAGCAAATAAAAAAGCAAAAATCAAATAATTATTTAAAGATCCAAAAATACTCAAAAGTTCCCAACAAAAATATTTTTGTGTTTTTAAAATATTCAAATGTTTTTGTGGATTTTATGGGGGTTTTCTGATTTTTATTTAATTTTATAAAAACCAAATAAAGTCAAAAATAAGAAATAATGTACAGCTGGAATCTAAAGGCATATTAAAATTAATTAAAATGCATATAAAATTCGAGCAGCAGTTTTATAAAAAACTAGAAATAATATCTACCTACAGAAGAAGAAAACAAATTCTTTAAATTTTTAGGAATTTTTAATGATTTTTCTAAGGTTTTTAATCTTTTTTAATTTTTATGAGTTTTATAAATGAGAATAAAATGAAAATTGGACAGAGATTAAAACAACACTGATGAATCTCGAATTCATCACTCTAAATCTCATTTTTTAAGCTCAAATTCCTTAAAATCAACAACATTCCTGCATCTATTCTGCAGAATTAGCATTCATGCATGTTTTCATAAGCATTGCATTTTATTCATAATTTCTGCACAAAATTATAAGCCAAAAAAAATCCAAGCCAAAAGTGACCTGTAAATAGCCGAACTTCCCAGATTTTTAACTCGTTCATGCTAACTACGAATAAACCAAAACCACCTCCATTGTGTATATATCACTAACAATAATATATGAAAAATACAAAAAAATAACTAACCTAAATAAGTGGACCAAAAACCCAAACCCTAGTTTCAGGATTTACGGGCGAAAAACCTCATATCTTCCTCATCCAGTGTCTGATTGAATCCTACTCACTTTTGAACTAATATACATTCAATTACCTTCAAAACAAGACCAAGTTCAAGTGAATCAGAGCTCATATGTGAAAGTTGGGTTTCACGCCTCTTTTGTATATTGTATATTTTAACGGTTTTTGACCTACTATTTGATGTACTTATTTTATTGATTAATAAAAATCTAGAAAAATTAGATTAAGGTGTCTTTATTTATCTTTGATTTTTCCGTAATTTTTCCAAATATTTAGCTGATCTAAAAATAACATAAAAATTACAAAACCCCAAAATCAACGTGTTCTATGTACATGGGATACCCCAAAAATATCACTTTGTGCAAATGTTCGATCTTGGTTTTGATGTCTTCATGAAAGTTGTAGATCTCATCGAGACGAGCAATTATTGTGAAGAGACTTATTTGATCCGAGCTCATTTACTATTCTTTATCGATTTTACAAAATCTTTTATTTGCGAATTTTGTGGTGCTAATACGTGGCCATCTCCAGTCGCGTCGCCCGCGCGTATCTCGCCCCCTCCATCTCCGATTCGCATCTCCTTAGATCCCCTCGCCAATCTTCCAATCGCGTATCCCGTCCCCCGTGAATCTCGCCGCCGCCAATCATCCTCACCGTCACCGATACCCCTCGAATCAATCTCTCATCCGCGCACCACCTTCCATGTCCGACCGGTCCTTCCTTCTCCTATATAAGAATCGTCACTGCCCTCGAAGTCCCTCATCCGTCGTTCTCAAGGTGATCGTGACAGCCATCCTCGCCGGCGTGATCCGAGAAGTCCCTACTCCTCGTCGTAGCTCTGCTCTCCACCATTGCTCCGCTCCGGCATCCGTGCCATCGAGCCCTTTCCCTAGGTACTCTCTCTCTCTCATTCTATCTTCACCACTCACCGTCGTGCCAACCACCTCGCCGGTCCACTACACCAACGTCATCTTCAACCTCACCTCTCGCTGGTCCACGTCCACCAAGTTCTTCACTGACGACCCACGGTCGTTTGTCGGCCATCATCTACGCCGCACCTCTGCTACTCCATCGACGAACGACCACAACCACGCCCCTCCCTCACACGCCACTAGGAGCACCTCCGCCATAGGCCGGCACAGAGGCCGAGACACCTGCCACGTGCACGGCACGTGAGGGCAGGGGGACGTCATCAACTCACGCCATCCCTAGGGGTCACGTGATCTACACGTGAACCGCTGGGCAAATTGCAGAGACTCCCCCGGAGGAGCTTCATATTTGAGATCAATCCAGCTAACCAGAGGTCACGTGCTTCACACGTGACCCTCTAGCAACTTTGCAATAGTGCCCCTCTAGTTCTTGGTAATTACACAAAGCCCCCCATTTGCATTTTATATTTATTTACATATTGCAGATATACCCATGTCTTCCCCTGTGATTTTAGACCTTATCTCTACATTATTTTATTAATCCAAAAATAGTGTTTTGTTTTTCAATTAATTATCTACAGTTTGACATATTGTGGGTATTTTTGTGATTTATGATTAATTAATAAATAATTGTTTTATGGAAATTTGTGTATTTTGACCATTTCTTGCTCTGAAATTCATAGTTGGTTAACTATTGCTCAAAAAATCCCCGAAAAATCGTAGATTGTAGAATTAATTGTGCTTGACAATGTGCCCGAAAAGAATTACATTTGCATTCATCAATTGCCCTGGAAAAATCATTTTGTATATTTCAGTATTTAATTTTTAATTGGTACTAAACCCTACATTTTCAAGGTTTATGATTTTTCTAAGTTCCATCACCTAGAAATAGAACTTAGATAATTTTATCTCTTGAAAATAAGTAGGTTTAATATTTATCATAATTAAATATTTAAATACATATTGTTTGCATTTAAAATCCAAAAAAAATCATATTGCATCAAAAAATTCCAAAAAAATTACAGTGCACTCATTTCATCTTAATTCACCTTGTGGCCAAGTTTCGTATTTTTCGGACATCATTTGAATGTAACTCACATTTTAGTCCCTAAAATAGGCCTAAATTGCATCTTGCATCTCTTATTTGCATTAAAAATTCCAAAAAAAGACCGCCTCGATAACCGTACACGAACATTGATAGACATAACTCTAGGTTGTTCCTTTGCCTCCTTGTGATCGACGTTGGGATTTGTCCAAGTAAAATAAACATAAAACCGCATTCACTAAAATTGACGAACATTTTGTGTGGTTATTTTCTTGATTGATTCTGATTGCCTCCTACAACGCACGACTAATCATTTTGACACGACAAATAAAAACAACTTTTTAACTTAGCGACTTTCAGATTAGTCAGATGGCACCGTTGCCGGGGAGGCAAACGGCTTAGATTTTTTTCTTGAAACTTTCGTTCGGTTTTCCGCATTCGGGTAGTCTGACCCCCAAATTTTTCATTGTAAATTCCATTTATTTTCAGCATTTAATTTTTTTTCTTGTTTATTTTATCAATTGTTTTTGAGTCACTCTCTTACATTATATCTCTTATTTTTCTTGCGAGGTACACTGCATACGTGGAGCACTTTTTCAAGAATCGGCGCAACTTCACCGATTTCCACAAAAGCCGCAATTAAAATTAAGATCGAGTCGAGTCGTGAGAGAGCGTAGGTCTAGGATATATTTTTTTTCTAAACTTTAATTTCTGTAATTAATTGTACATTTACAGCGGTGTCCGTTTGGACTCTCACATGTGTAAAAGAACTCTAACTTTCTTCTATGGTGTGTCGTGGCCTGTTTCACTCTCCGGTGAGGGTGGGGCCTGACTTGAGTGGCGACTAGGATAGACCTGCACATACAGCTCTTAGAGCATTTAATTTCTTGATTGTGCTCGTAGGATCTTAAGCCACACTTCACATTAACTGAGACGCACATAGATCGTTCAATTTAGCCAAAATTTAACTCAATTCTTTCCTGCTAATAGAACTTTCTGCTTAGGTGCGGTTTTCATCAGCTTGCATTCATTTAGAATAATTTTTCAATTCCGTATTGTATCCCATATGAAGATTGCGAGGATTCATTGTAAGTCTTCTAACTGAGCATACATCATTGTTTTCGCGTGCATCGGCTTTTCCCGAACTTCTCCCTCTTGTTTTATCATATAATTTTAAAGGAAATTGGGACTGGACGATAGTCATGTATTATTCTGCTCACTTAATTCTTCAGTGATCACCTAATTAAAATTGGGACTGCTAAATATAGCCGATCTTAAGAACCCATAAAATCAAGAATTCTTGCGGGAGAGCAACCCCGACATTGTTTGATTTTATCTTGCAGCGAGGAGAGAAACGCACACTAGGATAGAGCCAAAGCCAGGATTTTCATACTGACTACTGATTCTACCAATAGCGATTAGCTACTTCCCTGTCAGGATCTACGGGTAGCCGGTAAACGGTCCGGATTTCCTTAGCAGAGTGAGTGGTTTAGAGGACACTACGTAAGGCTCCGTCCTCAAGTAAAGGGTAGCCATTCTACGGTCCTTACTTACTCCGATACTGGCTGAAAGTAGGTGCAACTAGTCATAAGAATTCGGGACAGTCGGTCGGAAAATACAGGCACCTAACAGCTCGTTTAAACGGTTTGCAAGATTTCACTTCTCACCAATTAAAATTCGACAAGATAACTGGCCAAACTCTTACGGCCTTCACTGAGTGAGTGGGGGAAAAAAACTTTGTATTGTGTTTGATTTATGCGTAAAACTTAGTTGATCATCGAATACTGCACACTTGTGCCTAGATCATAAACCGTACACCTCTTGTTAATCTCTTGGATTCGAGAATGGAAGATTGTGGTAATTTCTGTTCGGACTCTGCGAACCCTTTTCTGACCGCCACAAACTTTCCAGTCTCAAACATTCTGAGGCACTCTTACTCAGAACCACCTTGGGTTCATGGACACCTTCCCCTTGAATTCTCCTCTTATAATCCTGTCCAAACTATTGACTCTGATTTTTCACAATCTGAAGGTGAAAAGAAGCACTCACAAAAGATGCCTCCAAAGAAGAGCAATCATGAAGATGAACTCAATGTTGATCTAATGCAAATGGTTCCCGCAAGACAAGCCGCATCTGAGCATCAACAAAATTTAATGAGGGAACAACTAGAACGGTTGAATATAGAGGAAGAGTCACCAATGGAAGCCGCATACAATCCTGGGCAATACAAAGTTAGAAATTACTTGCAGCCACCTCAGCCTGAGGTTCACCATGAACTAAAGCCACAATTCCTGAGTCAATTACCACAATTTCATGCTAATGCAGATGAAGAACCATATGAATTTTTGCGTGATTTGGAGCTAGTATGTTATAATCATAGGCACCCACAAGTCAGCCATGACTACATTCGTCTCACTGCATTACCTTTTGCCTTGAAAGGTAAGGCGGACTACTGGGTGAAAAATTTGGGGGTGACGGTAACCACTTATGATAGGTTCAAAAACCTATTCTTGAAGAAATTCTACCCTTTGAGCCGAACCAATCAAATGAGAACTTGTTTCACTAGTTTCTCTCAGATGCCGAATGAACCACTTTGTGATGCATGGGATAGATTCAAAGATCTGCTGCAGAAATGTCCCTGCCATGACCTAGATAATAACATCCTGGTTCAGTCACTTTATTCTGACCTTAATTACAGGACTCAGGGTCTAGTCAGTGCTGCCTGTGGAGGCAATTACACATCCCGAGGAGTTGAGTCCGTCTGGAAAATACTGGAGCAGATGGCGGAGACTAGCCGTTCACAAATCGCTAGTAGAGCTTACACTGATTCCCTAAACACCTTTCAAGCCAAACGAGGGAAGCAAACTGTCGTGGAAATAGCAGAGGATTTGATTCCCAACATGAATATCATCGCAGATAAATTAACAGTGGTGGAGCACATTCATAAAAGGGTGAATGATATCGACAACCAGATCTCCCAGTTTCCAAAGCAAATGGAGGATCTAACTGAGAAGATATCCAAGATAGGGATACCTATTGCACCTACGGCCCCGATCTATCATGTGCATCTTGTCCAGGAGCAGCCAGGGTCAGTACAACATCAACCATGGGCTCAGGACCAATCCTGTGCCCAACCTTCCCAGCAGTCACCTCTACCAGTCAAGACACTCGAAGAAGCCCCACCCCTGACATTTGAGATAAACGGTATCTGGTACACATAGGACAATACCCGATAGGGTAATATGGGGGACCGTCAGCAATATCAACGTCCACCCACCTTCTATAATGTCGCATTCCCTATGTCTCCACAGCACACTCAACACTCGAGGCAGCAGCAGCCATACAATCGCCAGAACCAACCTCAACAACATCATCAGCAATATCAAGCTCCAAATCAAGCAGCTCAATCATCCAACCCTCCAGTAGAACCGATAGATATCCAGAGACAGATGCTTGAAGAAATTCGCAACTTCCGAAATGAACTTCACGATCTCCGGGTTGATGTTAATCGCTTGTCCCGTTGGAAGGATGAACAAACAGCCCCAGCCACAACTATTCCCGCCCAAGTTCAAGCTAACCCTAATAGCTTGATCAAATCTCAATCATCTCCACACAGCAGTTAGGTATACTATTCATACTTCTCCACATCTGAACATGAGATCCTTTCGTTTGATAATATCAATGCCATGTCACTCAGGAGCGGAAGGACAGTGGTCGTCCCTAACCGGGCACGGGAATCGGATCAGGAAGACTCGGAAGATCAACCGCAGGATGCTTCTGAAGATGAAGAAGAAGGACGCCCGAAGATTTCAGCACTAGATAAAGGAAAGGCATCTATGGAGACCGCAGAGGACCTTGAACCTCTAGTTGCTGCAAAAATACCTTTGTCACCATTTCGGCAACATAATTATTATGATTGTAATAAGAACTCCAAATCTAATAAAGATGCTCTTATTTATGAATCTGGCTCTTTTTCTCCTGTCTCAAATGCTTCCATTCCTTTCCCCCATGCTCTTAAGAAAGGAAAACAAAAGAAAAACATTCAAAATGACCCAGTGATGGAAAAGTTCTGCCAACAGAATATCATAGTCAAAGTACCCTTTGATCAGAATGTGGCCAGTAATCCAGCATTTCAGAAATACTTGAAAATGAAATGTACTCCCAGCAGTACTCGTACAAAGAAAACAAATCAGTTTGTGGAGACTCATGTCCTGACAGTGGCCACTACCAAATGTGTCAGAAATCAGCATTTACCAAGGAAGAAAAGGGATCTGGGTGCTCATTATGTGGAAAGTTGCATTGACGGCATTGCGTTCGCATGCATACTTCTCGACAATGTTTCTTCCATCAATCTTCTTCCCTTAGCCTTATATTACAGATTGGAGTTAGGTCCTCTCCAGAAATCATTATCTTTACTCCAATTCACTGATAAATCGACTAAAAGTCCTAAGGGAGAAGTGAAAAATGTTATCATTATGGTCGAGGGTACGTAATACAAAGTGGACTTCACTGTCCTTGATATGGAGACCCCGAACCATTGGAAGGAATCGCAAATCATTCTTGGAAGACCATTCTTAAGAACCGCGAAGGCTGTATTTGATTACGGCACCGGAATGATGAAATTCTGCTCCTTATATGGAGAAGTGGATATGGAGATGAAACAAACAAAGTGTCAAAGACCAGATTTTGAATCCACCACTGAAGATGCCGAAACATCCGAGTGTAATCTCATCAGCACTACTAGACCGTGGGACCAACTGCCAGACCTTCGGATTGCTAACACCTCAGCAGAAGAAGAAATAGTGCACCAGTCAGTATGCGAGATATTGTCAGACAAATCCAAACACCCAGATGTTTATAATCTTGATGATACAGAAATCCTTTCGGATTTGTCAATCACATCTTCTTCGGGAAAATCAAGAAAAATCGATGACGAGTCGGATGCGGCTTTGGCCGAATTACCGTACTACTTTTGCGATCCGACTCACATTCCTTCAGGATTAGTAGCTAGCATATTACAGAATGATTCACCACCAACCAACACAAAGCCAGACTTAAAAGATATTCAGCCAGACTTGATTGATGATTCAGATTTGCCAGAGCTGAAACCTCTCCCTCCCATACTGAAGTATGCATTTCTCAATGGTCCCAAAGATAAGTTCCCTGTGATTATTAGCTCATCATTAACCATGGACCAAGAATCTAGAATTCTAGAAGTCCTTGAGAGAAATCGAAAAGCCATCGGTTGGACTGTGTCAAATCTCGTAGGAATCAACCCTGCTCTCTGCTCGCACCAAATTTATGTTGAGGATAACGCAAGGCCTTCCCGTGAATTTCAGAGAAGATTAAACCCCAATCTTTGGGAAGTGGTTAAGAAATAGATAGAAAAATGGTGCAAAGTAGGTTTCATATACCCCATTTCTGACTCCAAGTGGGTGGCCCCCTTCATGTCGTCCCGAAGAAGTCAGGAATCCAGATGGTCACCAACGAGGAGGGGGTAGAGATCGCGACCCGAGTACCCACGTCGTGGCGTGTCTGTGTCGATTACAGGCGCCTGAATGCTGCGACCAAGAAAGATTACTTTCCACTGCCATTCATTGATCAAATCTTGGAGAGACTTGCAGGGAAGGCATTCTTCTGTTTTCTTGATGGGTTCTCTGGCTACAATCAAATAGATATTGCTCCCGAGGATCAGGAAAAAACCACATTTACATGTCCCTTCGGTACCTACGCATTCAAGCGCATGCCATTCGGGCTTTGTAATGCCCCAGGCACATTTCAGCGGTGCATGATTGCCGTATTTGCCGAAATGATGGGTGATTTTTTGGAAGTCTTCATGGATGACTTCTCGGTCCATGGTGATTTATTTGATACATGTTTAGCGCACGTGGACCCAGTCCTCAAGAGATGCAGGGAGGTTAATTTGGTACTCTCCTAGGAGAAGAGTCACTTTATGGTGACTGAAGGTATCGTGTTGGGGCATGTCATCTCCAAAAAGGGAATGGAGGTCGACCGTGCCACGGTGGATGTGATCAAGAAACTTGAGCCACCAACCAACATCAAGTCAGTGCGGTATTTTCTAGGGCATGTTGGATTTTATCAAAGGTTTATCCCTGATTTTTCAAAGATCGCCCGCCCACTGACTGAGCTCTTAGGAAAAGACACCGAGTTTATTATAAATCACAAATGTCTTGAGGCCTTCGAGCTCCTCAAATAGAAAATATGTGAATCGCCGATATTACAAGCTCTCGACTGGTCTCTTCCCTTTGAGATCATGACTGATGCATCGGATTTTGCTGTCGGAGCTGTGCTTGGACAAACACGGGATGGAATCCCTTATGCGATTCACTACGCGAGCAAAGTATTGGATCCTGCACAGAAAAATTATATAGTGACCGAAAAGGAAATGCTCGCAGTTGTTTGGGCCCTTGAAAAATTCAGATCATAGATATTGGGCTCCAAGGTGACGATTTTCACTGATCATACGGCAATTAGATATCTCATGGATAAGAAAGATGCCAAGGCACGACTTTTGAGGTGGATCCTGTTAATCCAGGAATTTATTTTGGAGATCAAAGATAAACCTGGAATAAAGAATGTTGTTGCTGATCACCTTTCCCGAATTGAGAAAAATGATTATCCTGACACTGGACCTATTAAGGTGACTTTTCCAGACGAATCTGTTTGCGTTATTGATTCAACCCCATGGTATTCCAACATCGTGAACTATCTTATCTCCAAGAAGCTTCCCTTTGGTTGGACCAAGAGAATGATTGATAAACTGATGTCGGATTCAAGAAAATACCATTGGGACGATCCTTTCCATTTTTATGAAGGAGCGAATTGTAACTGGAGAATATGTATTCCTCAGGAAGAATACTAGAGTGTCCTCCCACATTGTCATACTCTCGAGGCCGAAGGGCACCATTCGGGAAAAAGAACCGCATACAAGGTACTCCAATGTGGATTTTACTGGCAGACCTTATTTCGTGATGCTAATGAATTTTTACGGTCTTGCCCGATTTGTCAAAGGATGGGAGAGACTGTTGGTTATAGAGATGAAATGCCCATGCAACCAATGATTTTCTTTTATGTTTTCGATGCATGGGGGATTGATTTTATGGGTCCCTTTCCCAATAGCAATGGATTTGAGTACATCTTGTAAGCGGTTTATTATTTGTCTAGATGGGTAGAGACTATTCCAACCCAAACCGTAGATAGCAAAACCGTCTGTAAGTTTATCAAGAATAATATCATTGCAAGGTTTGGGATACCCAAAGTTTTGATTTCTGATGGAGGAAGCCACTTCGTGAATAGGGAAATGAGATCTTTGGCTAAAGAGTATAAATTTGAGCATAGAATAGCCAACTCATATCATCCACAATCTAATGGCATGGCAGAGGTTTCTAATAGAGAGGTGAAGGGTATTCTTCAAAAGTTGGTTTGTCCATATAGGAAGGACTGGTCAAAACTATTGGACCAGGTTCTATGGTCCTATAGGACAGCCTATAAGACTCCACTCGGCACTTCACCTTTTAGGATGATCTATGGCAAGCCATGCCATCTACCTGTAGAATTGATTCACAAATTTGAATGGACGATCAAAAAGTTGAATTGGAGTTGTCACCTTGGGAAATTACACCGAGACTTAAATTTGACGAGCTAATTGAAATCCGAAACCGAGCATATGATAACAGTGTGATCTATAAGGACAAGGTAAAGAGATGGCATGATAGACACATTCGAGATAAAACCTTTGTCCCTAGGTAGAAAGTATGGTTGTTTAATGCTCGGTTGAAGATTTTTCATGGGAAACTGAAATCAAAATGGATGGGTCCCTACATTGTCATCGATGTGCATACCAATGGAAGTGTGGAAATTGCCGAACTCAAAGAGGATGCACAACCTTTCTCAGTGAAGGGACAATTATTGAAGCCATATATAGAATCTTCCAAAGAGCATACAGTTCAAGTTGAGGTCATCTACTTCACGGAGAGCGAGGACATTGAAGATTTATCAGATCAGTCCCACCCTCCCTCCCGACCACATATGTCTCCTTGTACATCTTCCTCCTCTACTTAGGCCAAGGCCTAAGTATAGGGGGGATCGATGCCATCTGTATATTCCATTTTCCCCATTACACTCCTCCAAATCGCCTCACTTCCACCCTTCTTCTATACTTAGGTTGACCAGAGCCTAAGTATAGGGGGAACTGACGCCCACATGTATATACTCTCCTCATTCACATATCCCGATCGCCTTTTTTTGCTCTCTTCTTCTATACTACGACTATTCACAGTCTTAGTATAGGGGGGCGGACCATTGTATAACAATTTTTCACTCTTTTACGCTTAGCCCGAGTTATGTCTTCTTTATGCTTCTTGTGCTCTGAGGACACAGCACTCGCTAAGTATAGAGGGGTCTGTATATATACTGTGTATATATTTTAGCCATACCTCATACTTTCGCGTAAGTCTATATTTATTTACGGGGTGGGTAATTAAAAAAACAAAAAAACAACAACAAAAACAAAAGAAATAGAAAAAAACATTTTACCACCAACACTGACTGTACCCAAAATTTTTTGAAAAAAAAGGCTTCTTATTCATTTTTTGCATTAAAAAAACAAAAAAAACAAACAACAAAAAACCTTTGCATAAAAAATTCAAAAAAAAGAAAAAAAAGTGTCGGCATTTCACACACCTGCACTTCATCCAGCATTGCATTTGCATATGTGAAAAGTCTTTGGGTTTTGAACCGAGTTATGAGCTGAAACCGAGAGTGGTCTGGACTTGACCTTAGTCCTCCTAATTTTCACAGGAACTTCACAGAGAAATGGGATTTTAGAGTCTTTAGGTCTTTGACTTAATTCTTTGAGTTCCACATGACAATGTGCAGCGTTTGACTCTTAGTGTCTAACCTGGTCTCTTCATTCTGGGTACAACTCTGGAATAGGGAATCAATTTGTACTCTCACACTATGCACTTAGCTCAACTCAGATGGGATGTTGGAAGATTGTGTGAGTTTCTTCTCTGGTAGCGTGGAAATCTAAAGACCGGAGTACGGGTTGAAATAAAGCTTCGGAAAAGGGATGGACGACTGGGTAAAATTTTTTTCTAAGACCCCAAAAAATGTATGGAAACAAAAGATTCTATATCCGTAGGGGCAAAACAAGATCCAAGCAGAACCACCAAACATTCCAAATACAAAGAAGCAACTACTAAATAAAATCTGACCAAAAAAGGTCCAACCGTCAAGAAACCTGCAGATCTTGGTGGAGACTCGGCTACACTGGCCAGCTTCACAAGGAGAGGTGATTACACTGGCCACCCACCAATTTTTTACTCATTCTTCTAACTTCTCGCCCAATTCGATTGTGAACACAACGCGACAGACCATAGAAGGAAATACCTGACTCCCCAAGGACGAGTTACTGGAGAGGAGGTTTGCGTGGTAGTCCGGCATTCTGTGTGGGAAGAGCTAAAACCTTTCACACACAAGAGTCGATTGTTCAATCCTCATAGGGTATACTTTGGGAAGAGGATTGATCTAAGATGACTTCTGAGCCGAAACTGTAACAATGATTTGTAGAACTTGAGGGCTGTTGAGTTTAAAATTCTAAGTCTCACAGAAGTTCCGCCACACTATTAATCCAAAGGTTGAGTCAAGATTCATTTTCACCTTCAGCTCATGGTCTTGGTATGGAACCCAATCTCATTTCACTTCATAGCATTTCTTTTTGATGCTCAGGGACGAACATGCTTTAAGTATAGGGGGATGATGAATCTCGAATTCATCACTCTAAATCTCATTTTTTAAGCTCAAATCTCTTAAAATCAACAGCATTCCTGCATCTATTCTGCATAATTAGCATTCATGCATGTTTTCATAAGCATTGCATTTTATTCATAATTTCTGCACAAAATAAGAAGCCAAAAAAAACTAAGCCAAAAGTGACCTGTAAATAGCCTAACTTCCCAGATTTTTAACTCATTTATGCTAACTCCGAATAAACCAAAACCACCTCCATAGTGTATATATCACTAACAAGAATAAATAAAATTACAAAAAAATAAATAACCCAAATAAGTGGACCAAAAATCCAAACCCTAGTTTCAGGATTTCCAGGCGAAAAACCTCATATCTTCCTCATTCAGTGTCCGATTGAATCATACTCACTTTTGAACTATATACATTCAATTACCTTCAAAACGAGACCAAGTTCAAGTGAATCGGAGCTCATATGTGAAAGTTGGGTTTTGGGCCTCTTTTGTACATTGTACATTTTAACGGTTTTTGGCCTACTATTTTAAGTACTTATTTTATTGATTAATAAAAATCTAAAAAAATAGATTAAGGTGTCTTTATTTATCTTTGATATTTCCATAATTTTTTCGAATTTTTAACTGATCAAAAAAAGACATAAAAATTACAAAACCCCAAAATCAAGGTGTTCTATGTACAAGGGATACCCCAAAAATATCACTTTATGCAAATGATTGATTTTGGTTTTGATGTCTTGATGAAAGTTTGTAGATATCATCGAGACGAGCAATTTTTGTGAAGAAACTTTTTTGATCCGAGGTCATTTACTATTTTTATCGATTTTTCAAAATCTTTTATTTACGAATTTTGTGGTGCTGACACGTGGCAGCACCTGGTGCCGCCACATGTCAGCCATTTTCCGCCTTTTTATTAATTTCTTTTTTTAAAAAAAATTATTTTTTTAAAAAAAATAATATTAATCGGACGCACGTGCGTCGCACGTGCCTCCAAGGCACGTGCTCCGCACGCGCGCCTCCCTCTCTCCTTTTTGCCTGCAACTTGTCCAACTGTGGACCATCCGATCTCAGACGATCGGACGGCCTACAAATCGTCTTCCCCAATGCCTCCGCCCTTTGGAAGCTCCGCTGCCCCCGTGATTTCCGCCGCAAATCGCGGCCATCTCCGATAGCACCGCCCGCGCGTATCTCGCCCTCTCCATCTCTGATTCACATCTCCTCAGATACCCTCGCCGATCTTCCAATCGCTTATCCCGTCCCCAGTGAATCTGGTCGCCGCCAATCATCCTCGCTGTCACCGATACCCCTCGAATCAATCTCTCGTCCGTGCACCACCTTCCATGTCCGACCAGCCCTTCCTTCTCCTATATAAGAATAGTCGCCGCCATCGAAGTCCCTCATCCGCCGTTCTCAAGGTGATCGTGACAGCCATCCTCACCGGCGTGATCCAAGAAGTCCCCGCTCCTCGCCGCAGCTCTGCTCTCCGCCGCTGCTCCGCTCCGGCATCCGTGCCGTCGAGCCCTTTCCGCAGGTACTCTCTCTCTATCTTTCATTCTATCTTCACCACTCGCCGTAGTGCCAACCACCTCGCCAGTCCACTACGCCAACGCCATCTTCAACCTCGCCTCTCGCCTGTCCACGTCCACCATGTTCTTCACCGACGACCCATAGCCATTTGTCGGCCATCATCTACGCCGTACCTCCGCTACTCCATCGACGAACGACCACAACCACACCCCTCCCTCACACGCCACCAGGAGCACCTCCGTCTTAGGTTGACACAGAGGCCGAGACCCCCGCCACGTGCGCGACACGTGCGGGCAGGGGGACGTCATCAACTCATACCATCCCCAGGGGTCATGTGATCTGCACGTGACCCGCTGGGCAAATTGTAGAGACCCCCCTGGAGGAGCTTCATATTTGAGATCAATCCAGCCAGCCAGAGGTCACGTGCTTCGCACATGACCCTCTAGCAACTTTGCAATAGTGCCCCTCTGGTTCTTGGAAATTACACAAAGCCCCCCATTTGCATTTTATATTTATTTACATATTGAAGATATACCCATGTCTTCCCTTGTGATTTTAGACCTCTTCTCTACATTATTTTATTAATCCAAAATAGTATTTTATTTTTCAATTAATTCTCTACAGTTTGACATATTGTGGGTATTTTTGTGATTGTTGGTTAATTAATAAATAATTGTTTTGTGGAAATTTGCGTATTTTGCGCAATTCTTGCTCTGAAATTCATAGTTGATTAACTATTACTCTAAAAATCCCTGAAAAATCATAGATTGTAGAATTAATTGTGCTTGACATTGTGCCCAAAAAGAATTGCATTTGCATCCATCAATTGCCCTGCAAAAATCATTTTGCATATTTCAGTATAAAATTTTTAATAGGTATTAAACCCTACATTTTCGACGTTTAGGATTTTTCTAAGTTCCATCACCCAGTGATAGATCTTAGATAATTTTATCTCTTGAAAATAAGTAGGTTTATCTTTTTCATAATTAAATATTGAAATTCATCTTGTTTGCATTTAAAAATCCAAAAAAATCATATTGCATCCAAAAATTCCAAAAAAATTATAGTGCACTCATTACATCATAATTCACCTCGTGGCCAAGTTTCGTATTTTTCGGACATCATTTGTAAGTAACTCACATTTTAGTCCCTAATGTTAGGCCTAAATTGCATTTTGCATCTCTTATTTGCATTAAAAATTCTAAAAAAAGACCACCTCAAAAACTGTACACAAACTTTGATAGACATAACTTTTGGTTGTTCCTTTTCCTCATTGTGATCGACCTTGGGACTTGTCCAAGTAAAATAAACATAAAACCGCATTCACTAAAATTGACGAATATTTTATGTGGTTATTTTCTTGACCAATTCTGATTGCCGCCTACAACGCACGACTAATCTTTTTGATACGACAAATATAAACAACTTTTTAACTTAGCGATTTTTGGATTCATCAAACACACAACATACAATATGGATTTCTTAATAATTTTTGAAGGGTTTTAATATTTTTAGTTGATTTTTAAAAACAGATAGTGAAACTTTTTAAGGTTTTCGAATTATTAAAAATAACAAATGAAATCAAAATAGAACCAAAAATTCATCAAAATTCCTACACAGTGGCAAGTGCCACGTGTCAAAATTTCATGATTTTTAGAGCTAAAATGTTATTTATTTATAAAAGATAAAACACACAGCATGTCAAAATTTCATGATTTTTAGAGCTAAAATGTTATTTATTTATAAAAGATAAAATACACAGCACAGAAAGACCATAATGCACAGAAAATAAGTCTCGGGACCCAATGATAACACGTAAGAAAAACCTAGGGTCGTCTCTGTAATTTTTCTACTAATATCCACACGTGTCACAAATCCGCACTCAGAGGGGCATACTTGAAAATATGGAAACTAAATATGCAATCAGTAACAATAAAGAAGTTCAGGTTACAACGTGCAAATATCCCAGAAAAACATGTGACGAAACACATGGTTCCACATAAACAGGACTAAAATGCAAATAGGGAAAACTACAGGTACTAAAGTGCAAAATAGTCTAACTGTGTACTTTATTTTACAGACTAAAATAAAAATGAAAATAAATGCACGGTAGAATGAGCAATATACCTATGAAGGCACGTGAGCGGCGGGTGGCGGGATGCGTGGTGGCCGCTGGTGAGAAGCGATCGTGCGGCTCTGGAGCGTCAAATGTCAGATCTGATGACTGTCAGATGTCGACTACGTGGATGGTACGGGGTCGTTATATCTGACATCTAATGGCCTGACCCCTACAGGTTAATGGACGGCTAGTATGGCATCTGGAAGGAGCGGGCAATCCAACGACGGAGAGATCCTAGGGACGAATTGAGCTGGGCAAAACTTTGTCAGAGCAACGAGGGTGATCGGTGGCTCCGATGAAGGATCTGGATACACCAAAAGGATTGGAGGGCCCTTCCGCATCGGGTGGTCGACTATAATGGAGTGGTTGTCGGTCAGATTGATGTGGCGACGACTGGGACCTGGAAGCACTCCGGCGAAGGTGGACGAAGGCATTCTAGATGGTCTTCACGTGCGTCAAGGCCTGCACAAGATAGCTATGACTCGGAGCAAGGTTCCGATCGAGGTTATTGGGTATGAATCAGAGAGAAGCGACGGTGGATGGGGGGTGGGTCTCTAGCGAAGGTGATAGATGAGACCGATGACCTAATCTTGGCGATCCGGGCCAAGGTCAGGGTGATCAGTATGCGTGGGAAGATGAAGGATGAGCGGGAGTGTCGATCTGGATGGGTGGATGAAGGGGGAGAGGCTCCGACTGGCTGGTTGGAGCTGGTGGAGCGACGACGAAGCGCAAATGCAAGATTGGACATATAAAGGAGGTACGAACTATGGAATGGTTACCTGAAGGACCTAGTGTGATCCTGAGCTCTAGGGTAGGTGAACGTCGGGGTCTTTGCCTCGACGTCACTGCGATTGGCGGAGGAGGCTCTTTGCAGCGGTGCTCCGGCCATGACAATTGAGCATCGGCTACAGGGCTCCTCTCCGAGCGCCAAGAGTGGCCTCCAGTTACTGTCACCAAGGCGAAGGTGTCTAGGGTATCGAAGAAGGGTACGACACGAGCTACCCAGCTAGGGAAGTGAGTGAAGACTTTATAGGGCAGGTCATGTGGCCAGATAGATCGGGTCTGAGCGTACGGACCGAGGACGATCCGTGCCTCCCTAGGGATGTGCGAGGATCACAGATCCACAACAGAGATGCGATCAGAGATTTGGATCAAGAGGGCATAGGATCTGATCGGGGTAATTGGGTGAAAAGCGTGCGGAATCAGGATCCCCACGAGGGGGAGTTTGGGAGGGGTTGTTGACCGAAGTCAACATTCCTCCTGGACCAATCAGATAATAGTGTATACAAAATATTTATAAAATCAATTAAAAATAGTAAATTATTTTAAATCAAAAAGTGTACAACACGAAAAATATTTGTTATTTTCCAAACTATTTTTTTGTGATTTTTATTTAATTTTATGAAAAATAAATAATGGTATATACAATATAATGTATTATATACATGTATAAATGCATATGTATTTTGTACAATTATTTTTATTTTATTATTTTTACACAATACCCCAATTTAATATTTTATTTTTTACAACATAATTTTGGAGTATAAATTTATTTTTATTTTGTTTTTATTATTTATTTACAAATATAAAATAAGTAGGGCAAGATACATATATACATGTATTGAATACATGGTGAGAGAGTTTTATTTCATTTTTATTTTGTTTTTCTATTTTTTGTTTTATTTTTAGAAATATATACGAGGATGTAAAAATACCTTTTCATATTTATTTTTATAAAATTAAATTATATAAATAGATGATCTATATGTACAAGGTAGAGTGGCCCAATCTCTCTCTACTTATTTTATTTGGCGATCAGGCCAACGCTTGGCCCTCTCTTGGGTTTAGGCCACTCAATATTTATTCTAAATATTTCCTTCTTTTTCTTTCATTCTTTATTCTTTTATTTTTGCACAAATACATGCTAATTATGAGATATTAACAAATGCATGCTTATTGCTAATTTATTGTATGTACAGCTATTTGCATGATGCTTTGCCAAGATATTTAGCTAAAATAAAAGAATAAAGAGTGATGAATGAGTACTCATCACATATCAGCGACAACTACAAGTTCATCAGAAAGTCATGCACATGGAATCATCCCACGAGTAAGACATGGATGAGATCTCAAATTTGAGCATTATTTGGAGCCACCTGTCCATGGTGGATATCATTGAGAAATGATCACATGATCTTGAGAAACTCTCTTTGATAAAAAAGAGGACTCAAAACTTGGACAAACTTGCTCTGAAAACCAAGCAGCTGGAGCTACTAGTGAGTACCATCAACTCTTGCAATTTTGTGTCTGCATGGGCCACCATTCCCGCTGAGACGAAAGAGTTAACATCACCACAACCTCCTCAACCAAGTCCTATGCAACCAACAGTTCAGCATGTTTATTACGTGCAAGCCCCGAAGCCATCTTCGCCCCAACAATCATGACAACAACTAATTATTTACCAGCCACAACTCCAAACCCTCACAGATCCATATTCCCCTCCACCTCCTCTCATTCAGGAGGTGAATGGATTTTGGTCAAATGATGCGCAGCTGGACTATCCAGGTAGACCTCATCAGGGCCACCCTACACATTCTCGTCCATTCCCTCAACAAAAAGGAGAGAGGTTTGTCCAAGGTCATCATCAGCCTCACCACCAGTAGTCTCAACTCTATCAATAGGGCTGGAGATAAAATCAGTATCAGCTACTGCAGTACCGACCATACCAACAGAACCAACAGTATTGTGATTGTGCCATACCGACACTCTCCTCCCCTTCTCTCAGTATCGTTCACAACACTCTTATCAGTGGCCTCAACACCATTCTCATTCTCAGCGTGGCCGACACGTTGAATCTTCAAAAGCGCCTTCTGTGATCCCCACCCTTAACTACTTGGCTCAACTTATCAAGAGCCCCGTAGAGATGTGTCAGAAAATCGATGACCTCACCAGTACCAAGACACCCATATCGGTACAAGTGGAGGCAAACCCTAACAATTTCAGAAAGCGTGAGCAGGTAGTTTGTGGTGTTCTTGCCAAACTTATAGAGTAAGATGTGCATGATGCTTTATTACATAAGCTTGTTACTCTTAGGAGCGGTAGGATGATGCATTCATCTGCAATAATGAAGGCAAAAATAAAGCTTACACAAGCGAGTCATCATCCTCTTCTGCATCAGCTGGACCAACATAGGGTCAGGTAGTTAAGAAGAAAAAGAAGGAGAAGAACCAAAAAAATCCAAAAAAATGAAAAAAGCCAAAATCAACAAAAAAAGAGTACATCGACAACCAGAGCACCATCCAACCAGTGACGGAGAAGCTAGCACTTGTGACCGATCCGAAGCTAGACGAAGGAACCTTGCCTGCTATTTTGAGATGCCCACCACTTCAGACAGATGAAGACTCTACTTTTTATCATCCAGATATTCAACTTGATGTGGGCATACATTTTGGTTCTGTGAATAAAAATAATATTTCTGCATTTGGTTATGTACATATTCCTTTTCCAATTGCTCTAGCAAAATCCAAAAAATTAATCATTTGAAAATAGATTTATCCAATCCGAATGTAGTGCAAAATATTCAAAATCTTGTCATTGAGACGCCCTTGCTATAGGCCATAAAGTACATGCCAAACATAAAGAAGGGACTTAAAGAGGCATGCACTTCTAAGAGATATTTGTGTCATGACAGACAAAGAAATTTGAAGCATATCCTGACGACAACGGTAAATGCAATCATCAATCTCCCGTGCAAGAAGAAATACATGGGGGCACCTCTCATCCGATGCATGATGTTTGATCAAGAGTTTTATTGAAACTCTTCTCGATAGAAAATCGCCAATAAATCTGATGCCTACCTCACTACTAAGTGAATTTGGGTTGGGATCGCTCAAATAAAAAAGGATGATTCTGCAGTTTGCGGATACTTCAATCAAGTGACCTAGAGGAATTTTAAAGGATGTCATTGTCATGATCAAGGGAATACAATTCCATGTGGACTTCATTATGCTTGATATGGACACCTCGACTCCTCTTCTGCACACCTCTATTATACTTGGATGACCGTTCCTCGAAACAACCGAAGAAATAGTGGATTACAATAGCAGATAGATTACCTTTTGCTCAAACAACAATAAGGTACACATTCAGACAATTCAAGTGCCCAAAGCTTCAGAATTTGCAACAAATAAGAGTGTACCTACAAAGCTGATAAAAGACTTTGATTGTCTTACAGAAATCAGAGACACGAATCGTTTCACGGAAGACATCGAGACCCATGAATTCCTCTCTGCAGAAGAAGGAGTGGATAGCACAATCGACATTCCTCATTGTATTAGAGGATGAGATTCTTTTTGATCTGTCTGAAGAAATGATTGATAGCCACCTATCCTTAGCAGATGCAGAAGGAATTGCTGTAGATTTCTTAGAATAATATTTAATCATTGAGAATTTTTATGCATCCATAGATTCAGAGCTTATAGAGTCAAGGGTGGACCGTATACAATTATTAGATTTGACACCACAGATTCTCCGCTCAGTTCCAGAGCTCACCATTGAGAAAATTCAGACACCACTAGAGCTCAAGTAGCTTCCAACAAACATGAAGTACGCCTTCCTTGTGGCTGAGATGAACATGTTTCATGTAATCATCAATTCCCAATTAAATGAGGAGCAAGAATCTCGTCTGCTTAAGATTCTAGAAAGAAAGCACAAGGCGATTGACTAGAAAATTTCTGATCTCTGAGGGATTAATCCGTCAATATGCTCCCATCACATTTACTTGGAATAAGATATCAAGCCATCCCTTGAAGTTCAACGAAGACTCAATTATAATCTTCGGGAGGTTGTTATGAATGAGATCATGAAATGGTGTGATGCGAGCTTCATTTATCCCATCTCTGATTCAAAGTGGGGTAAGCCTCCTACATGTTGTGCAAAAAAATTCAAGGATCACAATTTTAAAGAATGATAAAGGAAAGGAGATCATGACTATAGTTCCTACATCATGACATGTTTGTATTTATTATAGACGCTTGAATTTAGCGATGAAGAAGGACCATTTTCCGCTTCCCTTTATTGACCAGATTGTTGAGAGATTGTCCACGAAAGAGTATTTTGCTTCTTGGATGGATACTATAGGTACAATCAAGTTTCTATTGCCTAGAAGACCAGGAAAAGACTACCTTCACTTGTCCATTCAGGACACATGCCTTCCGTAGGATGCCCTTTGGTTCGTGCAATGCTCCAATGACATTTCAACAATGCGTGTTGGAAATGTTTGCAGAGATGGTGGGTTGTTTTCTAGAGGTATTTATGGATGATTTCTCCATCTATGATGATAGATTTGATCAGTGTTTATCATATTTAGAGCGAGTCCTGAAAAGATGATGTGAAGTCAACTTGGTGATTTCATGGGAGAAGAGACATTTTATGGTAACCAAGAGAATTATGATAGGTCATGTCATCTCGAAGTGTGGCATGGAGGTCGATCCAGCAAAGGTGGAATTTATTTCTAAGCTTGAGCCACCAACAAATCTGAAGCAAGTCCAGTCATTCCTGGGGCATGCTGATTTTTATTGTCGATTCATCAAAGATTTTAACAAGATTACCTGACCATTGACTGAGCTTCTAGGTAAGGAGGCTGATTTCATTGTTGATGCTAGAGTCCTCCAAGCATTTAACTAGTTGAAAGATCTGATCACTCAGGCCCCTATTCTGCAACCGCCAGATTGGTCTCTACCTTTTGACATCATGACCGATGCCTCAGACTGTACCATTGAGGCGGTTCTGGGTCAGAGGACAGACAATCTTCCATTTGTAATTCACTATGCTAGCAGAACTATTTGTGAAGGACATAAGAATTACAGATTTACTGAGAAAGAGCTACTCACAATTGTCTTTGACCTGGAGAAGTTCATATCTCATCTTCTTAGATCTAAAGTTATTGTTTACACAAACCACTCCGCCATATGGTACATTCAAGCTAAGAAGGATGACGAACCATGTTTAATCATATGTATCCTTTTGCTTCGAATTTTGATCTTGAAATCCGTGATAAACCTGAAGTTAAAAATGTGGTGGCGGATCATTTGTCCAGATTGCCAGAATCAGATACTCCTGAGCAGAGCCTTATACCAATTAATGAAACCTTTCCAAATTAGGCAATCTTGTCACCCACCTCGCTCCACAGGTTCACCGATTATTTGAATTATCTTTTGTCAAAGAGAACCCCGCAAGATTATCCTAAGTTGAAGATGGGCAAGTTCTTGTCTTATATTCATTTCTATCAATGGGAGAGTCTATATCTCTTTTGTGAGGGGGCATATTGCATCTGGAGGGGGTGCACTCCTCAAGAGGAAGTTCACATGTCCTTGAGTATTGTCACGTCTAAGAATCAGGAGGACACCACTCTGGCAAACGTAAGACAACAAAGGTACTTCAATGCAGCCTTTGGTGACCAACATTATTTAAAGATGCGGAGGATTTTGTGAAGCATTACACTGATTGTCGGAAGATAGATGGCACCATTACAATGAGAGGCACAATGCCCCTGAAATATATTCAGATTTCACATATTTTCAATGCATGGGGTGTTGATTTCATGGCCTTATATCCTAGCAGTCAGGTCTATGAATATATTCTACGTGTTGTCGACTACATGAGTCGTTGGGTGGAGGTTATCCCTACCCGAGATACTGATAGTCATATCGTCTTCTAGGTCATGATGGAAAACATTATTGTATGGTTTTGGATCCCTAAGATTCTCAAATCAGATGGGGGTAGCCATTTCATTAATAGAGAGGTGAAGAATCTAACTCAGGAATACTACATTGAACATCGAGTAGCCTGTCCATACCACCAACAGTATAATGGCTTGGCAGAATCTTCGAATTGGTAAATTAAGATGATTCTCTAGAAACTTGTAAGTTCAGACAGAAGGAACCGATCTCAACTGCTTGACTCAGTTCTCTGTCCCTATCAGACTACGTACAAGTCCCCTTTGGGAATGTCTCCCTACCGCTTGGTATACGACAAGCCATGCCATTTTCCAGTTGAGCTAATTTATAAATCATTATGGGTAATCAATATCTGCAATTTGGATCCGATGAAATCAACAAAGAATAGGAAGTTAGATCTAAATAGACTTCTCGAATTTCATGACTATGTATACAACAACAATCTTATGTACAAGTAGAACATCAAGAAGTGGCACGACAAGAACATCCACTGCAAGACCTTCGAGCCAAGTCAGAAAGTCTAGTTGTTTGGTGCAAAGTTAAAACTATTCCCAGGGAAGTTGAAGAGCAAATGGACATGGTCATTCATAGTGAAACATGTGTGTAACAATGGAAACATAGTCATATATGGATTGTGAACTGATACACAACCTTTCGTCATCAACAGATAGCTTCTGAAGCCTTACCTTGAGCATGATAACTTCTTGTTCGTGGTTGACTCCATTCAGGTAGCCTACGATGCAAAACTTCTATCTGCGACATCTGTAGGTTCATACAAAGAAATCAAAAATATCTTTGATTAGTTAATCATTTTCTTCTTTTCATTTTTAATTCTTTCATTCTTCCAAAAGCTTCATTCATCCAATTCATCATTGTTATACTTAGGATATGCTTCATCCTAAGTATAGAGGGGATGAGTGTATACATGTATTCATTCTTTAATCCCCTTGCATGTCTCCTCAACTTTTGACAATCTTTCCATACTTAGGGATATTCTACCTTAAGTATAGGGGGAGGACAGGTCAAGCCACTGATTTATTTATTCCCATCCTCGACCTACCCTACCTTGTGTACATCCTGCTATACTAAGGATTAATTAATCCTAGGTATAGGGGTGTTGGTCGGGTTCTCATTCGTTATTCTGTCATTGTTGTATAGGCTTTTCTATACTGAGTATGAGTAATGTCCTCTCTTTTTCTTTCTGATCTATGAGGACATAGCTCAAGCTAAGTATAGGGGGTCGTATATATGCTGTATATAGTTTAGATGGCTAACTAATAAAAATTAAAGAACTCAAAAAAATTCTTATATACTGATTAAAAAATAAGGTTAAAAATGTTTTGCAAAATGTTCGAAAAATGACTACAAAATCACTTTGAAAAATCTTTTGAAAACTATTTGGAAGATATTTCATAAAATATTTTCAATCGTTGTAAAAATGTTTTGTTTATAAAAACTTCTTTTATTTGTTTAAAATGATTTGAAAAGTATTTGCAAATGATTTGGAAAATGATTGAAAAAATATTTTGAAATATATATATATATATATATATATATATACTGCTTGAAAATCTTACAAAATGTGTTTGCAAAATGTTTGTAAAAATTATTTGTCACAACTAATTTGCAAAATAAAGACTTCAAATCTTTTCAAGTTATTTTGAGAACTATGCACATAATTTAAGCAAATAAAGATCCTTTACAAACCTTTTGTATCTTAACCTACAAATTCCTAAATCTTAAATTCTTGTAAATAATAAAGATGCACTCCCATGTAAATATCTGGACAGAAACATTTGCCAAAAAATATTTTGTTTTAGAAAAGTCTGTAAAATTTTGAAAAATTAAAAACCTAAAAACTTGTGCAAAATCTTTTAAAAAACCTATATAAAAATTTGCAAAATTTTTTTCAAAAATCCCATAAAAAGATCAAAACAAGAAAATTACATCACAAAAATATTTTCCTTGCATTGTGCATAGCATTTGTATTTTTTGGATTGATGATGATAATTGAACAAGTCTAAATAAAATCTGAATATTGGATCTTCGTGGGACCTTAGTCCACTTAATCACAGGACCCTTAAGGGAAATGGAATTGAGGCACGTCAGATCTGCTAGACTTAATTCTTTGAGATCACGAGACTTAGTTTAGCGTCATCTTGACCACCTAAGTAGAATTTTTCAGAACACACACATGACTCTTATCGATAGTGACCTAGCTTGCATACCTGCACCCTGAACTTTGCTCACCTAAGTTGAAGTGGTAGAGGGATGGATTTGCTGGTGTGAGACACAAGTCAATGAAAACATCGGAAGTCACATATCCGTGGCCATTGTACCCTAACCCGATCTAGTAGCCATGATGTCTAATGATAGAAGTTGTGGGTTCCAATAGTGCTTCAAAAGAGGGAGTCTACTGGCTCAAGAGGAAAAAGTCCATATGTAAATGCTGCTATATATAGTATTTTTAAAAGATGTAAAACCAAAAACTCAAAAAAAGAAAATACTGGTAAAAATCCAAGAAAAATCAATTCCCGTCAGAGTGTGTATATAGCTAATAAGTAAGCTTGATCTTCAAAAGTCAAATCCATATGAGCTTGCAGCCGTATGACTTGGCTACACTGGTTAAGCATCCCAGGATAGGTAGCTACACTGGCTACCATCCATTCTCTTCTCTACCTCCTCTTCTTGTGCCAGTTGTACTTGAACTTAGAAGGAAATACCCCGCTTCTAGAGGAAAGAGTTATTGGATTGGGGAATTCGGGTCACCATGTTGAAGAAGATTGAATTCTATCGCTTCAGTCGAGAGGAGCTACATATCACTAATATTGTACAAGGTAGACTCATAGTCATAAGGGACTGTGTATGACATCGACTTGTTCTGACCAGGCTTTTGAGAAGACTTGAACATGGTTTTATGATTATCAAAGGTTTTTGTGTTTCAAATCCTATTCCCTACAAGGGTCTGACCAAAACTAACTTCCAAGGGTCATACTGAGCTCCAAACATTGATTTTATGAAGATAAGTTTAAAAGTTAAAATCAGTCGAATCTCTTTCTTTTTCTTTTTTTTTTATTTTCTTTTCTGTACTTTTATACATAAGTGTTTGCTAGGGACTAGTAAAGGCAAGTATAGGAAGTGATGAATCTCCCTTTCATCACCTTTATTATTTCATTTTGGCCTTAAATCCCTAGCTAAATGCATGTAAATATCATTAATTTATCAAAATAAACAACTGATTAATTGTACAAAATATTGTATAAAATAAGGTATATTTCATTTATCTAATTCCAAAAGTAAAGAATAAAGGAAGTAAAGAAAAAGAAAGGAGACACCGTATGTGTTGAGTGACCCTAGACCCCGAGACCCAGTCATCATAATGACATGATCAATAAGGAATAAATTAAGGGGAGATTGGGCAGAAGAATTGTATAGAGATCACATAAAAAACATAATTTTTAATTCATCTATGATTATATTTTGGCATCTATTTGTTTTTTATTATTTGTACATCAAATCTAGAAACTTTGTACGTAAAATTTGTATATGAAAATACATAGAAAAATATAAAATTTATTTCACATAAAAATAATACACAATGTACCTTATACACTCAAAATAAAATTCAAAATCCAAACTTCACATACCTGTATCTTCTCCATATGAACTCAAAATACATAAAATCACCTTTAATTTATATAACATTTTATTAGTTATCTAATGAAAGTGGTTTCATTTTAATTTGGAGTTAAGATGCAAAAGTTAGGTTTTGGACCCCTATTATACAATATACCTAAATAAATATTCATTTTATTTATTCTTTATAATCTTCAAAATTGAATATATATATATATATATATTATTTGTGACATATGTACATAATTAAAATGAAATAAAACCATAAAAACACAATGAAAGAAAATAGTACACTAACTAACATAGATGAATTACCTATACATATACATATATTTATTTAAGTATATAAAGGACTTCTGAAAAATACCATAAAAATCCATTTATGTATATGCAAATAAGTTATAAATATAATTATGGATATAAAATAATAAAATCTAAAATATAAAATAAAAATCAAATATACAATATATAGGTAAATATACATATGATTATACTTGTAAATACAAACTTGTAATAAATTGCCTCGAAAAAATAAATAAAAATAATAACAAAATATTGTACAAAACAATAAATATTTTTATTTTATAACATAAATGAATAAATTCATTTGATATTATTTATCAATTTTACAATTATTTTCTTAGTCCCCTTTTTTTGGTTGGTCCACGTGGACCAACCATATGCCACCTCTAGTTGACCCCTGATCAACTACCCCCTCTCTCTTTCAGGCATGCCAGAACGATGGAACCACCATCTTCTCCCCTTCTTTTCTCGAGTGATTAATCAGTCATTCGTTCCGATCTTTCATTCAAATCAGCCGTTGAACGAACCTAATACCCACCTAACCCTTTAATTCCTTGTATATAGCCCCGATCGATATGTAACAGTCGGTCAAAGGATATCCTTCAGCATGTTTATAAATAATCCCCCTCCTCCTCGAATCCGAGTTTGATCCCTCTTTAGACAAACTTAGCCCCTCAGATTGCTTCCTGGAGGTCTTGTTGGTTACAGTAACATGTCTCCCCGATCTGTAGTGAGGAGGTGTGACGCAAGAGGTACATCGACCATCTCCGATGATATCTCCGCCGTGAAGTCCAGCTTCTTGGTCCCAACCAAGTTGAGCCATTTCCCATTGTTCATAGGTAACACCTTTAGTGTAGATTTCATTTATGCATTTAGTTTTTAATTTTGTGCCTTAGATTTAGAAATATTCCAAATAATTTGTCCGTCTGGAGCTCGAGCTCCAGGCCTATTTCATTGTGATCTGATCAGTCTCTAACCTACAAACCACCCCATTTCACTTCTCATCACATTCTACAACTAATCCACATGACTTCCCCTTCGATTTGACCCGAATCAAAGTGAATCTAGTCTCATTCTTTCCCCTTCGCTTGAGCCTCACCATCATCTCATTCCATGCATCCTTTGGCTTAAATCCCTGGTCTAGGAGTTAGCCCTCGAACTGAGGAATATTTTGGTGTAGTCCGCGACTTCCACGAGGCATCTTCAGCTACGTTAGATACTTGGAGCAACTCCCAGGTGCTCGGACCCCTGTAAGCCGTAGGAGCTCCCTCGTTGTCTTGGGAGTGCACCGTTGCATGCGGAGGACATCCAGCAAGCTTTTGGGTATGTCACAAGGAGGATGCATTACTGGAGGGCCGAGATATCAGCGATCAAAGGGAGGCACTGATAAATCCTAGATTTATCTATGTTATTTTATAATATTACCTCTCTAACTTGATCTATTTACCAAGATTCATTGATTGTTAATACTAATTAATATTTTGTGTGTTGTGATTAATTGACTCTAATTAATATATATTATATAACCCTATTATTGTGCTATTATTTTTGTATTTATTTCTCATGAAAAGTACAATAAAAACAAGTATATTATTGTTAATAAGTAATATAACGTAAATTGGAATCAAAATGGAAATAAAATAAGAAAATACAGAGAAAAAGAAAAATGTTTATTTGTGTTTTATGTCTATTTTAATTTTATATATGTACAAATGACCTTTGATCTCTTTGACGTCTACATGAAAGTTATAGATCTCATCTAGATCTACAATTTTCATGTTTTGAGTTTTTTTTTCAATTATTTTTCCTTCAATTTCTTTTTTATTTATTTCATATTTATTCATTTCTCTTAATTTCTATTAGCCATGTGGTGCCTCCATGTCTGCCTACGTGGCCGCTTCTCCTTACGTTGATTGCCTTCCACCAAGACCATTGGATTTTGATCCAGTGGCTCCTAGTCATCATCAACCTCTCGCTCCACCTTCTCCAAACATTGCAATTCTTCATCCGACGTCAACTTCTCCAAATTCTTCCAACTACTTCTGGCAACCTCTGCTCTAAACTCCGCTTCCATTTTCTTAGTCGATCTATCCTTTTCATCACCGTCAAACTTTGACTCTCTAGCCACCTTTCCTCTACCCATGGGTGGTGGTTGAAACCACCACCATCTATGGCCAACCACAAAACTGTAACCTCCTCAAAACCCTTCTCCAGTCATCGTCAACCGCTATCTTCCATTCAGAGACTTGTCCCCTAGTCTCTCCAACCTATAGTGATAGCGTGAGGCAGCGATTGAGTGCGACAATGGTTGACACAAGTCCGGTTAAATCCTTGGTGTTGCACCCACATTCCAGCACTTCTGGTGACTGCTCGAGCTTAGATTCTTAGTCGGAATACTGCAGCGAAGAGAGTCGAAGCCTCTAAGCTTTGTCTCAAGCAGTGTTTTCTTCAAATCTCCCAATCCAGATTTCATCTTCCAGGTAAGATTTTCCTTCGATTTTTATTTTATGTTCTCCTATTTTTCTAGGATGTATTGCTTGATTATATCCTAATTTTATCACACTGATTCCATTGTATTCCATTGATCTTTCACGCATACCTCTCCAGTAATCTCTTCGTTTCTTCACCTGTGTAGTCATATCGATCCTTCAAAAGCTGTCAAAGCTGTGAACCCATTTAAGGCTCAATCCTTCAGTCCGAGAAACCCTCCACTTCACGTGACGATCCCCTCAAATATATCGCATGTGCTTGGGATATCTGCTAATAACACTACAGGTTCTAAGAGCTTCAATGGCCAGAAGTTGAAGACCCTCTCCATTCAATCTTTTCTCCTCCAAGTTGCAGACATCGATTGGAGCCTCCATTGCTTACCATAGTCTTCTCGTGGTCTTGTCGTCTTTGCCTAGCCTTCAGCTTGGTGTTAGGTGCTTCAGTATACATGAGGAGCACTGGAGGAGTGTTTAATGGCTCATCGAAGCCCCGTTAGAGCTCCGTCGACCGTGGAGTAGAAGAATGCACGAGAAGCAGTTACAGTTGGAACCCCAATATTAGGCACGATCCAACAACCATCGGAGCGCCACAAACTTCATCTGAGGCAATGGTTCGACCCTGAGGTTCCGGCGTCAAACCAATCACAGAACCTGCATCATACCTACATGTGGCATCTGAGCTGGTCTCCAGATCTACCTCCGATCCTGATCAATCACATGCCTTGGGCAAGTGATAGGGTCAATTTACAGCGCCAACCCTACGATTTTCATTATCTGCAGCTAAGCCCTTCCGCATTTTATGTAAATTACATGTTTGCCCTTGTGATTTTATTTTATTACAATTTAGTCCAATTTTGGACTTCTTTATAATAAAAATTTGTTATTTTTATTGCAAAAATTTCCCTGGTTAATCCTTTAATATATTTCTATATATGGATATGATTTGAGTGATTTTTGTCAAGTTGGAAAGCTATCTTGATGATTTATATCTTGGCATGATTTATTGCAAATTTTGGTTTAAGAATCACATTTAAGTTATTATTTTATTACATGATTTGAATAACTTTTGAATGATATTAAAAAAATGAATTTAATTGAGAAATTGAATCTGATATTCACATCGAATCTTAGTGACTTTATCCTAATTATTTTATCAATATCATCAAGTCATTAATTGATTTAACTGCTCCTTAATTAATTATGCATCAAAGTGACATCAAAGAATTATTTTTTGTCGAATGCTTCTGAGACATAGATAATCACTTGCTTGCTTCATGTTTCAAACCATTAAATTCAATTCAATGAATTTATGTAATTAGTACAAGTTATTTGTTGTGCATCTAATACAAGTTATTTTTTGTGCATCTATTTACATTGTGATTGAGCAATTTGTCTGCTTATGCATCTTTTTCTTCATTAAATATAAGTTACATAAAAATGTTTTAAAAATCTATCTCTTTTGGGTCATGTGCAGCCACTCACGATGATCAGTCACTTTGATAAATATTTGATCTTTAAACAGATTCACCGAATTGCTTGTGCCCCTGTGTTTGACCTTGGACTTCCTAGGTTTACAATTCATGTGCAGTCCTCGTCGTGGAGACCTTCGACTCGGTTCTGCATGATTTTTTAAGTACTTGTATTACAACGAGTGCATGTTATATTTAGTGAGTTATAAATGGCAATGTTGTTGGGGATATAACAACTTTAGTGATCAATTTTAGGTCAAATTATTTACTTTGTCAATTTTTAGGAAAATAACGGTCACCCTATTTTGTTGTCTTGATTATTTTGTTTATTGTTTGCATTATAGTTGATGATATAATTATCTGATTATTTCTTTATAATTATTTGTTAAATTATATCTGCTTTGTTGTAGTCCTGTGGAGTGACTGATCTTTGGATAACCGTGGAGGCGAGCAACTTGGAGTCCTTGCTGGAGAGACTACGGAGCAGTAATTGAGAGAGAATTAATTTAGTTAATTTATGTCATTAATGGAATTATAATTAATTGTAACTTAATTTCCTTTTACATCAGTTTCCAGTTGAAAACTTGTGAGTGTAGTGAAGGCCTGCTAACTTAAATTTTTATGTGGTGATTGTGTCGAGAGTGGTTCTCAACTTGAGTGGCAATTTTAGACTAAAGCATTATGCCGAACAGACATATCTTAGGTCGTTTTTGCTTGATCTAAATCATAATTTAAAACATACCACTTGATCTCATATGATTCAAAATTGCAAAAATCTTAGGAGATTCATAGAAGGACATAGCATACGTTCTACTTATCAAAATTTAATTGATTTCTTCACCGCTAAACTTATGCTTAGGTGTGGTTTTTCGAATTGCATCATTTAGATAGTTTTCTATATTCAGTCTATGCATCCACATGGAGAGTGCTGGGAAGCATTGTAAGAATCTCTAAACGACAGCATTCATCATATTTTTCCATTGCATTCTGATTTCCGACTTCTCTCATAGTTTTTGAAACTTAGGATTAAAAGGAAAAGGGACTATTCGGTAGACAGTGATTGTGTGCTCACATTATTCAAGCGATAATCTAATCTCTCTAAATTGGTACTTAATTGATGCAAGTTGACCTAATTTGATTTGGAATAAAATCAACCTTGTATTACATGCAGTAAAACCCTTGTTGTTTGCAGGTACTTACCCCGGGACAGAGTGGGTGAGGACGTAGCTCCTACGGAATAGAGCCAAAAATCCTTGGACTTGTGCCCTAAGCTCTTGGACTCACTTTTTGGGTCCTGTTATTACTGCAAGCACTTTCCTCTGACCATTAGAAGAAGGAGTCCTATTTTTTGTTGGTGTGCTCCGCCTACTTGAACTTGAATTACCTTAGGAGACTACACCCGTGAGATTGCATAAGATTGTTTTGAATCACTAAACTAAAATTGACAAGATAATAAGGCCATCATCCTTAACCTTTAATGTTGAGTTGGTGAATCAAGACAAAGGGTGTCACTTCAAAGGGCTAGAGGTCAAGTTGACCAAGGTCAACTCTCGGAGGCCTATGATTAGCCAGCTCAGTCGCTAAAAGACAAAACTGTAATTTTATTTAAAAATAATTAATTTAAAATAGTAAATGATTTTAATAAATTTTGAATATAAAATAAAACATTTTATTATTTTATATAGTATTTTATTATGATTTTTATTTATTTATTAGTATTTTATTACTAGTTTCTTTATAATGGCTTAGTTATAGGTATATTTACCTGTATTTTGTACATTTTTATTTTTATTTTGAATATTGTATTTTATTATTTTATTCTTTTACTTTATATATTTATAACTTATTTTTGTAAGTATAAATATATTTTTATTTGATTTTTATGAAGTTATTTGTGTATTTAAATGAATAGAGGTGTATATTATATAGGTATATTCATAAGTACTTTACCTATGTTTTATGTATATGATTTTATTTTAATGTATTTTATTGAATTTTATTTTAGTTTTATATTTTTATTAGAATCTATATAATATATACAATATTAGAAAAATATAAAAGGGTAAAGATTTGAAAGAATGCATTTTCCTTTTATTTATATACATATAGTAACACATGTATTTTGTCTATGTCTTTTACATAAACTTATTTTATTTTTATTTTTCTTTTTGATTTTATTCTATTTTAAATATGTATATGTGTTATAAATAATATTTACAAAAATATGAATTTGTAAAAATGATGAATAAAGAATGAATTTAATATTTTAATCGGTAGACTGCACAATAGGGGCCCAAAACCTAACTTTTACACAGTAACTCCAAAAAATATAAAACCACCACCATTAAATAGCTCTTGAAAAGTTATATATAATTAGGGTTTTCTATGTTTTATGTTTTTATTAGAAAGATATGGGTCGGTGAAGTTTTGTTTTAGGCTTTTTATTTTTTGTATAAAATGAACACTGTATATTTGTTTTGTACAAACTAAATTTTGTATTTTTATTTATATTATTATCTACATCTTTTATGTACAAAGTTTCTTTATTTGATGCATATATCATACAGAATAAAATAGGTGTCAAAACTGCATAATTAAAGAATAAATAAATGTGGTATTTATTGTATTTTTGGCCCTTATCTCCCCCTACTTTATTCCTTGTCGACCATTCCATTCTGGAATTGATCTTGGGGTTAGGGTCATAAAATATTTACAATATTTTATTCCTTTTTCTTTTCTTCTCTTTATTCTATAATTTTTTGCATTAGAAACTCTATTTTATACACAAGTAATACAATAAATAATGAATGCTATAATGGACAAATTTCGACTATATTCATGCATTTGTTGGGTTTTTTAAGGCCATAATTGTATAATAGAGGTGATGAAATGTGATTCATCAGTGGGACACATCGAACCGTTCGATGGCACGCATGATTGGGGTTAATTTGCATACTTATCCCTGACTTTTTTGTATTTATTAAATAATCATGTAGGTAAAATATGTAGTTTAAATAAAATGGTCATTTTGCAACCCAGACCCTTGTATTTATTATAATTTATATGTGGGTCCTATCCAGCTCAACAACGCACAGTCCTACGTGATTAATCTGCATTTCACCTTCTTTATTAATTTATTTTAGCTTAAAATCCCTTATTAAACACTTGTATGTAACATATACTCCATATTCTTAATAACACGCATCCGTGTGTAAATATTATACACTTCTTACCATTTTATCCTAAAATAAATAAAGAAAGAAAGAAAGGAAAAATAAAGAAAAGAAAATAAAAAATGAAGATTGTATATATGTAATGGATATAGGCTGAACCAAACCTCGAGAGATGGTCAAGACTTGACCTGATCAACCAGGAATAAAGTATGGGAGATAGGGTCCTTAATTAGAAAATCCAAAAAAATGTGTGATGTGTATATTTGTATAGTACATTATTTTATTACATAAATAGACCTGAAACAAAATTATTTTCAAAACAAATGATGTAAAAAAACTGCGTCCTAAATAATAAAAAAAATTGCATAATCAAATCATGTACAGAATAAAGGCAACCACACTTAGAAAAAGCCACTAAGTGATTATTGAAAGACCAATTCAAGCTTCAAATGAACTCAAATTGAACCAAACTCACTTCCAATGTATTCTAAATTAAATTATCTTTAAAATGGTTGTGACTTCATAATTTCCAGAGTTACAGGTGAATAGTCGATTTTCTTGGGTGGTTTATGGAATTTTCCCATGTATTTGTACATATTGTATATGTAAATATTTGTAAATATTTTTACTAATTATTTAAAATTAAAATAAAAAAATAAAAGTTTAAAAAAATAATTTCCTTATTTAATTATATAAATAATGTACTATATGTATATAGTTTATGTATATAATTAATTTTCTTAAATAACTACCATAAAAAATAAAAAAATTATCATTTATTTTTCAAATGAATAAAGTGATGAAAATACAAGAAAATAGTTAATTTTTGTAAATAATTTTAACACTAATCTATTTACTTTATCTCATTTCTATTTTTTCTCTCTTATCTCTTATCTCATCCAAAAAGTCAAATTTCAATTCCTTTTTTTCTATTTATATGACCCCTTCTCCATCATTTCAATTTGATCAATCTTTGGTGAGAGAAGCCCGATCTCCGGGAGTCTTCTTATCGCAGAAGGGTGCCTAGCCTCCGAGCCGTCCGATGACAGCAAGTCGGCCTTCGTCGAGGTGATCAAGATCTTTTCTGCTCCTAAGGAGAGATCCATTATTTTCTTCTTATTTTTCATCTAGATTAACCTTAGTTTAATTTTTCACATTTTAATTTCATTGTCATTCTTTTATTTAGATATTAGAATCCACCAACACGATTTTATTCGCCCGATCCGATATTTGATCTCACATTCTCGATCTCTACGCATTCTTTTCTACCTCGCACGATCTCTCATCTCCGACCATGCATGGTGGTCGGAGATCCGGTTCCATCCGCCATTCCTATCGAAATCACACTCATTCACACATTCCTTTGATTTTGGGACCGAGCTGTCGTGCTCGTGTCCTCATTTGTTTATAAAAAAAAATGTATTAAAAAACAACAAAATAGAAAATTTTCTTCTCTCTAACATTTGTTTTGCATGATAAATAAAAAAACACAAAAAAATAATAAAATAAAATTATAAAAAACTCAGTAATTTCTATTTTTAAAAAATAAAAAAATATATAAAATATTTTTTTCATGTTATTGTTTACAATTGAAAATAAAAAAACAGGTCATAGCCTTCCACGTCCGCCCGAGTGCCGATAGCAGCTCCTCCGCCTTAACCCCAGACCGCACCATTCCCCTCTGCTCGAAGCACATCGACCTCCACCTGGATGAGTCAATCGTAGACCTCCCCCGTGAGAGATTACACTGTCATCACTGCCTGACCATCGAGCACCGGCTCTCAACCAACACACCTTCACCATCTACGATCATCGCGGAGAGGAGCTCCATCGATCGCGACCTGCTGCCTCGCTTCCCCAAGTGGCTGCGCCTTCGAGCACCTCCTGTTCCACCCCTTCATCAACCCCAGCACACAATAGTCACCGCAGCTCCATCTGCACCGCCGCCCCTCGTCACATCTTCAAGCAAATGCAGGCGGCACAAACTTCTACTGCATGCCTCCGTTCGATCCAACACATGCGACGCAAACTTCTACCGCTCGCCTCCATTCATGCCGCACCATCTTGACATCAACCAATCGCTACTGAAGCACGCACCATCCAGATCTTCGTCACTGATGACCAGCGTCCGCTTGAGGCCGGTAACATACTGCATCCGCCGCCGGCATCCCTCTTTGCTGTTATGAAGCCGCCACATGAAGAATCCCATATTGACCCATCGCCGCCTAGTTGCCTGGACAAGTAGAACAAGAACAATGGCTCGCCCCTTGGCCTCCTATTATTGCTTGTGAATGAAGAAACAACTGACACTTGGACTGATCCAAAAATTCGAGGCTGATAAATCAAATAAAAAATTAAAATAGTAAGTGAATTTAAAATAAAAAAGTGTAAACACGAAAAAATATTTATTATATATAAAGCTATTTCCTTTAATTTTTATATATTTTTTTGAAAAATATAGGTATGGTATATACATTGTAGTTTATTATATACAAGTATAATATACCTATGTATTATATACATGTATTTTTATTTTATTAATTTATCAAAAACAAATTTTATTTTATATTTTTTTGTTTACAAAAAAACGAGGAGAATAAATTGATTTTTATTTGATTTTTATAAATTAATAATGGTATTAGATAAATAAGTATTGTATACAATATATATACACGTGGCCTTTGTACAATGAATTGTGGATTTTATTTTTATTTCATTTTGTCTTTTTTAATTTTTATTTTAATTTTTATTTATTATTAGTGATATATACAAATGTTCAAAGATAATATGGTATTCACACAATGTAAAATAAACATGAATACTTATTTGAACAGGGGGAGGTGTTATGTGCAATATACAGTGTACCCTATCTCTTTCGACTTATTTTTTTGTCGATTAGATCATGGTTTGACCTTCTCATTGAGATTTGGGTCAATATATATTTATTCTAAAAACCTCTTTCTTTTTCTTTTATCTTTATTCTTTTTTTTTGGAAAATATTTGTTAATTATGCACTATTAACAAAGACTTGTACAATGATAAATAATTGTATTTACATATATTTATAGGTGTTTCTACTAAAAGATAATGCTAAAATAAAAGAATAAAGAATAGAATCGTAGATTCATCATCCCCCTATACTTTAACTTTGCTAGTCCCATGAGAAACACATATTTGAAAAGAAGTGAAAATAAGAAGAAAAGAAAAAGAACCAAAGTTGACTACTAAACTTATCTTTAGTAAATTGGAGTATGAAGCTCAGTTAGACCTTTGGATTACTAGTTTGGTGGAACCTTATTGGGAAATAGGTTTAAGACTCAATATCCTCCAAGTTCCATAGTTCTATGGTCAGGACTCCCTAATAACCATGTCAGAACAGGTCTACATACACAAACTCTAATGACTATGAATCTTTCTTTGTAATGTGTAAGTGATATGTAGCTCCCCACCTCAGAAATGGCAAAGACAACCTCCCTGAACAAGGTTATTCTAATCCCCCAGTCTAGCAACTCTTTCCATGAGGAGCGAGGTATTCCCTTTTAAGTTCAAGTACAACCAACTCCAGAAAAGGGGAAAGAAGAGAATGGATCGTGACCACTGTAGCCACATATCCCTTGGAGCTTAACTAGTGTAGCTAAATCTCCAGCTGCAAGCTTCCATGAGATGAGACAATGGAATGCATAAGCTTTGTTTATTCACTATATACAATCCAACATACATTTTATTTTCAATAAGGTATGTCCCCTTTTTTGGAGTTTTTCACAATTTTTGCACTTTTTTTCGATGTGCATATATACAGCATATCTACATGGTACAACCCCTATATAAGGAGTTTTTCTTCTTGAGCTAGTAGACTATCCTTCTTTTGAAGGATTTTTGCAACCCACAGACTCCTGTCTTTAGACCTCAATGCTAGTAGACCAAGTTGAGACACACATCCTTCCCTAGAGGAAGACGAGAGGTTCCCGCTAGTTGTACTACCCTCGTATGCTACTCCAAGCCAAAGGATTCTTTCTCCTCACCATCTCATCCGTGTTGAGCTACATGTAAGGTGTGTGTCCAAGTCAATGAGTCATGCGTGAGTTGTTAAGTGTTCTACATAGTCTCATCAAGATGACATGTGAACATATCCTAGTGGACTCGAAGAATTATGTCACTATGGACCTAAAAAGCCTTAACCCCAAATCAAATAAGGTTCCTCTAAAGTAAAGTGGATTAAGGTCTTAATTAAGCTCCATTATTCAATTTGATTCTAGACTAGTTTAAAAATCAACCATGATTATGAAGAATGCATATGCAAGTATATACAAAACTCTTTTTCTGGTAAAATTTTCAAAATATGCAATTTTTTATGGGAATTTTGATTTTTCAATTTTTTAGGTATTTTGAAAAATAAGGAAAGATCTTTTCAATTATATATACAAATTTACACAAGGATTTTTATTAAAGGTATTATGTACATAATACTTATATACATGGAGTTTAGGGGTAGATTACGATAAGGTACACATATATACAAGTACTTATTGTACACCTTACTTATTCCTTTATGTGGTAACATAGTTTTGCAAAATAGTCTACAAATATAGTCTTACAAACTGTTGTTGCAAACTTTTTACTTTCGCATAGTTTTCAAATTTTTGTACTATATACATAATTTTGTTACAAAAAATAATTTTCAAATATTTTGAAAACAACATATTTTTACAAATATTTTTACAAAATTTTGTACAAAAATATTTTTTGCAAAAATCTCTTAAAAATATTTTTAATAACCATGTTATTAACACACAAAGTATGAGTTATGGCTAAAGTATATATACAATATATACGAAACCCCCTATACTTAGCTCGAATGATGTCATATGAGTGATCAGGGAATGATGAAAGAAGACATAACTCGTGCTGAGTATGGGGAAGTGAAAAGAAAGCTATACTACAATGACAAAGGAAAGAATACAAGAATCAAATGAGTAGAAGTTGGTGATCCCTCTATACTTACGATCACATAATCTTAAGTATAGAAAACTGTATAAAGGGGGCAAAACCAAAGAATAGATTGTATAGATATTACCTCCTCTATACTTAGGGTAAAATATCCCTTAGTATAAGCAAAAAAACAGAAGTAATAGAATCAAAAGAATAATCATATATTCAACACCACCCCATATTACGGTAAAGTGCACCCTAAGTATAACATAATCAAAAGATGAGAATGGGGTGTTGAACAAAAAGAATGAATGGTTTAGACAGAATGGATAGATACAACTGCGGAGTCAAAATGAAAATTATGTATGAGATGCAAATGATGTGAGTCAAAGATCAGATCTCATACAAAATGAATATGAGCAATGTCAGCGATCAGTGTATCATGATCAAGATAAGGCTTAGGCGTTGACCATTGACTCGAAAGGTGGAATCATAAGACATTTCAGATACATCAATTCTACCATTGTCATGCATCTTTCTAACAAAGTATGGTCCCTTCAATTTACTCTATAATTTCCCTGGAAGAAATCTCAACCTTGCATAAAATAGCCATACTCTCTAGTTCGGCTCAAACTTGTTATGGATGATGTGAGAATCATGCGATATCTTCACTATACCCTTACATTGTAGGCTACTTGAGAAGGTTGTGTCTCTCAACTCCTCTAGGGCTGCCAATTCTGTTTTCTTTTGATCTCCTACACTCTTGGGATCCAATAGTAGCTCAGTAACTACACAAAATGACTTATGCTTGATCGCCACTGGTAAATAGCATGGCTTGCCATAAACGAGCCAAAAGGGAGATGTTCCCATAGGTGTCATGAAGGAAGTCCTATATCCCCACATGACCGAGTCAAAAAGTTGTGACTAATCCTTTCATTCTGGGCGAAGATCCTTCTGCAAAATAGTCTTAACCTCCCTATTTGAAACCTTAGCAAGACCATTGGTCCGTGGATGATATGGAGTGGCAACTCTATAGTCAATGGTGAACTCATTAGCAAGGGCCCTTACCTTGTCATTGATAAAATGAGTCCCCACGTTAGAAATCAAGACTCTAGGTACCCCGAACCGTGAAATGATATTCTTCTTCAAAAATTTGCAAATACCTTCTGCATTTGTGGCTCGGGAGGGGAAGGCCTCAACCCAATGACTAACATAATCCACAGCAAGCAAAATGTACTCAAACCTCCGACTCTTAGGGAATGGACCCATGAAATTGATTCCCCATGCGTCAAAAACCTCACATAAGTGAATGGACTACATTGGCATCATATCTCTCTATCCACAATTACCCATTCTCTAACTGCCAGTGCACCTCTTCACGAGTTCATCTGATTCCTTGAAGAGGGTAGGCCACCAAAGGCCGGATTAGAGAACTTTCTGTGTAGTCCGTCTCCCAGAGTGATGTCCACCTGCCTCAAGCTTGTTGCAATAGGTGAGGAAATTGTGATGCTCCTCCTGAGGAATACACCGATGCTAGACACTATCCCCCCTTCATGGTAAAGGGTGGGATCCTACCAAAGGTACGACATGGCCTTCGCGAGGAAGGTCTCAAGTCGTTGCCTGGGTGAACCTTGTGGAACTTTCTTGGCAAAAAGATAGTTCACAATGTCATCGTACCATGCATGCAAGGTGATAGCAAGAATCACCTAGTCTGGGAATGTCTCGGCGATATGTGTGGTCTACTATGAATCCTTAAGATGCTCTAATCAGGAGAGGTGATCCACCGCCACATTCTTAACTCCAATTTTATCCTTAATCTCTATGTCAAACTCCTAGATAGAAGGATTTATCTGGTCAATCTGGCTTTGGCATCCTTCTTTGCCTTGAGGTATCGGATGGCGGTGTGATCTATGTAAATAGTCACTCTAGATCCAAGAATGTAAGATCGAAACTTATCCAAAGCAAAAACTACGGCTAGCATCTCCTTCTCAGTCATGGTATAGTTCTACCAAGCGACATCCAAAGTCTGGCTAATGTAGTGAATGACTAAAGGCAATCCATCACTCCTCTGTCCAAGCACAATCCCTATGGAAAATCAGAACCGTCCATCATGATCTTGAATGGGAGAGACCAATTGGGGGGTTGAAGGACTGTAGCATGCACAACTAATCACTTGAGAGTCTCAAACAACGCAACACACTTATCATCTACCAGGAACTCAGTGTCTTTCATAAGAATATCAGTAAGCAGTCGGGCAATCCGATTGAAGTCCAGTATGAACTGTCGGTAGAAACCGACATGCCCCAGAAAAGATCGTAACAGTCACAAATTGGACGATGGATTGACCATCTTGATGATGTCCACCTTAGCCGGATCAACCTCCATGCCCCTGTTGGAGATGATGTGGCCAAGAACAGTCCCCTGAATCATCATGAAGTAACTATTCTCCGAAGATAAAACATGGTTGACCTCGATGCAACACTGAAGTACTCGATCTTGGAAATCAAGACATGCATCAAACTCATCGTAGTAGACCGAAAAGTCATCCATGAATACCTATAAACATTCGCCCACCATGTCCGAGAAGATGGAAAACATGCACCTTTGGAATGTAGTCAGGGCATTACATAGACCAAAGGGCATCCGTGTAAAAGCATATGTTCCAAATAGGCAGGTGAACATCATTTTCTCCTACTCCTCAGGCGCTATGGCAACCTAATTGTACCCTGAGTGCCCATCAAGAAAATAATAGTGACTATTCCTGTGCATCCCTTCGATCTTTCTAGACCCTCTAGTGTCCCTATAAAGTGTCCTCCACCTCCCGAGCACCTTAGCTCATGCCTCGCCACTTTCTTCTTCACTAGCCACCTCCAACAGAGTGACAACAACTCAAAGAAGATTTTGGAGCAAAGTTTGGTGGCTTCTTGGCTGAATCTCACAAATGTAGCCGAAGATTCACCACGTCTAGCCTCCCTGGTCCGTCACAATATGGTTGAGGCCAAAACCCCTCTGTTCGCATCGCCTGACATTGCTAACTCCATCAGGAGCCTCATGTATCTCTTATCTTGCCTCCATTCCATGTTTCCCTTCGATCTTCCACTTTTCCACCGCTGACTGTTCATCAACTTCGACCAATGGGCCGGAGACCCCTCCCGCTCATCTGACCGATTCGATCGACCCTTCACACCACCGTCACCCTTCCCTCGTGACCTACGCCCCCTTAGGCTCACTCATCAGAGTGAGATTATGGTCTGATTTCCTTCTTCAATGTACATCGGAGATCGAATCCCCATTCCCCCTCGCTTATTGACATTATACAAGAAATAAATGGACCGGAGCTATGACCATGAGTCCTATGTTTCCTTTGCAGGTGTTGAGGCACGAGACTAGACCATGTTTGGGCCCCGACTGTCCCGGTGGAGCAGCTCCGGGTGAAGCTTTACCGTGTCGATTATTCGACCAAAAATCCATCCATCGGAGTTGTCCTTTTGATGAGGAGAACTTCCACGACAGTGTTGGTCCCTTCAACCTCTTCATCGGAGTAGCGGATCTCACTCCATGCTCGGTTGAAGTTCGCTCGAGCCCTGTTCTTCCAGCCACATCCTTAACCGCTCGATCTGGAGTCGTCACACCGGATTTGATATGAGCCCTCCTTTGGCGTCCCATCCTAATGCTTGGATCAGATCTGGGTCCCCTATCTGAGCCTCCCAACAAGCATCTTTGTACGCTGTTAGATAAGACATGCCACAACAGATCTGACTGCACGTCATCGACATACCATGAGTCATCAAATCCCTTTGCAGAAAGCCATCGGAGCCAACAGGGACCTCCATGCGCCCCTCACATGTCATATGGGAATATTTCCTTGTGACCCATGCATGTTATTTTTTCTGCTTTAATTTAGTAAATAAAATGTGTAATTAAGAATATTTGCAGTTTGGACCCCTCTAATTTCGATTTCCGCATTTAGTCTAGTCGAGTCTGAGTCATGTGCATCCGCATGCTTATTACACGTTATTTGCATATTGTACCGTCAAATTTTTGCTTGTTACTGATTGAAGTTTATGTTTCGATATTTGCATTTGTACCCTTGCTTGTCTGGATCACTTGTTGCACACGAATTGAGTGGAATAATTGCATAACCGCCACCGAGATTTATTGATTTGTTATTCACTAGGCCCTAGAACTTATTTTATATGCAGAAAGGTCCCTGTAAATGATTTTTAATTACATGTCTTTTATTTGATGTAACAAATATTAAATCAACCATAAAATTATCTTAAAATTACATATAGCTCCTGCTTGCATGTGTTATTTGTGATGATTTTTGGGTATTGATTTGCATGTATTTTATATTATTAAAAATACAAAAACCCCTAAAAAATGTCATGTTTATCTTTTAAAAATTATAAAAATTCGAAAAATCATCTAAAAATTCCATAAAATTAGAGTAGTTGTCTTTTATCTCCAGTATTAATTTTGTTTGAAAATACCTCTTAAAATACATAAAATAGCAAAACACTAAAAACTTATAAAAATTTATATAAAAATTTCAAAAAAATCCAAAAATAGCATTTTCAATCTTTGTTTGTAGATATTTGGTTCTATTTTGTCATAAAAATATCGTCCAGGTGTTTTGGGCACTTTAATTAATTTTAATTTGCAAATTACTTCTGGTTGTGCAATGTTTGTTATTTCTATCACTGTTTGATTTTAAAAAGACACCAAAACATTTGAAATGACGATAAAAATTACCAAAAACCATATAAAACATATAAAAACTAAAAAAATATTTTAAATTTCTAAGTATTTATGACTTATTAGAAAAATATAAAAATAATGTGTATGAGTCTTTTCATTCCTTGTACTTGTTGTGTTTATTTTGAAAATTAAAAACTTGCAAAAATTAAAAACCACTAAAAATACTTTTATTCTTGGAATCCGACTACTTTGCTTTTAATTGTGCTCCTTGTGTTCGACTCTGGTCCCTATACCAGGTAAATAAACATAGCAAAACTGCTTACATTGGATTGTTTTATATCTTAGCGGTTTGATTTTCTTGTTGGTCGATTTCGTTGATTAAGGACAAAGACATTTGACTTATTTATTCCACCTTAGTCAATTGTGAAATCGTGTCATCAATCTCCGATCTCCATGGGATAAATCCTGCTCTGTGTTCAAGTCATATCTGCACTGAGAATGAAGCCAAACCCTCTCGTGAATTCCACTCTAGGCTGAATCCAAAATTATGAGAGGTCGTGAAGAAAAAAATTGAGAAATGGTGGGGCACATGTTTTATTTATCCCATCTCTGATTCCAAGTGGGTGGCACTTATCCATGTTGTCCCAATAAACTCGGGAATTCAGACGACCACCAAAGATGATATAAGATATCGTGAGTCGAGTACCCATGTCATGGCATGTCTGTATGAATTACAGACACTTGAATGTCGTGAAGAGGTAGGATCATTTTCCCCTACCATTTATTAATCAGATCTTAGAAAGATTAGCGGGAAAATAGATCTTCTGCTTCTTAGACGGATTCTCAAGCTACAACCAAGTTGCTATTGCTCTTGAGGACCAGGAGAAAGCTACTTTCACATGCCCCTTTGGTACCTATGCTTTTAGCTGCATGCCCTTTGGGTTATGCAACGTTCTCGGTACGTTTCAAAGGTGCATGATTGTTGTATTCACTAAGATGGTCGGTGAATTCCTAGAAGTCTTCATGTATGACTTCTCGATCCATGGTGATTCCTTCGATTCCTATCTTAGAAATTTGGACTGAGTCCTCAAACAATTTTGTGAGGTTAAACTGGTGCTCTCTTCGTAGAAAAGTCACTTCATGGTGGTGGAGGGCGTTGTGTTGGGGCATGTCATCTCCAAGAGAGGAATGAAGGTTGACCTTGCCAAGGTAAACATGGTCAGACGACTCCAACCACCAACCAACATAAAATAGCTGTCATCTTTAATCGAGCACATTGGATTTTATAGGATATTTATAAAGGATTTTTCAAAGATCGCTCGATCGCTAACTGGGCTTTTAGGCAAAGACATGGTTTTTATTATTGATCACAAGTGTCTTGATGCATTTAAGCTACTTCAAAGAATGATCTTGGATGCCCCGATCCTACAAGCCCTAGATTGGTCTCTTCCTTTTGAGATCATGATGGATGCCTCAAATTTTGTTGTTAGGGTTGTGTTAGGACAGAGGAGGGATGGTTTCCCGTTTGCTAGACACCATGTAAGCATTGTGTTTGATCCTACTCAGCGTAATTATACAACTATAGAAAATGAGGTTGTTGCGGTAGTGTTCTCCTTGGATAAGTTCAGATCTCATCTCATTGGATCCAAGGTTATTGTTTTCACATATCATACAACACTACGTCACCTCATGGAGAAGAAGGATACAAAGGTGTGTCTTCTTAGGTGGATTTTACTTATCCAAGAGTTTGACTTGGACATTATAGATAAACCTATAAAGAAGAATGTAGTGGTTGATCACCTCTCCCATTTCGAGATTCTTGATGCCTCTAATGACACACCAATTCGAGACTCGTTCTCTGATGAGTCAGTTTTGTTATCGACTCACTCTCATGGTACACCAATATAATGAACTATCTTGTCTCTAATAAAGTTCCCAAAGATTGGCCCAAGAAAAGCATAGACAGACTCAAGTCGGATTCGAGAGACTATCATTGTAGGATCCGATCCTTTTCTTTGAAGGACCAGATTGTGTCTGGAGGAGATGTATTCGTTAGGAGGAATACTAGAGTGTCCTTACCTACTGACATAGTCTAGAGGCAGGAGGACACCAGTCTTGGAAGCGGACCTCATGGAAGGTATTACAGTGTGGCTAATACTAGTCGACTCTATTTCGTGATGCTCTCACTTTTGTGAAGTCGTACCTAGTATGCCAACGAATGGGAGGAACCGTTGGTTCCAAAGATGAGATGTCGATGCAACCTGTCATCATTTGTGATGTCTTTGATGCTTGGGGAATCTACTTCATGGGCCCATTCTTGGTTAGCCATAGTTTTGAGTATATCCTTCCTGCGGTGGATTATTTATCAAGGAGGGTGGAGGCTATCCTGACCCGAGCCGCAGATAACAATATTGTCTGTTAGTTTATCAGAGAGCATGTCATTTCTAGGTTTGGGATCCCCAAAGTATTTATATCCGATGGGGGTAGCCATTTTGTGAATAGATATGTGAAGAAACCTGTGAAGGATTACGACGTCGAGCATAGTGTCGCTAGTCCTTACCACCCACAAACCAATGGTATGGCTGAGGTGTTGAATAGGGAGGTTAAGACCATATTACATGAGCTCATCCACCCAGACATGAAGGACTGGTCCCAAATCTTAGACCAAGTCCTTTGGGCCTATAGGACGGCTTACAAGACAACATTGGGAACCTCCCCATTCAAGATGGTATTTGGGAAGCGATGCCATTTCCCTGTAGAGTTAGTGCATAATTTAGAATGGACAATTAAGAAGGTCAATTAGAATACACACCTAGGGAATAAACAAAGAGAGATGAATCTAATTGAACTTGTGGAAATCAGAAACCAAGCATTCAATAACAATTTGGTGTACAAAGACATGGTTAAGTATTAGCACGGCGGATTTATCGGACGAAAGACCTTTTTTCCTGGACAAAAGGTATGGTTGTTCAATGCGAGGTTGATGGTTTTCCAAGAGAAGCTCAAATACTAGTGGATGGGTCCGTTTATAGTCCCAATTGTGCATGACAGTGGATGTGTCGAGATCTCAGATTTTTACATATAGAGGACAAACTTCCCTAGTGATTGTACAACTGTTGAAACACCTTGTCGAACCAAATGAATAGTTAGTCCATGTTGAGGAGATTGTTTTCATGTGAGAGGAATATTAAGAAGACACACATAGAGCTACGCATGAAGACTTGCAACATTGATCTCTAGCCATCAATAGCATCAAAAAGTTTCAGATTACGATCTCTTTGTATATTTCCCAACCCAATCGGTTTTTATACCCATTCATGTCCTATACTTAGGCTGACCAGAGCCTAAGTATAGGGGGGCGATGGTCGTCCTGTGCATATATTCATCCATTTCTCTTCTTGACCTCGACCGCCCCATTTTTGCTCTTCTTCTATACTTAAGCTGACCAGAGCCTAAGTATAGGGGGCGGATCAACTTCTATTCTTTTTAACTCTCCTACGCTTAACACGAGCTATGTCGTTTCCTCAATTCTTGCACTCTGAGGACATAACACATGTTAAGTATAGGGGGTGTGTATATATTACATATATACTTTACCCATAGCTCTTACATTCGCGTATTTTTGTATAAATTATGTAATAATTACATGATGGGTAAAATTTGAAAAAAAAATAAAATACAGGTATATTTGTATTGTATGTATATTGTATATAATTTGTAAAATGTGTATAATCTTGTAAAATTGTTGTAAAAAATTCTTTTGTAAAAATTATTGTAAAATAGGAGGCATACCAAAAAAAGAACTCCAAAAAATGGGCAGGACTGATTGAAAATTAAATGATAGATGGAGTGTGTATATTTGCAAGGCATATGCTTAAAATTCTCATACCAAGGAAGCATGCATCTGGAGATTTGGCTTTGGTCGAGCTCCACGTATATGTGACTACACTAGTCACAATCCATTCTCTTCTCTACCCCCTCTTCTTGAGTCGGTTGTACATGAACCTAGAAGGGAATACCCGCTCCTCGAGGAAAGAGTTGCTAGACCGGGGAATTAGAGTTACCTTGTTAGAGGAGGCTGCTTCATTACCATTTCTTATGTGGAGAGCTATATTTAACTTACATAGTACACATAAGATATATATGAATCAGAATTTGCATATGAGGATTTGTTCTGACCTGGCTTTTGAGCTAAGATGAATAGAGAATGTTGAACTCAAAAGCTGTTCGGTCTTAAATTCAATTTCCAATAAGGTTCCACCACATTATTAATCCAAAGGTCGAGTCGAGCTCCATTTTCACCATTTGTTTATGACCTTGGTATAGAACCCAAAATCATTCCACTTCTGCATTTCATTTTAGTTTCTCGGGGACAAGGAAGGTTTAAGTATAGGGGCTTGATGAATTTGTGAGTCATCACTCTAGAAGTTGATAATCAAGCTTTGTTCCTGAGTAATTAGCTGCATTTCATTATTTATTCTACATTCTTATCATTCATGAACTTAGAATTAATATATACATTTTAGCATGCATTTTTGCTTGAAATAAGAAGCCAAAATTATCTTGTAAATATCACATATTTATTTACCATATTTTTCTTATTTTTATCTATTTTTCTTTAACTCATAATTGAATAAAATAAACTCTATAGTTTTGATGAATCTACGATTAATCCTATTTATTCATTTATTTTAGCTTAAAATCCCTTATAAAACACATGTATATAACACTAACTCCACATTCTTACTTACTTGCATCTATGTGTAAATATTGTATATTTTTATATTATTTTAACCTAAAATAAATAAAGAAAGAAAGAAAGGAAAAATAAATAAAATAAAATAAAAAATAAATAAAATAAAATAAATAAAAAAGGAAGGTTGCCTGGCGCCTCCTCCCTCAGTCCACTGCTCAAGCTCTTCATCCCCGCTTCCGCCTGGGGCAGAGCCCTCCTCAACTTACCCCCGCCTGTATGTCCTCCACACGTCACCTTACCGCCAATCTCCAGTCCCTCATCGCCACTGCCATCCTCCGCCGCAGCCGCTGATCGTGTGTCAGCCCACCATCACGCGCACGACGCCTGTGTTCGCGTGCACTGCTCGGCCGCAAAGACTCCTCCACCAAATCTTCGTCACAACCACGAAGGTGGCGCCCCCTTGGCTCCATCTTGAAGAATAAAGAACTCTAGGGGGGGGGGATTAAAATTGAAAAAAAATGCAATTGACACCCCCCCAGGTTTCGAAAATGGCCAAATAGCCCCGACCAGAATCAATGCACATGCTTTGCAAGTTATTTTTGGGTAAATTGCAAATTTCCTACTCTTTAAATTTCTTTTGTTTATTTAATGCAAAAACAAGAACTATTAATATTTTAATCATGTCTTCCATACTTTTAGTTGCAAGTTCTTTCATTCAAATAAATATTTTTATTCATCAAAAAATTGCCCAAAATTCAAGTTGGACTCCTGTTGTGTGCATCTTCATTGTTTATAAATTTCATTGCATTTTAGACTCATTTATTATTATTATAAAAAATCAAAAATAGTGTCATTTTATCTTCTTGAAATTAAAAAATTCATAAAAATTGGAAAATAGCTCCAAAATTTTAAAAAAATATATTAGTTTCATTTCATTATCTTTTAATTTCAGTGCAATTTTCCTGCATTAATTATTTATAAATACAAAAAAATATTGCAAAATACTAAAAAATTTATAAAAAACATACAAAATTCTATAAAAATCCAAAATTTGTGATTTCAGTTCATACTTATAGATATTCGCATAGAGTTCATCATGAAAATAATTGCTAGGAGTTTTTTCCACATAAAATATTTTTAAGTTGCAAATTACTCTAGGTTCTGCATTGTTTTGCATTTGTATTATTGTTTGATTTTTAAAGAAAATACAAAACATCTGAAAATTGCACAAAAATTCTCAAAAACATTTCAAAATCCATATATATTTTCTTTGAATTTTTTTGAGCATTTATGATAAATTGATAATTATAAAAAAGAGTTGGTATGCGTATTTTTGATCTTGTGAATATTACTCCGTGTTATTTTCTAAAATAAAAAAATTGCAAAATCGAAATCACTAAGATTTTGAAAATGAGAAAATAAAAGTAATAATAATAATAAATTAAAAATAGAAAAATTCACAAAAACCAAGGATTGTTTTAATTTGAGATTCCAACTTTTCCTTTTAATTGATTTATTGGTTAACTGAATAGCCCTCGAGAATTGTAGCCTCCCTAAGTTTGACCATGTCCGCTATATAGGTTAATAAGTAGCAAAAATAAAAAAAAATTGTTTTTTGTGGGATTTTTTGGGATAACAACGACACTTATTTATATTATTAATTTTCGACCGCCGAAGATTTCCTGCAATAACAAAATGGCATCGTTGCCGAGGAGGCACGGCGAGGGTAGTTAGCTTTCTCTTTTGACCTGCTATTCTTGGTTGTAAATATCTATTTACATTTTGACATTCACTTCATTTTTCATATCCACTGCATTTGTTTAATTTTTTTCTCATATTTGATAATTGTGTTTCTTACACATTCTCTTTTCTTTTCTTGCGAGGGCCCGCAGAGTGAAGGAGGCGATCCTAGGAGAGCCGAAGCACCCAAACAACGTGGAGGCAGCTTGATTCTTCACCAAGCCGTAGGAAAGTGTGAGAAGAGAAATTAAAGGAGATGAGAGAGAGAGAGAGAGAGATTTTTTCTGGCATTTGAACTTTGTAAAACAGACATTCTTTTGTTGTGGGGTCTGTTTCGCCAAGTGCTGGTGCATTTGGGGGACCTCACCAGTTTTGTTTTCGTCGCCTTTTTTTTCTTTGTTTCCCACGGATTTAATGAGCTACCTCTTGATTGCTTTAATTAATTTGCTTGAGCCGGGTAATTAATTAGGTCCAAACACCCTAAACAAGAATTTTTATAGGATAGTTTATTTTAATTATGCGTGGATCACTTGCAAGTAGAGTGCTGGCAACAAGGTACGCATCTCTAACCCCTACATGCATCATCGTTTTTAATTGTGTATTGGCATTTTCGATCTCCTTCCTTGTTTTCACTCTCATAAGTTCAAAAGGAAATTGGACACTCGGTAGGCGATTCGTTGAAAATATTTTAACCAAATGATAACTGCTAAAATCGGGACTGCTAAAGAAAACTCGACCCTAAAAAAATAAAAATCATTGTTTTGGGGAGAGTAACCCCCACATTATTTGGTTTGCTTGAGCAAGAGAGCGGCCCGCACACTAGGATAGATCCACGCTTGAACTCTTTTCAGACTACTATCTTGGGTTAGTCGTTCTCCAGTGAGGATCTCTCCGGTAGCCGGTAAAGCGGCTCGTGACGTCCTTAACAAATTGAATTGATCGGGTAGTCGGTAAACAGTCCACAATTCATATTTGCTAGGAAAGATATAACTTTGGGATTGGGCCAGTCTGCTCAGAGCATTGGGTTCCTAACATCTCGCTTTAACCGCTCTGATAGATTGTATTGTCACCAAACTCTAAAATTGACAATTTAATCGACCGAACCTTCACGGTCTTCACATTGAGTTGAGTTGGTGAACTGGGGGTTTGTATTGTGTTTGCTTTCTAGCGATAAAGATTCTTCTACGTAATTTGCGCCTTCACTCACTTCCACTCTTGCATTGACCTTCGTGTTCTCGCATCCTACCTATTGATTTCGAAGATGTCGGACCAGAGTATTTCTCGTTCGGACTCTAAGAACTCATTCTAGACTCCAAGTTGTTCACCTTCTATTCGGGAAGACTCACTTCCCGAATATTCCTCTTTCTCCACTTCGCCTGTCACTACATCAATCAATCCATTATTTGACATTGGCTTTAATCTTGAATTAATATATAAGACTCCATCAATTCTAAGTACTAATCGAGTATCATGCACATTTTCAGAGTTAGGCACCGTATACTAAATGCCACCAAAGGGAAAGGGAACCATATCAGAGTAGAGAGAGATCAACAACACCTTGTTATCCTCCATCCAAACAATTCAAGCCCAGATAGCCGAGCAGGCTAACTTTTAGAATGCATTGAGAGGCATGATTCTCGAGCTGAGACAGGAAAGAGAATATAGGAGAGATGGGGGATAACAGAAACCCTGGTGGTGGGAATGGGAGAGAAGAACCTCATATAGAACCTTGGGATAAGCCTACACTTAAAGATTCTTATAATCCAGGGGTAGTACAGACAAATTCTTGGATACAAATCCATTCAGTTCATGGGCATTTTGAGCTAAAGCCTACTATTTTACCTCTTCTCCCAATATTCCAATGAAATATTAATGAAGAACCTTATATACACCTCCAGCAGTTCGATAGCATTTGTGGAACAATACACTACCCAAATGTCCCATTAGAGGTAGTGCAGATGACTGCCTTTTCATTCAGTCTGATGGGAAACGCTTTGTATTGGTTAAATCACTTGGGGGAAGGTTATCACTACTTGGGAAGAGTTGAGGTCCGCATTTCTGAACAAGTATTATCCACTTGGAAGACTCAACCAAATGTGATCCTTGATTGCTAATTTCTCCCAGATGCCCCAAGAGCCTATTCACAAGGCATGGGAATGATTCAAAGATCTGACGGAGAAATGCCCCCATCATGATATTCCAAAGACCAGCCATGTACAAAAATTCTTTGGGGGTTTAAGCATTGAGAATCAGAAACTGGTAGATGCCACTTGTGGTGGAAGTCACTTCAATAAGGACGAGGATGTCCTTTACCAAATTTTTGAGGAGATGGCAGAAAGTTCAACAGCTCCTTCTTCTTCACGTGCTTTTCAGAAGCACCCCGTCACCGCCCCAGCAGTACCCCACAAGGATGTCAATATGAGGGCAACAAAAGAAGTGGATAAGGTGGATAGCACTGACATGGCCATCATTGGAAACCACCTATCAAAAGTGGACATTATTGAAAAGAGATCCCATGAACTTGATAAGCTTCATGTGATCGAGCAGAGGACAAAGAACCTGGATAAGTTGAATGAGATAACAAAGCACCTGGAGCTTCTTGTGAATACGATCAGCGTAGTCCACAGTATGAGTGCAACAGCCAATACCTTTACTAGGGAGCAGACTTCGTCCACCAAGCAGAGTAGTGGAAGAGCATCCACAGTTCAGCATGTCTACTACGTGCAGACACCTGATCACGTTCAACAACATTCACCTCAAATAGTTCCGTATCAACAGGAAGTCGCCTACATTCCTGAGCAGCAGTCTCCACCTCCACCTGGTTTTCAGGAGATGAACGGTATTTGGTTCGACCGTGAGAGAAAACAACCCCGTCCGTCAGGGCAAGGTCAGTTGGGATTACTGTAGGGTCAAAGACATGCCAACCGTTTCAAGCATGCAGATAACAACATTACCAGTACTAGCACCAACAGTTCCACCCTCAGTATCAGTTTCCACCTCAGTTCCAAAACTGGAGACAAGGCCCACCACAACAGCAGTCTACATACTTCCCTCATCCTAATCAGCAGCAGACTGCATATTATGGATAGTATTCTCCCCCTCCTCCTCCTCCTCATTATCAGAATCTATATGGGTACCAATAGCCTCGATACTATCAGCCTCAGCGACATCCAGTCAATGAGCAACCTGAGGCACCTTCAGACAATCCATCACTGGACCAACTTACACTGCTTATGAAGAACATGAATGAACTGACTCAACGGATTGATGACCTGACCACTTACTGATCACTAGATACGTTGTTTAATTCAGGCACGTTGTAGTACGTGTACTTAGCGATTCAATCAGAACCGAGAAAGGTCTCGGCTTAATTTATATCCTGGGTAAGTTCTGGGTCGAACATAGGGATGCAAAGGAACAACTTCGAGGTTAATTTGAAATTAAGATCTAGATTCCTGATGCAGAGTTTTTTTATATTTTTTAATGCAAAATGAATGCCAATGCAAATGCGGCTGAATTAATACACTAAGAAAGGATACAACTTAGCCAAATTAATTAGAATAGAAAATAATTCCAATTTAGTGAAGTTATATTTTTCTAGTAAACTTAATCTAATGATGAATGCAACATATATTTTTTTGGAATTTTCAGGGTTAAGGTGCACCAACTAAAAATGCACACTTTTTATGGGTAATTTCTTAATTTTTCACACAAACAGTAAGCAAAAATAATGAAAGATTTACTAGAATATAAAATTGATGGAAGGAAGCTACAATAATATATTTGGAATTATTTGACAAAAAATGATTTTTTATGGATTTTTTAGTGAAAATAGAGTGACAGTGAGTAATTAATTCCTAAAAATCCACAATTGCAAATTTTTTCAAAAAGATATTTAGATGCTCAAGTCAAGAGAGTTGAAATTTTGCGAAAAAGATGTATGTGGGTTTAATTAAAATTAAAATATAAAAATCACTATATGATTTATTTTCGACACAAGACAACTCCATTTTAGCTGAAATTTGGGTAGTATTTATAGCACACTTGAAGTCATCATCTCAAAATTTTCAAGAATTTTTAGAACAACCATGAGTTAGATATCAAAATAAGAGTTCAGATTTGGTAAAATGTGCAAAATTTTAGTTAGACTATTTTAATTAATTACCCACAACTCACAAAAATACAAATAAATATTCCGAATGTAGACAATTAGTTGCTCAACACATTGACATTTTCTTAAAAGAAATGATACAATAGAGAGGACCAAATCAAAAGATGAACACAGGGGCATCCGTGCAAACATGAATAAACTTAAATAGAACAACAAAATTATAGGGACTGATTTGTAATTATAAAAACTTCAAAAGAAAATAGTGCAATTTTCACGAAAAAAAATATACACAAAACCTTTCTTCTTCTTCATGATGGGGAAGAGCTCAACAATGAGGATGTCGGCGGCGGCAGCCCCGCGCGCGGCAGCAAGGACGGCGAGGAGAGAGGGGTGGCATGTGCCGTGCCGCACCTTGGAGCGCCGGCAGGAGGGGCAACGGGCGGCTGGGAGCTGGCGGAGCACGGAGGATGGCACCTTGGTAGAGGAGGCGGCTCCACCCGCATTTGCTATTTTTTTATTTATTTTTAATTTTTTCGTTGTAATAATTTTTTTCTTTTTTTTAGTTTTTAATTTTTTATTTTTTTATAAACAGGAAACAAATATGTAAACAAAAGGAAAGAGGATGAGTTGGTGGTGGTGATGATATGGAAAAAAACTATTATGGTGATGGTGATGATATGTTGAATTGAAAAATGCGATTGTGGTGATGTGATAAAAAATAAAAACGATGATAAAATGAAGAGAAAAATACCTATGATGGAGACGGTCGCCTATGATGTGCTCACGAGAGAACAGTCTTCGCTCGAATCGCCAGCGAGCGATGAGTCTGCGATGTTGGCCAAAAAGCCAACGGATCTCACCGGAGAGAGGGCTATCATCGCTCGACCGCGGTTGCGTCGCTGTCACTGATTCAATTCTGGGAACTAGACTCTCCTCACATAAAGATGGATCAAGTGCAAATTGAAGAGGATGAGATGTATATAAAGATTATGAAATAAGAGGTTATTAAAGTGGTGGGAGGTTATATTATTAATGGAGTTGAATGTGAGGTTTAAAAAATGGTGGCGTTGAATGGAGGTTGGTGGTAGAATGGAGTTGAATAGTGGTTATTGTAGGGAATGAAAAATAAATAAAGGTAAATAAAATGAAATAAAGTGGCTATTTTAAATACAAAATAAAAAGAGAAGAGAAATAGTGGAGAATTTACAAAAGAAGACAAACACCATGTACATTTTTTGTTTGCTTTTCTAATATGTATTTTTTTGTCTTTTTAATAAGAGATATTTAAAATGGAAAACTACTATAAATACTATAATTAAAATACAATAGAACAATGATTTTTTGTATTTTTAAGTAATTGAGAAAGATAAAATAAAAAATGAAGAAAGAATGAATATATACAAAATATGCAATGTACAACTAGGTCCCAAAACCCAACATTTGAAAATGAGCTCCGATTTTAATGAAACCACTTCCGTTAGATAGATAATTTTCGAACTTGAACTTTAAAAGTAAGATTGGTGAATTTGGAGTTCATACGGAGCGGGAATTTGGCCTGAAAGTTGGACTATACGGCTTTTTGTCTTTGGGATCTAGGAGCATTTATTTGAGGTAAAATTTGTTTTGTATTTTTGTATTTTTATGTATATTTTTAGGAATAAGTTAGAGAAAGAATTAGCCGAAAAAGAGTTGAAACGAAGTTATTAAAAATACAAGAAGTTTTTGCCTATTTACACGTGAAAAACTCCTTTAACTTTGCGGCTTTTTAGTGTTAATTTATTTTGTACAATTTAATATACAATAATTAACGTTTTTTATTTACAAGAGTCATTTTGTTAATTTATGGTTTTTATGGACATTTATTTGGGATTTTTCTCAGGGATTTTACTAAGATCAAGATATTGAGATGGTGAATCACGGATTCATCACCCCCTATACTTAAACTTTGCTAGACCTCGAGCAAATAAAGAATGAAGAAGTTAGAATAATCCCTGACTGTGCATGTGAATACAAGACTTGATTCGTTCAAGAACTCTCAGTTTTAGAGATGCTAAAATTCTAAGCTGAACCAAGCTCTAGTCAAAAGGTATCCAATTTCCCTAATCATCAGACTCTCTTTGTATAAATATATAGTAGGGATATGACTTAAGTGTGGACTGCAGTTACAAGAGTAGAGTCACAACGTCACCCAAGGTTCTAGTCCAAGAGACTCTCCTAAGAACCCAATCCTCAACACTAGGGAATAAACCATTTCTTGCATCCAATACATTGTCTCTTTAGTTGTCAGACTTGAAAGTGTAGATGGAAGGCCAGTTGATGGAGGGTATAGGACTGTGTCATTTCTTCTCTCCCTCTCATTGGAACAAGGATTCTCTCAAGTGTCTTATTACGCAAAACATTTTTTTGGTGTTGATCAGTGCGTCCGTCAAGAGAAGTTGGAGTCATCTACACTTGTTTTCCCTGGAGTACACCGAGGTGTGCCTTTTTTGAGTACCTATCGTACCTTCTACACCCAGGCTTGTAGCATTTACGATGCAGAGCCTTTTTTTGGTGCAAGCCCGACTCCTGGTCCTAATAGCAGTGGTCCAAGTGGACACTTTGAAATGGTTGGGAGCGCTCGCCTTTGGTGTAAGCTCTTTTGATAGTTTTCTTTGTGGAATGAAAGCTTTTCTTTGACATTTCATTGCTTTGTAATATTTTTGGCTAGCTCCATTGCTTTTACCAAGAGCTGGCGCACATTGATCAACATTTTTTTATATCACACCCTGGCACATAGGTAAATATCAAGAGATACTACAAGAACCATGTTCTCATACTGGCTAAAGATGATGACACTCTGGTTTCATGAAACCTTCATTGATTTTATCCCATCCTCGAGCATAATAAAATCAAGTACAAACTCAAATCCCTCATCCCAGTTCCTAAATTGAAATTTCAACACATCTCATCATAACTGCAGTCGTGTATGTGAGGTGCAAATCATATTCTTAAGGTAGAGACTAAGCATGCAATATAGCACACAAATCTTTCAAACTAGGGAAATGTGAATAATTAAGTCAAGGACCGTAATGACTAAGGCTGGTTAATTCAAAATCTCAAGATCTCATAAACCAAGTGTTCTTGAACGTCACTAGTCTTGTGTGAAAGTGTAAGTATCAGGGATCAAACCAACCTATTAGTTAATTTTTTTGTGATTTTTATTTGTATATATATATATATATTTTGTTTTTTGTTTTTGTTTTTTTGTTTGAAAAGGATTTTTTTTGAAAGACACACATTTTTAAAAGAAAGAAAATAGTTTTTTTTCTTTGAAAACGTTTTTTAAGCAAATAAGAGTTTTTTTGAAAGAAGGTTTTTTTTAAAAGATTTTTTTAAATTATACCCACCCCGTAATTATTGTATAATATATACAAAAATATGTGAAAGTACAAGTTATGGGTAAAGTATATATGTAATATATACACGCCCCCCTATACTTAGCATGTGTTATGTCCTCATAGCACAAGAAGTGAGAAAAAGACATAGCTCGTGCTAAGCATAGGATTGCTAAAATAATAAAAAGTGTAGAAGTCGATCCGCCCCCTATACTTACGCTTTGGTCAGCCTATGTGTAGAAGAAGAGCAAAAATGGGGCGGACGAGGTCAAGATGAGAAATGGATGAGTATACACATAAGGCGGGCATCGGTTCCCCCCTATACTTAGGCTCTGGTCAGCCTAAGTATAGGACATGATTAAGTGTGAGAACCGATGTGATCTGGAGAATATACAAAGAAGGGAGAATATATACAAGAGTGATTGAATCTTCGAAGTTGCTGAATCTTGATGCTGCATCTTCATGAAGAGTTATCTAATGTATCTGCTCTGTGCATCACTCTGCATGAAGTTGATGACCTCGACTTGGACTACTCTTTCGAATCAACAAAATGCTTCAACAGTTGTCCATTCACCACATTAGATTGTGCACCATCTATGAGATCATCTACCTCTACACTTCCATTCTTGTGCACTTTCTTAACATCAAAGGGACCCGTCCATTTAGATTTGAGCTTCCTATGGAACATCTTTAACCTAGCATTAAACAACCATACCTTTTGTCCAGGGACAAAGTCTTTGCACCTAATGTGCTGATCATGCCATCTCTTCACTTTGTCCTTAAAAATCAAACTATTGTCATATGCCTTATTTCAGATTTCCACGAGCTTGTTCAAATTCAAGTCTCGACAAAGCTTTCCTAGGTGACAACTCCAATTAATCTGCTTAATTGCCCTTTCAGATTTGTGAATCAGTTCTGCGGGCAAATGTCATGGCTTGCCATAGATCATTCAAAATGGTGAAGTACCCAATGGTGTCTTGTAGGTTGTCCTATAGGCCCACAGAACTTGGTCCAAGAGTTGAGACCAGTTCTTCCTATCGTGCCTAACCAATTTCTACAAAATACTCTTCACCTCTCTATTCAAAACCTCTGCCATGCTGTTGGACCGTGGGTGGTAAGGACTAGTAACTCTATGCTCAAATCCATAGTCCTTAGCTAAAAATCTCATATCTCGGTTCATAAACTGGCTACCCCCATTAGATATCAAAACTTTTGGCACCCCGAACCTAGCAATAATATGGTCTCTCACAAACTTACAGATAGTCTTGCTGTCTGCAGTTCGGGATGGGATAGCCTCCACCCACCTAGATAAATAATCTACCGCTAACAATATGTACTCATGTCCTTGGCTGTTGGGAAAGGGACCCATAAAACCTATGCCCCATGCATAAAAACATCACAAATAATCATCAGTTGCATGGGCATCTCATCTCTATGTCCAACTGTCCCTCCCATCCTTTGACAAATCGGGCACGACCATACAAAATCAATAGCATCTCTAAACAAGGTCGGTTAGTACAATCCACATTGAAGTACTTTGTGAGCAGTTATCTTTCCCGAATGGTGTCCTCCAGTCTCGAGTGGATGACAATATGTGAGGACACTCTGTTATTCCTCATGAGGAATACACCTTCTCCAAACGCAATCCTGTCCTTCGAAGAAAAGGAAAGGATCGTCACAGTGATATCTCCTCGAATCCGACTTAAGTCAGTCAATGCTGCTCCAAGTCCAACCATGGGGAACCTGCTTGGAGACAAAATAGTTCACCATGTTGGCATACCACGGAAGTGAGTGAATAACACAAATTGACTCGTTTGGGAAGGTCTCTCTAATCCGCTCATAATCAGGAGAATCTTTAAGTTCAATCCGAGAAAGGTGATCAGCCACAACATTCTTGACTCCAGGTTTATCTTTTATCTCCAAATCAAATTCCTGGAGGAGTAAAATCCACCTAAGAAGACGCGCCTTCACGACCTTCTTTTCCATTAAGTATCGAATGGTTGTATGATCAGTGTAAATTGTCACTTTAGAGCCCAAAATATATGATCTGAACTTCTCGAGGGCCCATTCTACGACGAGCATTTCCTTTTCAGTCACTATATAATTCTTCTGTGTGGGATATAATACTTTGCTCGCTGATGAATCTCCATTTCATCACCTTTATTCTATCATTTTGGCCTCAAAAACCCCAGCAAATGCATGTAAATAGCATCAAATTGTACATAATAGCATTCATTATTCATTGTATTTATTTTACATTAAATAAGGTTTTACTGCCAAAATTATAGAATAAAGAGGAGAAAAGAAAAAGGAATAAAATATTGTAAATATTTTATGACTCAAACCCCGAGACCAAGGCCAGCATGGTATTGGTCGACAAGGAATAATGTAGGGGGAGATAAGGGCCAGTGTACAATAAATACCTCATTTATTCATGCATTTATTTATGCATTTTTGATACCTATTTAGTACATAATTATTTATTCATCAAATAAAGAAACTTTGTACATGAAAGTTGTAGATAATAATATGAATAAAAATGCAAAATTGAGTTTGTACAAAAATAATCCCCAGTGTACACTTTATACACAGAATAAAAAGCCAAAATCTCAACTTCACAGACCCATATCTTGCAAATAAAAACTCCAAATCACCCAAACTCACCTTTAATTGTATATAGCATTCCATAAACTATTTAATAAAATTGGTTTCATGATCTTTGGAGTCCATATGCAGAAGTTAGGTTTTTGGCCCTCCTAGTATATATGACTGATTAAAATATTCATTTTATTCAATATTCATTATTTGTATAAATTCATATTTTTAGAATTTTGTAAATAATGTACATAATGCATACACATGAGAGAAGTTAAAGAAAACCAAAATTTATTTGTAAAATAAAATAAGTCTACAAATTCATAGACAAAATACCTATGCTATGTACCTATCTATAAATAAAAAGGGTTTTAATCCTTGATTCTTTTGCTCTTTTATATTTTTATACATTATACATAACTCATTAAAAATACAAAACCAAAATAAAAATCAAGAAAATATATTAAATAAATTAAGTGTATAAAATACATAGATAAAATACCTACAAGTATACCTACATACACCTATATCTATTTATTTAAAAATATAAATAAACTCATAAAAATCAAACAAAAATACCTTTATACTCACAAAAATAAATTATAAATTTATAAAATAAGCCAATAAAATAATAAAAGAAAATAAACAAATTAAAAATAAAATACATAAAAATACATGTAAATACATGCATATACACATTATCCAAATAAAACTATAATAAAACACCTCGAAAAATTTAATAAAAATCATAAATAAATACTATACGAAATAATACACATTTTTTATTTTATAAGAAAAAATAATAAAATCATTTAGGGTGTCAAATAAATTAATCTCTAATCAGGTCTTCTATTTTGTCTCGTAGCGGCTGACCTGGCCCAATCAGGCGCCGGCCTTCGTTGACTCCCAGGTCAACTGTCCCATCCCTCGCCTGTCGTCTCTGAACTGTCCATTCCCCCGATTTCATGCCTTTTTCCCGGGCACACCATCCATCAATCGACAACACTTCCTTCACAAGAATTGTTCCCTAATCTTCCATGATGCCCGCCAAAATCATAGATCAACGAGATGTTCATTGGATCAGTTAATAATCGTCGGGTAATAAGGCCTCTTGCCAATGTTTATAAATAACAAGCTCCGCTTCCTTCCTCAAATTTGGCCACTTTTATTCCAACCTAACGCCTAGATCTTGCTCCTGGATTGTTCCTCGTGATAGGGGGAGTAGCCCAGCATCTTGACTCGGCCGGAGGAAGGAGATTTTGACGCGGCGGAGCTCCGGCGTCCGCCCTACCCCCTGGAGGCCCCCAGGTATAAGAGCTGACCTTCTTTGCATTTTTAGTTAGTCTTAGATGTTAGTTTTTCATTCCAGTCTTTAGATTAGGTTTTAATTCATGCTTGTAGTTTAAAAATCGAAATTCGAAGTTCGCCGGAGCTCAGCTCCGGCGACTTCTCCACTGTGGTTCCGACTGTCTCCGACCGCCTCGTTCACCCCATCTCGTTCCTCGACACCTTCTCCATCTATTGCGCACATTTGTCCAACCCATGACTCTAGGTCCTAGCGAATCGGGGCTCCTCCTCCGCCGTTCGGCGGAGCCCCTCCGCCCACCTCATTTTTGCGTTGCAGCTTCCAAACCCCGGGTCGAGGAGAAAGCTCTCTCGCCCGCGGTTCATCCTGTGTAGGGATATCGAAGAATCGAGCCCAAATGGGCTCGCATTGAACCAGGAAGAGGTTCCTGGGGGCCCCTTTCTTCTCCGACCTCGTTCCATCGATTCGGACCCCCAGGAGCCATGAGACCACCATCAGTCGACGCGGGACGCTTCCAGCCATCTTCAGAACACCTTAGACACGCCGGAGAACCCTGGAGGAGCCCAAGCTCCTCGATCAAAGCTCGCCAGCCCCGAGCTTCTTCCCCGTTCTTCCAGGGGGCTTCAGCACCGTCGGATTAGGAGGCGAGCCCCAGATCAAAGGAGAGTCGTTCGATGAAGATCAGCCTCGACCGTCAGATCAACCAGAAGCTTCTAATCTACACCCTTCATCGACGAATCGACGTTGACCGTCCGGTGGCTGCCACGTGGATAAGTGGCGCCTCCAGCGCCGCAGGATGAAAAGCTTTGTTTACGGGTAAATTTCATATCAAGCCCCTCTACTTTTTGTATTTATTATTTAATGCCAAAAATAAAAGTCTCAGTTGTAAATAAAATGTATATTTTGCAGAAGGACCCCTGATGTTTTAAGATTTGCACTTTAGTCCTTCCACGCCTCACGTGCAACAACCACGTGAGGCGCGTGAAATTTTGCATTTAAGCCCCGCCGGGTCCTTGTAATTATTAAATGGTCCTGAAAAAAAAGTTAAAGTGTATTTTTATTGTGATTTTTGCATGTATGCCCCTGTGAACTATTTTATTTGCAAAAATACCCCTGCCAGGCCATTTAATTTTTGAATGCTTTGTCTATTTATTTTGTGCTCCATATTAAATCGATAAATCTTGAAAAAATAGACTTAAGCTCCTGTCAGTGTACCCTTGCACGCCATATTTTTAGTTTTCCATTTTGTTGCATTTTTGCATTTATTAAAAATCAAAAACATGCCTTCTATTCACTGTCTAACTTATAAAATCCCAAAAAAATATGAAAATACCTTGAAAAATTCCAAAAACATCCCCTGTGGTGTATTTTGACCTATTTTAGTGTCAGTCCAAAAATTCCTAAAAATCTCAAAAGGAAAACCTTAAAAATTCAAAAATACCCAAAAACTTCATAAAAATATTAAAAACCAAAGAAAAATCAGAAAAATATAAACTAAGGCCCTATCTATGCTATATTTTATTATAGTTATTAGAAAATTAGTGTGGATGAGGCTATTAGCTATTTTTAATATCTATTTTTGTGACAGCCAGTACCTAGTACATTGTTTGCTATTATTTAGCTAGTTAAAAATACTAAAAATATTAGCAAAAATACCCAAAAATCATAAAAACAATAAAAAACCATGAAAATTCCAAAAAGACCCTTTTTCTGAATTTTTGACTATTTTTGTGTATTTCTATAAATATTATAATACCCCCTTTATGTATATATATCTATATATCCTAAAAAAAAGAAAAAAAATATTATATATATATATATATATATGTAATTATTTCTATGTATTGTCATTAGTCTTAATATAAAAAGAAAAAAAAGAAAAATATATATATATTTATTTTATTATATTTATATATACCTATATATATTGTATGTATTATAAGCTATATACTAACCCTCTATGGGCATACATATATTTTTATTTATATTATATATATACATATTGCCTAATTATATTATTAAAAATTAATAATAATAATAATAAAATCAAAAACCCACACAAGGATGACTGTGATTTACATGTAGGCTATGACATTTTGTATTGCTCTCTGTGGTTCGACCTCTACATACTTGTCACTGTACATTTTATGGTAGAGTAAATAAAGATTAATTCACATTTATTTTTGAGCTTGATTGTTATATTCTTTGGATTGTGGGTTAATTGCTGATTGACCCGGGTGTTCCATGAGTGGTCGCCTCAGCGACAACACTTTTGATATTTTTCATGGCGACCCTTTTGGAATATGCGTGTTATCAGATGGCGCCGTTGCCGGGGAGCAATGAGCATGGCCTAATTCATGTTGTCATTCTTGTATAAAAAGATTCTTAATTTATTATTCATTTTTGTGAGCAGCTATTTTTATTGCTATTGATCACCATGCTTAATTGATTTATGTCTTGTGATTATTTTATCTGCTCTATTTTATTGATTGAGCTTTACTAATGTATTCTTTTTGTGACTTTGATGCGAGGGCCCGCCACGCGAGGATGGCTTCTTAGGAGGTCAATGCAGCCAAGCTTGGAGGAGGATGGTCTTCTTCTAATGACCATCTGGAGAGAGCACCAAAGAAGCAAGGAGATGGGCATTAGTTAGAGCTACATATTTGTGATTATTTATTTTGTAATTTATGGTGAGAGAGAGACTATTTTGGCATGTATATAAACAGGACTCTACTCTTTACAATGAGGTCCAGTGCCCGGGTGATTGTTCACCTGGGGGCCTCATCGTTTTTTTTTTGAGTTTTCATCGCCTTCTTTTATTTTGTTTCCCGAAGTTTTGAGCTTTCCGCCTTTCTTTTCTTTTGTTTTATGTGCTTGGAGCACCTAGATATAGGTTGCTTGACTCGGTAGCTAGGTCCAAACATTAATAAGAATGCATGTTCCTATAGTCTACTTCGCTTGGATCTAGTCAAACTTAAACAAGTTGTTAATTTGTCTCTTAGCCCTCTGTGCCGTAGCGAACCCTGTAAAGCGCTTTCTCCTACCCTCAATTTGTTGAGCAGAGGAGGGTTGAGCCAAGACCGGACTCTCTTGGGCTAGAGATGAATTAGCGGCTTATGGTTCTTCACGCTAATAGCAGCTTTTGATTAGGGCGATTTTGTGCCTTGCATATCGACATGTAGATAGGTTTAAAAATTCTGTTTTGCATACCACATGGAGAGAGCTGGGATGCACTGTAAGTCTTCTAACTCAGCATGCATCATTCGGTTCAATGTTGAGATTTCCATCATGGAACCACTTGCACGGCTTTTCCGCTATCTCCCTCTGATTTTGAGCACCTAGGACTTAAATGAAAATATACAAAAACGTTAGGCGCTGGTATGAAACAGATCCAAAAAAAGTGAAAACCCAAAAAAATGAAAACAAGGGGACTGCTAAATAAACTTTGACCTTATTTAAAATATGTAATGGACTATCATTGTACCGGGTTCATAAAGCCCTCATTGTTTTCAGGTACCTTGGAGGGGGACCAAAACCCTACTCCCTTGAGCGAGTGCGACCCCTAAGGATTAAAGCCCAAAACCCAGTCTGCAACTACCTTGTGTATCGCCTGGATTTCCGAAGTAATGGCGCTTCTAGCGTACGTAGGCGAGTAGGACTTGGTCACCAATGGTGACTCTCTGTTGTGAGAGCATCGACCCTGTCCGAAGTATTGAGCATAGGCCACGCCTTCACGGGGGTGTCTGTCTAATCGTCCTGCGTCCGAGTAGGTTCTTGCACGCTCACGGGTGATTCCGTTGCGAGCGAGAACCGAAGTATTGGTTTCGCCTATCGGCTTCCTCTCTCTTTTCTTTGGATGAGTAGGGATCAAGGAAGGGTTACAAGGACCCCAAAAAGTATAGACTACATGTTACACAGGAGGAGGACAAGTACGGGATGCTCTTCCGGCAGTACTCTCTCTCCTATAGGGTAGCGTACTAAGGACTTGTTATAAGATATGCCTGAAAATCACAACTCTAAAAATGAAAAGATAATAAATAGCCAAACTTTCACGGCTTCACATGGCGTGAGTTGGTGAACGCGATTTTGAATTGTGTTTGTATGGATCTAGATTAAGGCTCAAAGATCAAGTCCCACGCATTTGCGCACATTTTTGATGTTTCTCCCTTTGGCCGCCCCGCTCAACCGAGCCTTTCTACTGTTTTACACTCCTTTTATTCCTCATTGACCATCGTATCATTCTTCCAACAATCCGACATTCTCTTGCTTTGCGAAGTTGATCCATGGATGGTTTCGTCGGGACCATGCCGACACCTACATCGATTCCATAGACTCAACTTCGCCAATAATTTCGAGGCGATTCCCGAGAACCCGATCCAGACTTCACGGATCGATCTCCAGACTCCCCGTTTTCTACCCTTCTCTTGGCCACCCAATAAACTGGGATCACTTTTGTCCCGCTTTCGCCGTTGTGAATGGGAGTCGATTACATTCTACATCCCTTTCCCATTCACAACATGCTGGGGTTGACCTGAATTCCAGCTTAATCACGGCAGCTGAATGTCAATTGCAAGTGATCTGATTCGGACTATCTCATTCTGCAGATAGAAGACAGTGCGAGCCCTGGAGACTACTCCGGAGTTCATTTCGTCCGACTCAGACGCTGACATGGCGCCAGGAGGAAAGGGCAAGGGTCAGCAGCCACCCATACCAGAGGGACAGGTGCCAGATCAGAACCAAGTCAATGCACAGTTGCTGGCATCTATCCAGGCCATACAGCAGCAGCTGACCGAGCAGGCCCTCACACAGACCGTATTCCAGGATATGTTGAATGAAATGATGAACCGTGACGATGGAGGTGGAGGAAGAGGCAGAGGAGGCCGGGGAGGAGGATGTGGAGGTGGAGGTGGTGATCCTCCTGATGATGACTTTGAATTACCACCACCGAAGCCGACACTAAAAGAAACATACAATCCGGGAGACAGCCAGATGACCGAGTGGATTCTCATTCCACCGGTACACGCTCACTTTGAGCTGAAGCCCCAGTTCACAGCCCTTCTCCCTGCCTTTCATGGAAACACGAACGAAGAGCCGTACATTCACCTGCAGCAATTCTCCTGCATTTGTCATACCACACACTATCCCAATGTCCCTCTGGACATTGTAAAGATGACAACTTTCCCCTTCAGTCTACAGGACAAGGCCCTCTATTGGGTCAATCATATGGGAAAGGTCGTGACGACCTGGGAGGAGTTGAAGTCCGCCTTCCTGCACAAATACTACCCTCTCGGTCGGCTCAACTAGATGAGAGCATGTATTAGTAATTTCTCCTAAGGAGCACATGAGTCAGTACACGAGGCTTGGGAGAGATTCACTGATCTGCAGGAGAAGTGTCCCCATCATGATTTCCCGAATACCAGCTTGGTCCAGCATTTCTTTGGGGGACTGAACATTGAAAGCCAAAGGCTCATGGACGCAGCATGTGGGGGCTCCCATTTCAACAAGGATGAAGATGTTGTCTGGCAGATTTTTGAAGAAATGGCCGAAGGAGAGGCCGCCCTCTCTTCATCAAAGGCATACCAGAAGCAGCCCCAGATCCTCCAGAAACAAGTTCACATGGTTGCATCCAAGGAAGCAGAGAGAGATGAGAGCTCCAACCTCAGCATCATAGGGGGCCATCTCTCTAAGGTAGATATCATTGAGAAGCGATCACAGGACCTCGAGAAACTTGCTGTGATCGAGAAGAGGACCCAGAACCTGGATAAGCTAGATCAGATCAACAAGTACCTCGAGCTGTTGGTCGGTACGATCAACTCTGTCCAGTCGGCTACACCATCAGACGCTTCCGCTGAGAAGAAGGACGAGCAGCAACCGCAGCATCAGCCTCAGCCGAGCCAGCAGCAACCGGCAGTCCAGCACGTGTACTACGTGCAGGCGCCTGACCAGGGCCCGCCGCAGCAGCAGATGGTTGTATACCAACCTGAGTTCCTTCCTGTACCTGATCCAGTCTTTCCACAACCACCCCTAATTCAAGAAGTAAATGGGGTATAGACTCAGGATGCACAGTCGACCCGTCCTCAGGGACAATCCCAGGGTCAGCAATTTGCCAACCTGTAGTACCACCAACCTCAGGGTGGTCGTTTTGGTCAATCCTCCCAGCAGCACCAGCAGTACCAGCAGCCTACCCAGTTTGCACAGCAATGGAGGCAGAACTTTCCGTATCAACAGCAGCCGCAGTACCGCCATCCGCAGCCGTATCACCAGTACGCGGCTGCCCCCTCTCCACAATATCAGCAGTATCCTCCCCCGTCGTACCATAAGCTTCAACTTCCTACACCACCACAGCAACACCACCAACAACAGCCTCCCCACCCATCTAACCAACATCAGCGTGGTCTGCACGCTGAATCTACTGAAATACCCTCTGTGAACCCCTCTATGGATTGTCTGGCCCAGCTTGTCAAAGGGCTAGCGGATATGACAAAGCAGCTTGATGACCTGACCGCCACCCGAACCACTATTCCGGCGCAGTTCGAAGCCAACCCCAACAATTTCAAGAAGAAAGAGCAGGTAGAATGTGATGTCCAGTCCGTGTCTGATAATGATATTACTGTTTGTTCTAATGCTGTTACTCTCTAGAGCGGTAAGGCTTTGCCTCCGCCTGCTACTACCAGTGGGGTGAATAAAGAAACAGGTGGATCGTCATCTTCCGCATCAGCCGTGCTAGCTCCAGGGGCGAGTGAGGAGGAAGAAGAAGGAGAAGCCAGTCCAGCCGTCGTGCCTTGCCAGCATCAACCTCAGCCAAAAATACAAAAAGATCAGCAAAAACAAAAACACCAAAAAGAAGCTTGTAGCAGAAGCGAAGCCGCGCCAGCCTTGGAGGAGCCGCCAGCAGCAGCCGCTCCCTCGCCAGCTGATGGAGCCGACACTACCCTTTTTAATCGCCCAGCAGCACCAGCATGTTCTGATTCAGCTTGTACTCCTTTTTGTAGTCCGGATGTACAACATTCTGTGGGCGATGATTTTGATGTAAATAAGAACTCTCATTTTCCTTCCAGTAGTGTAAATATTCCTTTTCCGCATGCAATACAAAAATCCAAAAAAATTTGCAAAACGAAAAAAGGCATTATTTGATCCAGGTGTTGTGGATATTTTGGATAAATTGACTATTGAGATTCCCTTGTTGAAGATCGTGGAATACATGCCAGCTGTAAAGAAAGGACTGAAAGAGGCATGTACTAACAAGCGTTGCCCAGCGCAAGACAACAGACGCCGAGAAGTAGAAAAGCACGTTCTCTCCATGGCCACAGTTGCAGCTATCAGCAACCTCCCCTAGAAAAAGCATGATACAGGAGCACCTCTCATCAGTTGTGTGATTTTTGACCAGGTTTTCGAGCGTACTCTTCTTGACAGTGGTTCTTCCATCAACCTTCTGCCCTCGTCTATAATGCAAGAATTCGGGCTGGGACCGCTCAAGCAGACACGCATGATCCTTCAGTTCGCTGACCGATCCGTCAAGCGACCCCGAGATCTGTTGGAAGACGTGATAGTTACCGTGCAGGAGATGAAATTCCCAGCTGACTTTGTAGTCCTTGATATGGACTGACCTGCACCCCTGCTACAGACCCCTATCATCCTTGGCAGACCATTCCTCCGTACTTCAGGTGCCGTGATTGATTACGGGTCTGGGAAGATCACTTTCAGCTCGAACACCCAGCAAATCACGATAAACATTGACAAAGAGCCGAATGCCACAACTGATGAGAGCCAGGCAGCCTCAGAAGCAGACTGTGATTTTATCGCAGAGATCAGAGATTCAGAGTTTTCACTGGACGATCCATGGACCCGAGAAATCCTCACTCTTGAGGAGGACTTGGAAAGCGCAGTCAGCATATGCTCCGATGATTCTTGGGAGACAGATTCTCAGATGCAGGCGCATCTTCTTGAGCATTCACTCCAGACCGAACATGATCAGCTTAGCGCAGAACCGTTCGGTGCATCTCTGGGATCTCAACAGAATGATGAGGATGGTAGCAGCCTCAAAGTGCATTCCACCACCAGCATGGTATCTGAAGTGACAGATAAAGTGGACAGATCAAAACCAGAACTCAAGCCACTTCCTGCAGGCCTGAAGTATGCTTTCCTCACGGGTGAAGAACACATGTATCCGGTCATCATCAGCAGCAGGCTGAATCCAGATCAAGAATCTCGACTTCTCGAGGTTCTAGAAAAGAACCGCAAGGCACTTGGTTGGAGCGTATCAGACCTCCGAGGGATAAATCCAGCTCTGTGTTCACACCACATCTACTTGGAAGAAGATGCCAAGCCGTCCCGCGAATTTCAGAGAAGGGTGAACCCTAACCTTCGGGACGTCGTTATGAAAGAAATCACGAAATGGTGTGGCGCAGGCTTCATCTATCCCATCTCCGATTCAAAATGGGTAAGCCCACTGCATGTAGTTCCAAAGAAATCTGGGCTTATCATGGTTACAGATGAGAGGAAATTTCAACTCGGGTACCGACATCCTGGCGGGTGTGTGTTGACTACCGCCGTCTCAATGCAGCACCCAAGAAGGACCACTTTCCCTTGCCATTCATTGATCAAGTTCTGGAGAGATTAACAGGAAAGGAGTTCTTCTGCTTCCTGGATGGGTACTCCGGGTACAACCAAATGGCGATCGCCCCTGAAGACCAAGAGAAGACTACCTTCACTTGCCCGTTCGGCACCTACGCCTTCAAGAGAATGCCCTTTGGATTATGCAATGCACCTGCAACCTTCCAAAGATGCATGCTAGCAGTCTTCGCCGAGATGGTAGGCAGTTTTCTTGAGGTGTTCATGGACGATTTCTTCGTCTACGGTGATAGTTTCTATGCTTGTCTTGAGCACCTAGACAGAGTGCTTCAGAAATGCCGTGAAGTCAATCTAGTGCTCTCATGGGAAAAGAGCCACTTTATGGTCACAGAAGGTATCGTGCTGGGCCACGTCGTTTCCAAACGTGGTATGGAAGTCGACCCAGCAAAGGTGAATGTCATTTCAAATCTTTAGCCACCTCAGTCAGTGAAGAATGTGCGGTCATTCCTGGGGCATGTGGGATTTTACAGACGGTTCATCAAGGACTTCAGCCGCATTGCCCGACCTCTAACAGAACTTTTGTGCAAGGAAACCGAGTTCATTGTTGATCAGCCAGTTCTCCTTGCTTTCAATCAGTTGAAGGAGCTTATCACTCAGGCTCCAATCTTACAGCCTCCCGACTGGACTCTTCCATTTGAGATAATGACCGATGCGTCAGATTTTGCAGTCGGAGCTGTTCTTGGACAGAGGAAAGACAAGGCGCCCTATGCCATTCACTATTCCAGCAGAACATTAGATGAAGCTCAAAGAAATTATACAGTGACAGAGAAAGAACTGCTGGCTGTGGTTTTCGCCTTAGAGAAGTTCAGATCCTATTTGTTGGGGTCGAAGGTCACAATATTCACGGACCACTTTACTATCCGGTACCTACAGCAAAAGAAGGATGCCAAGCCAAGACTGATTCGTTGGATCCTTCTCCTCCAGGAATTCGATCTGGAAATCAAAGACAAACCTGGAGTTCAGAATGTGGTAGCAGACCATCTATCCAGAATAGAGCAGCATGAGTCTCCTCTGAGCAATGCACCTATCACAGAAACCTTTCCTGACGAAGCTATCTTAGCAGTGGATTCTCTCCCTTGGTATGCTGACATTGTCAATTACCTCGCCTCTGGGGTAATACCTTCGGATTGGACGAAGAATCAGAAGAACAAATTCATGTCGACCATCCGATTCTATCAGTGGGAAGATCCTCTTTTATTCAGAGAAGGAGCAGATTGTATTTGGCACCGGTGCATCCCTCAGACGGAGCAATCAAGTGTCCTCTAGCATTGTCATTCGCTCGAATCTGGTGGGCACCATTCTGGAGATCGTACGACAGCTAAAGTATTGCAGTGTGGCTTCTGGTGGCCCACATTATTCAAGGATGCAACAGAATTTGTTAAAAGATGTATTGACTGTCAGCGACTGAAAGGTACATTCACTGCCAAAGATTCAATGCCCTTGAAAATCATTCAGATAGCAGACGTCTTCGATGCATGGGGCATTGACTTCATGGGACCTTTCCCTAACAGTCAAGGTTTTGAGCACATCCTTCTTGTCGTAGATTACGTGAGTCGTTGGGTTGAAGCTATTCCCGCCCGAGCCGCCGACATCAAAACAGTTTGCCAGTTTCTGAAGAAGAACATCATTTCGCGGTTTGGGATACCAAAGATTCTCATCTCAGACGGGGGTAGCCATTTCATCAACAAAGAAGTCAAGATTTTAACGAAGGCGTACGGCATCGATCATTGTGTCGCGTCTCCTTATCATCCCCAGACCAATGGCATGGCAGAGTTATCCAACAGAGAAATCAAGACCATATTGCAGAAACTTGTTAGGCCAAACAGAAAAGACTGGTCTCAACTCTTGGACTCAGCTCTATGGGCTTACCGAACCGCCTACAAGTCTCCCTTGGGCATGTCTCCCTACCGTCTTGTATATGGGAAACCATGCCATCTGCCCGTTGAATTGATCCACAAATCTCTTTGGGCAATCAACAGCTGTAATTTGGATTCACGCAGAAGTAATCAAAAGAGAAAAGATGATCTGAACAAGCTCTTGGAATTCCGAGACTGTGCATACGATAACACCTTGATGTACAAAGAGAAGGTGAAACACTGGCACGACCGGCACATCAGACGAAAGACCTTCGATGTTGGACAGAAAGTCTGGTTATTTGATGCAAAGTTGCGGATATTCCCAGGCAAATTAAAGAGTAAGTGGACAGGCCATTCCGAGTATGTGAGGTGCGTGACAATGGAAGCATCGCTATATCAGAATTGTCCCCTGACGCACAGCCCTTCGTCGTCAACGGCCAACTACTGAAGCCTTACCTCGAACCAGATGCATTCTTGGTTGTTGTTGACACTATTCAGTTAGTGCACCACGATGACATCTTCACAGCACCTGCGGTACCGAAAGATTCAGACGATGTACTCCAACCGCTATTTCTCTGATTTTGTCCTTTTCTTCTTTTCCTTTTCTATTTTATTTTCCTATCTAAAAGGTGCCACCCTTGTAGACAGTTTTTTATACTTAGGACGTACTTGGTCCTAAGAATAGGTGGAATGTGCACCCCGAGTTTTTCATTTCATTCCGATCCTCTCCATTGTCTCCTCTTCTTGTCTATACTTAGGAGTATCTTACCCTAAGTATAGGGGGAGACAATCTGAGTACGATCTGTGTATTCCCACCCTTGACCCTCCCTGCTTTTTGTACAATCTGCTATACTTAGGATTATTTGATCCTAAGTATAGGGGGGACGGTCAACTTCTCATTCATTCATTTCTTTCATATTTATTCTTTAGATCTGTCTATACTCAGTACGAGTTATGTCTTTGCTTTTCCTTTCGATCTATGAGGACATAGCTCAAGCTAAGTATAGGGGGGTCGTATATACCCTGTATATACTAAAAGCAATAACTCATACTGAAAAAAATAAAAGACCACCTCATCATAAAATAAAATGTAAAAAGTAGCTCTATAATAATGAACGATGATTGTGAGTTCCTCAGACTATTTGTAATTATACTAATTATTGAGTAAGAAAAATATTTTGTGCGAAACGTTCTCTTTTGAAAAATCTTGTGAAATTTGTTTTAAAATAGTGTGTACAAGTATTCAACGTTTGAAAAATTAGTTTTGTGTGTAAAATTTATTTTCTTTGAGTGAAACCAAAATGTATGAAAATCAGTGTGCAAATGATTGTGAACATTTGATTGTCAAAATTGTTTTGAAAAATCTATCTATGCTGTGTAAACCTTTGTAAAAGGATTTTCAAATGCGTGAACATGTTTGCAAAAATTATTTTGGACTATAGTTTTCAAAATCCTTGTGAAAATGATTCTCGAATCAGTCTGAGGAGTCCGCACAAAAAGCTCTCAATTGTAAATAATAAATAAGCCCAAACAAAGCCTATAAGAACTAAACCATATTATACATCAAATACTAATTTTCTTCTTTTGTACATACTGATTAATAAATCAGATACCTATACAGTATGCTTTAAAAAATAGTGTGACCAGTTTTGAAAAATTTGATGTGAAATGATTTCAAAGGTGCGATGACATTTTGATTGCAAAATTTTTCTTTGTGTGAAAGAAAGGATTTGAAAAACCTATGTGCAAATATTTTGAAAAATGCTTGTCAAAACTATTGTGAAAATTATACATATATAGTGTGACAAATCTTTGCAAAAATAGTTTTCAAATGTGTGTAAATGATTGCAAAAATTATTGTGTACTATAGTTTGCAAAATTATTTTCAAAAACTAATAAGAACACCATTACAAATACTTGTAAATCATAAGTAAGACACATACAATTCTTTCTATACAACTCTAAATAAACTACTTCACTCCAACCTGTAAAGTTTTTAGAAACTCATACATTTTGTAAAGCAGCACACATGTGTAAATAATTGTATATACTTTTTGTGTATGTCCAGTTCTTAGTTTATTTGCAAAAATTCTTTGTGTAAAAACATTCTTTGATTCTTTCAAATTTTTTTGTGAAAAATTTGCATCATTCATTGTGCATAGCATAAGCATACCATTCATATTCTTTTTGAGTGAGCTTGATGATTGAATCAGTCTAATAAAGTCTCAAATTGGAGCTTGGTTGGACCTTACCGCACCTAACTGCACTGGAACCTTATGGGAACTAGGGTTAAGGTACTTCAGGTCTACACAGACTTAATTCTTTGAGAAATCTGGGCTGGGTTCAAGTCACCTCAGTGGACTAACTAGAACTTTTCGAGACACACGTACGACTCTTGCCGACCATGACCTAACTTGGACACTTGCACTTTTCACTTGGCTCAACTCAGTTGGAGTGGTGAGGGGGTTGGATTTGCCAGTCTGAGACGCACACGGGTGGAAACATTCGTCCTCGTCTAGGGAGGGAAGTGCACCCCAACCTGATTCAATAGCCATGAGGTCTAAAGACAGGAGATGTGGGTTGCGATAAAGCTTCAAAAGAGGGATAGTCTATTCGCTCAAGAGGAAAAACTCCTTATGTAAATGCTGCTGTAAATAGTATGTTGAAAAAAAAATGGTCAGGCCTGTACAAAAATAAAATGCCTGCAAAGTATGTACAAAGTCAATAAGCAAGCTTGAGTTCCAAAGACAAATATGTCAGCCTGCAGCTGGATGACTTGACTACACTGGTCTTGCATCCCGGGATAGGTAGCTACACTGGCTACCGTCCATTCTTCTCTTCACCCCCTCCTCTTGAGCTGGTTGCCACTTGAACTTAGAAGGGAATACCCTGCTCCTCGAGGAAAGGGTTGTTGGATTGGGGAATCATTGGGTTGTCATCATGGAGAAGTCAGCTCCTTTATCATTTCAGTTGGGGAGAGCCACTATCACTTACACCGTACAAGTCAGCTTCATAGTTATAAGGGTTTGCGTATGATGTAGACTAGTTCTGACCCGGCTATTGAGGTGGGTTGAACCGAGTTCTGTGACTATCGAAGGCTGTTGTATTTTAGAGCTGGTTCCCGACTAGGTTCCACACATATTCACACCCAAGGTCTGACAGGAGCTCCAAATTCAGATTTTGTAAGGACATGCATTGCACTGAAAGCACCCTTATTCACTCTATCTTTCTTTTATTCTCCTTTTTCTTTTCTTTATTCTTTTTGTACTTATTGCATAAGTGTTTGCTAGGGACTAGCAAAGGCAAGTATAGGGGGGTGATGAATCTCCATTTCATCACCTTTATTCTATCATTTTGGCCTCAAAAACCCCAGCAAATGCATGTAAATAGCATCAAATTGTACATAATAGCATTCATTATTCATTGTATTTATTTTACATTAAATAAGGTTTTACTGCGAAAATTATAGAATAAATAGAAGAAAAGAAAAAGGAATAAAATATTGTAAATATTTTATGACCCAAACCCTGAGACCAAGGCCATCATGGTATTGGTCGACAAGGAATAAAGTAGGGGGAGATAAGGGCCAGTGTACAATAAATACCTCATTTATTCATGCATTTATTTATGCATTTTTGATACCTATTTTGTACATAATTATTTATTCATCAAATAAAGAAACTTTGTACATGAAAGCTGTAGATAATAACATGAATAAAAATGCAAAATTGAGTTTGTACAAAAATAATCCCCAGTGTACACTTTATACACAGAATAAAAAGCCAAAATCTCAACTTCACAGACCCATATCTTGCAAATAAAAACTCCAAATCACCCAAACTCACATTTAATTGTATATAGCATTCCATAAACTATTCAATAAAATTGGTTTCATGATTTTTGGATTCCATATGCAGAAGTTAGGTTTTTGGCCCTCCTAGTATATAGGACTGATTAAAATATTCATTTTATTCAATATTCATTATTTGTATAAAATCATATTTTTAGAATTTTGTAAATAATGTACATAATTCATACACATGAGAGAAGTTAAAGAAAACCAAAATTAATTTGTAAAATAAAATAAGTCAACAAATTCATAGACAAAATACCTATGCTATGTACCTATCTATAAATAAAAAGGGTTTTAATCCTTGATTCTTTTGCTCTTTTATATTTTTATACATTATACATAACTCATTAAAAATACAAAACCAAAATAAAAATCAAGAAAATATATTAAATAAATTAAGTGTATAAAATACATAGATAAAATACCTACAAGTATACCTACATACACCTATATCTATTTATTTAAAAATATAAATAAACTCATAAAAATCAAACAAAAATACCTTTATACTCACAAAAATAAATTATAATTTTATAAAATAAGCCATTAAAATAATAAAAGAAAATAAACAAATTAAAAATAAAATACATAAAAATACATGTAAATACATGCATATACACATTATCCAAATAAAACTATAATAAAACACCTCGAAAAATTCAATAAAAATCATAAATAAATACTAGACGAAATAATACACATTTTTTATTTTATAAGAAAAAATTAATAAAATCATTAAGGTGTCAAATAAATCAATCTCTAATCAGGTCTTCTATTTTGTCTCGTAGCGGCTAACGTGGCCCAATGAGGCGCCGGCCTTCGTTGACTCCCAGGTCAACTGTCCCATCCCTCGCCTGGCGTCTCTGAACTGTCCATTCCCCCGATTTCATGCCTTTTTCCCGGGCACACCATCCATCAATCGACAACGCTTCCTTCACAAGAATTGTTCCCTAATCTTCCATGATGCCCGCCAAAATCATAGATCAACGAGATGTTCATTGGATCAGTTAATAATCGCCGGGTAATAAGGCCTCTTGCCAATGTTTATAAATAACAAGCTCCGCTTCCTTCCTCGAATTTGGCCACTTTTATTCCAACCTAACGCCTAGATCTTGCTCCTGGATTGTTCCTCGTGACAGGGGGAGTAGCCCAGCATCTTGACTCAGCCGGAGGAAGGAGATTTTGACGCGGCAGAGCTCCGGCGTCCTCCCTGCTCCCTGGAGGCCCCCAGGTATAAGAGCTGACCTTCTATGCATTTTTAGTTAGTCTTAGATGTTAGTTTTTCATTCCAGTCATTAGATTAGGTTTTAATTCATGCCTGTAGCTTAAAAATCGAAATTCGAAGTTCGCCGGAGCTCAGCTCCGGCGACTTCTCCACTGTGGTTCCGACTGTCTCCGACCGCCTCGTTCACCCCATCTCGTTCCTCGACGCCTTCTCCATCTATTGCGCACATTTGTCCAACCCAGGACTCTAGGTTCTGGCCAATCGGGGCTCCTCCTCCGCCGTTCGCCGGAGCCCCTCCGCCCACCTCATTTTTGCGTTGCAGCTTCCAAACCCCGGGTCGAGGAGAAAGCTCTCTCGCCCGCGGTTCTTCCTGTGCAGGGATATCGAAGAATCGAGCCCAAATGGGCTCGCATTGAACCAGGAAGAGGTTCCTGGGGGCCCCTTTCTTCTCCGACCTCGCTCCATCGACTCGGACCCCCAGGAGCCATGAGACCACCATCAGTCGACGCGGGACGCTTCCAGCCACCTTCAGAACACCTCAGACACGCCGGAGAACCCTGGAGGAGCCCAAGCTCCTCGATCAAAGCTCGCCAGCCCCGAGCTTCTTCCCGGTTCTTCCAGGGGGCTTCAGCACCGTCGGATCAGGAGGCGAGCCCCAGATCAAAGGAGATCCATTCGATGAAGATCAGCCTCGACCGTCAGATTAACCAGAAGCTTATAATCTATACCCTTCATCGACGAATCGGCGTCGACCGTCCGATGGCTGCCACGTGGATAAGTGGCGCCTCCAGCGCCGCAGGATGAAAAGCTTTGTTTAGGGGTAAATTTCATATCAAGCCCCCCTACTTTTTGTATTTATTATTTAATACCAAAAATAAAAGTCTCAGTTGTAAATAAAATGTATATTTTGCAGAAGGACCCCCGATGTTTTAAGATTTGCACTTTAGTCATTCCGCGCCTCACGTGCAGCAACCACGTGAGGCGCGTGAAATTTTGCATTTAAGCCCCGTCAGGTCCTTGTAATTATTAAATGGTCCTGAGAATAAAAGTTGAAGTGTATTTTTATTGTGATTTTTGCATGTATGCCCCTGTGAACTATTTTATGTGCAAAAATACCCCTGCTAGGCCATTTAATTTTTGAATGCTTTGTCTATTTATTTAATGCTCCATATTAAATCGAAAAATCTTGCAAAAATAGAATTATGCTCCTGTCAGTATACCCTTGCACGCCATATTTTTAGTTTTCCATTTTGTTGCATTTTTGCATTTATTAAAAATCAAAAACATGCCTTTTATTCACTGTCTAACTTATAAAATCCCAAAAAAATATGAAAATACCTTGAAAAATTCCAAAAAAATCCCCTACGGTGTATTTTGACCTATTTTAGTGTCAATCCAAAAATTCCTAAAAATCTCAAAAGGAAAACCTTAAAAATTCAAAAATACACAAAAACTTCATAAAAATATTAAAAACCAGAGAAAAATCAGAAAAATATAAACTAAGGCCCTATTTATGCTATATTTTATTATCGTTATTAGAAAATTAGTGCGGAAAATTTTTGAGGCTGTTAGCTATTTTTAATATCTATTTTTGTGATAGCCAGTATCTAGTCCACTGTTTGCTATTATTTAGCTAGTTAAAGATACTAAAAATATTTGCAAAAATACCCAAATATCATAAAAACAATAAAAAACCATGAAAATTCCAAAAAGACCCTTTTCCTAAATTTTTGACTATTTTTGAGTATTTCTATAAATATTATAATACCCCCTTTATGTATATATATCTATATATCCTAAAAAAAGAAAAAAATATTATATATATATGTAATTATTTCTATGTATTCTCATTAGTCTTAATATAAAAAGAAAAAAAAGAAATATATATATATTTATTTTATTATATTTATATATACCTATATATATATTGTATGTATTATAAGCTATATACTAACCCTCTATGGGTATACATATATTTTTATTTATATTATATATATACATATTGCTTAATTATATTATTAAAAATTAATAATAATAATAATAATAATAATAATAATAAAAAATCAAAAACCCACACAAGGATGACTGTGATTTACATATAGGCTATGACATTTTGTATTGCTCTCTGTGGTTCGACCTCTACATACTTGTCATTGTACATTTTATGGTAGAATAAATAAAGATTAATTGACATTTATTTTTGAGCTTGATTGTTGTATTCTTTGGATTGTGGGTTAATTGCTGATTGACCCGGGTGTTCCATGAGTGGTCGCCTCAGCGACAACACTTTTGATATTTTTAATGGCGACCCTTTTGGAATATGCGTGTTATCACTTGCATAGTGGATCGCAAACGGAATGCCCTCTCGTCGTTGTCCTAGCACAACTCCAATAGCAAAATCTGAAGCGTCAGTCATGATCTCGAAGGGGAGAGACCAGTCAGGAGCTTGTAGGATAGGCGAGGCACAAATCTTCCTCTTTAAGAGCTCAAAGGCCTCTAGACACTTGTGATCTACAACAAACTCTGTGTCTTTCCCTAATAGCTCAGTCAATGGGCAAGCGATTTTAGAGAAATCTTGAATAAATCTCCTATAGAATCCAACATGCCCTAAGAATGACTGCACTGACTTAACGTTGGTAGATGGATCGAGTTTCTCGATCACATCCACCTTGGTAGGGTCAACCTCCATTCCCCTTTTGTAGATGGCATGCCCCAACACTTTACCCTCCGTCACCATAAAGTCATTCTTCTCCCAGGAGAGTACTAGATTCACCTCTCTACACCTCGTGAGGACCCGGTCCAAGTGCGCAAAACATGTATCAAAAGAATCACCATGGATAGAGAAGTCATCCATGAACACTTCCATGAAATCTCCCACCATCTTGGCAAATATGGCTATCATGCACCGCTGAAATGTGCCCGGAGCATTGTAGAGCCCGAATGGCATGCATCTGAAAGCATAAGTGTTGAATGGACATGTGAATGTGGTCTTTTCCTGGTCCTCATGGGCTATGGCCACCTGGTTTAGCCTGAGTACCTGTCAAGAAAACAGAAGAACTCTTTACACGCGAGTCTCTCCAAGATCTGATCAATAAAAGGCAAGGGAAAGTGATCTTTCTTGGTCACGGTATTCAGGCGCCTGTAGTTGACACATACGTGCCACGACGTGGGTACTCGTGTCGCAATCTCTACCCGCACCTCATTGGTGACCATCTGAATTCCCGACTTCTTCGGGACAACATGAAGTGGGGCCACCCACTTGGAGTCAGAAATATGGAATATAAACCCTGCCTTGCACAATTTTTCAATCTCTTTCTTCACCACTTTCCGTAGATTGGGGTTAAGTCTCCTCTTAAACTCACGTTAAGGTCTCACATTATCCTAAGTAAAAATGTGGTGCGAGTAGAGAGCGGGGTTGATCCCCACGAGATCCGATACTTTCCAGCCTATTGCTTTGCGGTTTCTTTTTAAAACTTCTAACAACTTAGACTCCTGCTCTAAAGTCATGTCTGAGCTAATGATAACATGATATCTCTCTTTGGGTCCTGCAAGAAAGGCGTACTTTAGTGTAGGAGGTAGTGACTTTAGTTCTGGTAATGTGGTATCATCAAGCAAATCTGGCTGAATTGAATCAGAATCTGGTTCCGTGCTGCAATAAGGTGGGCTCAACTATGTAAGACTCGCCACCAAATCAGAAGTATCGGGAGCCGGATCATCAAAAATATCCAAATAATCGGCAAATGCCATATCCGACTCGTCATCTATGTCCCATGATTGTTCCGAAGAGGATGGATCTGACAGATCCAGATGGAACTCTACGTCATCATAGGAATAGGTAGACGCGTCTCTATCAAGATCAGACAACACCTGGCAAGTTCCATCATGCACTATGTCCTCTCCAGATGAAAGGGTCTCGCTCTATCTTGAAGGAATCTGTCCCCAAATCCCAACTGTGCTAATCATACTGTAATCTGCCTCTGAAGATGAGTACTCTATGCTTCTCTCTGAATCGGGTCGCTGACACTTGGTTTGCTTCATCTCAAGGTTAACTTCTCCACCTGGAGAACAGAACTTCATCATTCTCATACCATATTCAAAAGTCACGCCTATGGTCCCAAGGAAGGGCCGCCCGAGAATGATCTGAGATTCTCTCCAATGATTGGGGGTCTCCATGTCCAAGACAATGAGCTCAACTTGATAGCTCTGCCCCTCAATCGATATACGTACATTCTTCACTTCTCCCTTAGGTCTCTTCATTGAACGATCTGCGAATTGGAGTAAATCTCTTGATTTACGAAGGGGTCCCAACTCCAATTTCTGATATAATGCTAAGGGAAGTAAGTTGATCGAAGAACCGTTATCTAAGAGTGTGCGTGCAAACACAACGTTGTCAATACGACTCTCCACATAGTGAGCACCCATGTCTCTCTTTTTCCTTGACAATGTCTGATTCTTGACATAATAGGTTGTGGCTACTGATAAGACATGTGTCTTTATATTTCGTTTATCTTTCTTCCTGCTAACCCTTGTAGGTTTGCATCTCACCTTAAGGTATTTTTGGAATGCAAGATGGTTAGCCACATACTCATCAAATGGCACCTTAACTGTGATTTTTTCTTTACAAAATCATGCCATATCGGGGTCATCCTTCTGAATCTTTTTGGTGCGCTTTCCTATCGTAAGAGCAAGGGGGAAAGGGATTGATGCAATGGACACAGAGGATGAAGAATCTGAATCATGAACTGAAAGATCATTCTTGGAATTAACAGAAACATAGTTCCTCATACATGAATCTTCTTGATGCAACATGGGATCGATATTAAAACTATCTACAACAAGTTTTGGAAGAGAATCTAGAGTGGTATCCGCCACAACCGGAGATGCAAGGTCCTCCGTAGAATCAGAAGTGTATCCATGCTGCCAATGTTGCATACGTGCTCTTCTCCTCCTCTCAGCTCCCTGTGTAGAAATCCTCGAATGATGCTGATGGGGCTCCGGAATATGTTGCCTCTCCTCCTCATCCTCTGAAGACTCCTCATGTAGAGATCCAGAGATGCCCCTCCTCGTGTCCCTCGCCCGGTCAAGTACAGTCACGATCCTTCCGCTCCTGAGTGACATGTGGTTAGTCTCGTCACACGAAAGAATCTCATGTTCAGATCTAGGAGATGCTGAATAGCATACCTGACCAAAGTGCTGCTGAGAACTAGATCTATTCAGGATATTGGAGTTAGCCTGAACATGGGCTGGGATTAAGGTAGAGGATGCAGTTTGCTAGTCTCGCCATCTGGACAGGTAGTCGACATCCACCCATAAGTCGTGAATTTTGTTCCTATAGGAACGTAGCTCGTCGAGTATTTGCTGTTGAATATCCACGGGACCAGATGAAGAAGGAAGTGGATAAGACTGGGAAGAAGAATGGGAAGACTAGCCTTGCTGGCCATGGTACTACCTCTGCTGCTGCTGCTGGGGTTGCGAAAAATGCGGGCCCTGATGGCCCGCCTGGTAATCGCCCTGTCGGCCATACTGCTGGTACTGCTGCAACTGTTAGGTTGGCTGGAATCAAGGCTCTGCTGTGAAGGAGGTGGTGCGGAGGTGAATGCGGTGTTGTGAATGGTCGGGGGACGCTGGTAGGTTTGTCGGTCTCCCATACTTCCCTGCCTGGTAGGGTCCTGAGTATACCATACACCATTTACCTCGCAAACTGATGGAGGCTCCTCCTGACCTATCTCTGCTAATGGAGGTGGCTGGTGGAAAGAGTGGACATAGGACTGTTCCTGCTCCCACGGCTGGGGTTGCCCTTACACCAACTGCTCCTGAACAAGGTGAACTCGGTAAACAGGAGCAGTGGGTGCAGTCACGGCGGGTATCCTTATCTTAGATACCTTCTCAGTTAACTCCTCCATCTGTTTTGGAAGTTCAGAGATGCTCCAGTCTAACTCATCAATTCTCCTGTCGATCTTTTCAACTACAACAAGCTTGTCTGCCAAAAGTCCCATGCCAGGGATCACATCCTGAGAGAGATCGACTACAACTGACTTTCCCCTTCCAAATGAGAGTGAACTGGGGGACGGTGTATAGGCCATGCTGGCCATCTCTGAGGGGCTAGTTTCAGTCATCTGCTCGAATACCTTCCAGAAGGTATCCGCTCCTCGTGATGTATAGCTTCCTCCACAGGCAGCGCTCACTAAACCCTGCATCTCAGGGTTGAGACTAGTAATGAATGACTGGACCAAGATATTGTCATCTAGTCCATGACAGGGACACTTCTGCAGAATATCCTTGAATCATTCCCAAGCATCACAAAAAGCTTCATTGGGTAATTGGGAAAAACTTATAATTCACGTTCTCATTATGTTAGATCTACTCATCCGGTAGAACTTCTTCAGGAATAGGTCCTTGAACTGGGCATAAGTGGTGACGGTAATCCTATGATTTTTCACCCAGTAGTAAGCTTTTCCACCCTAGGCAAATGAAGGGCTTTGAGCATAATATAATCATGTCTAACATCAAATTGTTTTAGGTTAGCACAGATGAGCTCAAAGTCCCTTAGGAATGCATATGGCTCCTCAGATGCATTCCCATCAAAATGTGGCAGCAGGTTCAGAAAGTGCGACTTCAACTAAAAATCAACATTGGGTTCGACCGGACTCAAATAGTAACGAATTTGGTATTGTACGGGGTTATACACCGCATACATTGGTGGTTCGACCCCAACATTTAGATGTCCTAACTGAGCTCGGAGTAGTGTGTGTTGCTGCTCAGATGCAGCTAATCTGGCAAGTACCATTCTCAACGGGTCTTCATGGTTCTCTTCTTCTTCCTCTTCTTTCTTCTTTGGAGGCATTTTCCTTGAATTTTATTTATGGCCTGAATCAGCAATGTTTTCTTGATTAGAAGAGGATTTATGAATCAAGATATTCTCACTGAGGCGAAGGTCTTCCTCGGTGAGGTGGGAAGAGAGAAAGGGAATGGTTTGAGAGTAACCATCCCGAGAGTGGGTGATCCTGGGCTCAAGAGGGTCATGAGTCCAGGTTATTCCAAGTTGCGCATGGACCTGTGAAGACGTACTTCTTGGAGGGTTCAACGAGAGATTCGCAAAGACCGAATAAATATCCCCCCAATCGGCCATCTTCGATGTCAAAAGAACCGATTCGAACACGATAGTCAATGAGGCGCTAGTTCTACGGTGCACGTAAATGTGCGGAGTAAACTCACACAATACAAAAGCAATTCAAACCCTCAATTTCACCAACTCAACAAGTGATGGCCGTTAGAGTTCGGCAGAATTATCTGGCCAATTTTAGTTGGTGAGAATACAATGTTGGAAAGATTAACGAGTTATTAGGTGCCCGTATTTTCCTACAGACTTGCTCGGTTCTTACGACTAGTTGGACTTACTTTCAGCCAGTATAGGAGTAAGTACGGACCGTATAAATACGGCTACGCATTCCTAGAGGACTAAGGTGTCCTCTAAACCTCCCACACTGCTAAGGAAGTCTGGACCATTTACCGGCTACCCGTATTCCTCATTGAAGAGTAGCTAATCGCCTAAAAATAAAGAACCAGTAGTTAGTATGAAATACATGCTTGGCTCTATCCTAGGGTTATCTCTCTCACTTGTAAGTAAAACAAACAATGAGGGCTTTATGCACCAGAGAACAAGGGTTCTTTTTACTCCAATTAATTTTAATCGACCTGCTCAATTCAGTCCCAATTTTAGATTTAGGTTATCACTTGAAATTAATTTGAACACAAGAACACGTCTAACGTTCAGTCCCAATTTCCTTTTTGACCTTATGTTATAAAACAAGAGGGGAATAGGAAATCAGAATGCAAACGAGAAACTATGATGCATGCTCAGAAGAAGGTATACTTACAGTGAATCCCAGCACTCTCCATGCATTATGCAAAACTGAATTTGTAAATTTTACACTAAATGCATGCAGATCGAGAAAACCACATCTAAACAGTATACGATTAGCGAGGAAGAATTGATTGAATTTGAGCTAAGTAGTACGTGTCTATGTGCGTCTCATTATGAATCTTATAAGATAAGTGAATCTTCTAAGATGTGTGTGGCCTAAATTACGAAGGGCACAAATAAATTTGATTCTAAACTACCGTGTGCCTAGTCCTTAAATTATCCACTACAGTCGAGCCCCACCCTCACGGGAGAGTGAAACTGGTCTCGACACACCACAAATAATGTCCGAGTCTTTTTTACACATGCAAGTTCTCAAATAAAAACTTCTATAAAGAAGAAAACTACCTAAATAATTACAACACAATAATTACAAAAATTTACAAAATTTCTCTCAAAAATTAATTGCTTATCCTCACACTTTAGCAGTCGGCACGCGTCGCATTCGTCGACCTCCGATGTACTCCAAGTCCATCGGACCCTCGCAAGGAAAATAAAATTTATATTAGAGAGATAAAAAACAAAAATATATACAAGGATATGAAGAGAAATAATTAAAAGAGAATGGACTAAATACAAGGTGGCTCAGAGGTCAGACTACCCGAGTAAGTGAAATCTAAATCAAAATTTTTAAATTAATCCCTAAGTTGTTTGCCTCCCTAGCAACGGCGCCATCTGATGGATCGCTAGATACGTTGTTTAATTCGAGCACGTTGTATTACGTGTACTTAGTGATTCAATCAGAACTGAGAGAAGATCTCCGTGAAGAGGGTCATGGCTTAAATTATATCCCAGGTAAGTCCGGGGTCGAACACAGGGAGGCAAAGGAACAACTTTTAGGTTAATTTGAAATTAAGATCTAGATTCCCGATGTTGTTTTTTTTATAATTTTTTAATGCAAAATGAATGCCAATGCAAATGCAGCTGAATTAATACACTAAGAAAGCATACAACTTAGCAAGATTAATTTGAATAGAAAATAAGTCCTATTTAGCGAAGTTATATTTTTCCAGTAAACTTAATCCAATGATGACTACAACATATATTTTTTTTGGAATTTTTAGGGTTAAATTGCAACAACTAAAAATTTTTAGGGTTTAAATGCAAAAACTAAAAATTCACCTTGCTCTCAATACCCTTGTTCGATCAAATTAATGTTCAAATTAATTAAGAATGTTCGTTGTAGTCGGATAATGAGAGTGGATCAAAAACCACTTTTAATTAATACAAGTTAATCTCGAGAGGCAAATTTTTTTTACTTAGGCAAGCCCAAGGCCGAACTCATGGAGGCAGCTGTCTCCTTAGGTTAATTTTTAGTGAAGTCCAAGGTTTGATTTTCGGGGAATTATTTTTTTGGTCTTTTTCGATTTTTATGCAAGACACATTTAAAATCCAATCAGTTTACACATTAATTCAGAAAGGTGATCGAAACAAGTCCAAAATTTATGAAACTTGGCCAGATGATGAAATGGGACGAAATTAGGCTACACTGATTTTTTTGGAATTTCTGATACTAAATAAAATTACTGTGAATTAAATAAGACTGCAAGGTGAGTTTAACTAAATTAATTTTAATAAATATCAAATCACAATATTTTTGGGAATAAAAATTATCCTAGATAAATCTGAAGGTGAGGAATCCAGAAAAAGTATCAAACCTTAATTTTGATGTGAAATGAACCTATTAAAAATCATTTAAGCAAATCAGAAATGAATTATTTAGGCCTCGAAATGTGTGTAATTAAGATGAAATTATTATGCGAAGTAAAGCTCATTATTCTATATCTAATGCAATTTTTGGGGCATTTTTGAAGTCATAGAGAAATTAATATCGATTAAGAGGTGAAAATCAGAAAAATATAACAAAAATGAACCAATTAATTAATAAGAAAATCTACTGATATTACAAAAATATGCCACGTGTCACCAAATGAAGAGGACAATTTAAGCTATACAATGCAATTTTTCCAACCGAAAAATGAATTAATATGAATTCCTAAATATACGTGCAAAGAAAGGGGTTTAAATGCAATTACAGGAATAAAAATTGCAGAAAATAAAACGTGTTGACAGGGACTAATATGCAATTACCTATAATGCTAAGGGGGTGGATGCAAATTTTCCATGGGATACGTGCTCCTCACTTGGGGTCGCCTGGCAGGGACTGGAATGTAATTTTGGAAATATTCAGGGGCCTCGGTGCAAATAACCCAGCACACGCGTGAGGATCACGTGGAGGTCCCTAGGCTTGGTGGTCTTCAGAGGCTCGGAGTGAGGCTCGGGCGGCTCTGGAGGATTGGATCTGGCTCGGAGAAGCTTCGGGTGATCCGAGCCTAGCGGTCGGAGAGGAGGCTTGAATCGGGTGACGTGGACAGATCTGGACCGTGGAGTCAAGGCTTATCCAATGGCAGCTTGCTGACGACACGTGGCATGTCTGAGTCTGTCAGATCATTGATCGATCCAATGGTGATGGACTCGCTCCTGAGGTGATGACGTGGTCGATCAGTGACCATTGGATCTAGAGTGATACAACGGAACCTGGATCATGGAGATGGCGATGATGTGGCACGATCTGGAGGCATAGGATCTGCCTGAGCATACGGTTGCGGGGTGAGGTGACGTGTATGGGTCCTTGCCGTTCGATCAAGGCGATCGAACGGTTGGTGGCTGTCGTCCCCAATGGCCCTCCGCCTCCGGCAGCGGAGAGGGCTGGGCTCTGGCGAGGCTGGCCTAGCTCTGCCTCATCCTCCCATCGTCGGTGGAGGACGCTAGAGGCTCTAGCATAGCTCGTAAGGATCATGGAGGGGCGGCGAAGAGTCCGGCGATATCAGGAGTGGAGGAGGTGCTCTGGATCGCAGTGGAGGAGGAGCTCGAATGCAGCTCCGACGAGACTTCGGCCAATCAAGAAGATAACACCTACAGGGGTTAGAAAATAGCCGAAGCACGTAAAATGTCCGTGGAATGGAATGCGAGGTGAAGGGAAAGGCCTATGAAGCTGTGAAGGTGATCGGTGATCGAGCTCCGCCACGGTGGCAGAGCTGGCATCGGTGGAAGGTGAAGTCCCTCGTCGAAGGAGACTAATGGTAGCGTGAAGATCAGAGCTCCTTCACAGAGCTCAGGGGATGATTTGCATAGCAAGAAGATGCTCGTGAACGACGAATTAAATCGGAGAGGGAAAAGGAAAAAGATGAAGAAGATCGGGGAGGAGGTGGAGGGGTCTACCTGGGATCAGAAGCTCGGAGGGAGCTTCCAGGTCTTCGCTCGAATGCCAGTAGGAGGACCTGAGCTCGTGCAGTGTCTGGAGGAGCTGCGACATGGCGGTGTTTGACCATGGATCTTGCCGGAGGGGTTTTCGGTCGTCGCTCGACCTAGAATCAAATCGTTGTCGCTAATTTGAAGGTGGGAGCTCGGAGTCACTCTCCATGGTGGCGGATGGGGGTGAAAGTGGTCGTAGGTGATTGATTTATAGGATGAAGGTGACGGGGTAGCTGGCAATGAGGTGGAGTTTGTGGCCTTCGTAGAGCAAGATTGACGGTTGTAATGGAAGTTGAGGGAGCTGGCGAGGATGAGGGATGAGTGGGTGACGTCATGGTGGTGTCAGTGGTCAGAGAAGGTGGTCGGGTGTGGAGCCGAAAATAGAAAGGGGGCAGCCCCTTACGCATGGTGGAGAATGTGGGCGCGGGGCATGCGGAGGCTGACGATGACGTCTCGACTGTTGGATCTCGCGATCCAACGGTCCATATGGAGGCGCAAAGCGACGCCTGAGATTAGATCTAAGGTGCGACATCGGAGGGCGCACAGAGTGCCATGTGGGGGACTCTGGGAAAAGCGCATGCGGACTGTCCGGATTACATCTAGAGATCGATCGGAGGGTCGAGGTCAGTTGCGTGTTTGGATGGTGAAGATTGGATGTCAGACGAGGCATCATATGGTGGAGAAGATGACAAGTGGTGCAAGGGAGAAAGAGGCACTAGCGGATGGCTTGGATGAGATCTGGCGCTTGATCAGACGGTTGTGGAATTAATGCGTATGTGGAGATCCTCATTCCGTTGGATCAAGAAGGGATCCAATAACTGGAAGTGAGGGCGGACGAGTCAAAGGGAGCGGGCCGCGTGGCGCAATCAGAGGGCGCCACGTGGCCAGCTGTGAGTGGTTGAAGAGAAAAAATATGATTTAGAGGGAGAAGGAGGCCGAATTTGGAAAAACTCAAAACATAAAAGTTTTAGATCTCTATGAGATATACAAGTTTCATGCTGACCAAAAACGGAGATGAGGTCAGATAGTATACAAAAATACTAGAATACAAATATACATATGAATGGTATACAAGGAGGCCCAAAAACCGAACTTTTGGCTACGAGCTCCGAATTGAGTGAAATTTGTCACATTTTAAAGGTCTCTGGATGTGTATCAATATGAAGGTGAGTAGACCTAATTCGGAGTTGATAAGAGAGAGATATGGGCATTCTAAGGTCCATGAGGTTTTGAGGTTTTATTGGGTATTTTACAAGTGAGGGACTCTGGTCTTCTTCTTATATTATTAATTAATGGTGTATACACTATGAGGAAGGTGTTATTTTTATTTTAGAGGGGATAAAATACAAATGAATAGGAGGATATTTTACAGTGTATTTTACATAAGGATTGGCTTCTTATTTAGATGCAAAGATGAATGCTAAAATGCAGATTTTGTGTATTGATGCATGAATGCTATTTATGCAAGATAATGGGAAATATGAGGCTAAAAACCCAGGGACAAAGCTCTATTTTCAACATTAAGAGTGATGAATCACAGATTCATCAACCCCCTTATATTTAAACCTTGCTAGTCCCCGAGCAACTAAAATGAAATGCAAGGTTGAAATGATTTTGGGTTCCATACCAAGGTCATGAACAAAAGTTGAAAATGGAGCTTGACTAAACCTTTGGATTAATTGTGTGGCGGAACCTTATTGAGATCTGAACTTAAGACCTAACAAACTTCAAGTTCCACAAGTCTTCTATTCAAGACTCCTTAATAGTCAGATCAGAACAAATCCTCAGACGTAAATTTCTGATGACTATGATTCTTACTTGTATTGTTAAGTGAAATGTAACTCTCCACATCAGAAATGTCTTATAAACAGCCTCCTCTAACAAGGTAACTCAAATAACCGGGTCCAGTAACTCTTTCCTCGAGGAGCAGGGTATTCCCTTCTAAGTTCAAGTGCGACCAACTCAAGAGGAGGGGGTAGAGAAAAGAATGGACGGTAGCAAGTGTAGCTACCTATCCCATGATGCCTGACCAACGTAGCCAAGTCATCCAGCTGCATTTCTTTGCTACTATGCATACTCCGACAGGTATTTTATTTTCACTTGGACCGGTCTGATTTTTTTTGGAGTTTTTGCATTTTTTTCAAACTGAATATAGGGTGCATCATGTACATCATGAGTTTTTCCTCTTAAGCCAGTAGACTATCCCTCTTTTGAAGCATTATTGCAACCCACAGCATCCCGTCCTTAGATGTCAACACCACCAGACTAGGTTGAGATGCACTACCCTCCCTAGAGGTGGACAGATGTCTCCACCCGTGTGCTACACCAAGCTAAAGGATTCTACTTCCTCACCACCTCATCAATGAAGAGCTACATTCATAGTGTTTGTCCAAGTTAGGTCACTGTCTATATGAATCATTCGTGTGCACGAGATATTCTACTTAGATTGATTAAGATGACATGTGAACATAAACTTGCAGACTCAAAAAATTAAGTCATTTGACATGAGAAATCTTAGCTCCAGTTCCTATAAGGTTTCTATGAAATTAGTTGGCTTAAGGTCAAATCAAGTCTATCCTCAATATCTACTCATAACATGGTTCAGAACCCACTAGCTTTTCACCTCGCATATGCAAGATATGCGGATGAGATGCAGATGCCATGCTGTGAATGAAATACAAGACTCTTTTTCTTTCTTTTCTGAAGTAGAGATGATATGCAAGAGTAAATACGAAGCCTTTGAATTTTTCATGGTTTTTTTCGATTATTTGGTATACCTCCTATGTTACAACAATTTACAAGAGTATTATACAAGTGTATTTTACAAAATTTTTCTCCAATTTTTACCGAAATTTTTTTCCAATTTTTACCTAGCCCGTAATTATTAAGAAATATATACAAAGGAACGTGAAAGTGCGATCTATGGGTAAAGTATATATGTAATATACACGCCCCCCTATACTTAGCGTGTGTTATGTCCTCAAAGCACGAAAAGCGAGGAAAAAGATATAGCTCGTGCTAAACGTAAGAGAACCAAGCAGAACGAAAAAATGTAAAGAAGTCGTCCTGCCCCCCTATACTTAGGCTCTGGCAGCCTAAGGTAGAAGAAGAACAAGAATGGGGCGGACGAGGTCAAGCGGAGAAATGGATGAATATACAATGCTGTTAGCAATGTGAGCCCGAGGCGAACCATTCCTACAATAAATGTTATTGTAATAAATGATTTATCAATAAAAGTTATTGATGTTTTGTTTCACTCCCTTTCTGATATTGAATGAATGAATGCACTATAAGGTCCCTCTGTACAATAAGGGTTATGTACCATGGCCAACTTGATAATCATACAGCTGCTGATTCAATGATTGAGTCATAGAGGCTGATGCTTGGATGAATATCTAAGGAGTTAGATAGAGGACTCATCAAGCATCATCAATGATTAACAAGTAGTGATCTCCAGTCTGAGTGGGAGATGGCAATCCCATCTCATTAGACTGATATCTGGTCGACCTCTTGATGCAGGTCCTCTGCATAGGAATATTGATTCGGAGGTATCAGATTAGTTGAGTCAATGAGTTGACTTAACGAGATCGAGATAACCAAAGACCTATGATGAATACTGTCACATCACACGCAAACATCCTCTGACCAGAGACAGATATATTACTATATGTCTGAGCATGTACATTTGGCAGACCAATAGGTTGATGACCTAATCAAGGTCTATACACCGGCGAGCTGGTGTGCATGTAAGGGCATATGAGTAATATGATCTCTCAAAGGAATCATACAGGTTCACTTGTTAACCGGGAGACATGAGCTCACTCATGAGGTATTGGGATTGACCAAATTCCATGCATGGTCATCATGCTTTAGAAGCATGATATGAATTTGAAGGTAAGATATATGCTTTGTGAAAGCATATGATCTGTACCATATCCCAAGGACCAAGATTGAGAAACTTAATGATCAGACTATGAAGATGACAGTGTAAAAGTGATCTTTATCTTCATGATGATCATGAGTCTTCCAGTATGCAGGATGTGCAGGTATTAGGAATACCTGAAGGGTGATTTGATCATAAACGATTGTATAACCATGACGCTTCCATTCCGAGGGAGTGATGAAACAGGTCTGGATTTTAGTGACTCCTCTCATGAGAGAAGTGACCTAATCTTAGTCCATGTGCTGGACATTGATCTGAATGAGATTCAGATGCAATGAGAAGATTAGGTTTACGGTCTTGATTTAATCAAGCATCTATGAGAGGTCCATGGGATCTGGATATGAGATGTGATCTCAATATCCAAGTCACTATACGTGGAACAATACAATCACCCTGTCCTTATCTCCAAGTATCTGAGGAGAAATAGCATTGTTCTTAAATGGTTTGAGAACAATTCCATAAGATCTAAGCAAAGAGAAGTTGATAATTAAATGTGATTTAATTATCATGATGTATGAGAAATTATCCAATATAATTAAATGTGATTTAATTATTATGGATAAGAATAATGTGGATAGTAATATTCAATTATTCCTAATATATTATAAATGTGATTTATAATGTATTAGAGAGAGTTAAATATAATTTATATTAGTAGATTAATTATTGATGTGTATTGGATACACATTGTCTAATTAATTGAAAATGTAAATTACATTTTGTTTTGGGTTGTGAATGTGATTCACAATATTCCAATGTCAAGATTGCAATATTCCCAAAATTAATTGAGAATTATTTTTGGTGAATAAAAATTGTTGGAAAAATAAGTAGAGAGAAATATTAGGAGATATGCAATCCCATGTAATATATGGGATTGCCCTCCCCATATGGAAGAGGGGGGGCGGCACCAATTCCATTTAGGAATTGGTGGCCGTCCACCTCTCCTAATGGGGAAGGAGGCTCCCAATTGATTTCTCACTCCTTATTTGATTGGTTTGATTTGGTATTAATATATATTTGATTTATCAAATATATTTAATCAAAATTAAATCACAAGTTGTTGGCTTTTACCAACAACAATCTTGACCATTGGATTATCATAAATCAATCTCAACCATTGATTTTATGAGACACATGGATTGAGATCCATGGATCCCAAAACCCTATAAATAGAGAGGCACCCTTGGCTCTCTCTTTACACATGCTATTGTAGCAAAACTCTCTCTCTCTCTTTCTCATACTCGACCCCCCTTCTTGCCTTCTCTTCTTGGTGGCCGTCCACCTTGGTGGAAGAGAAACGTCGACGCCCGCGCCCTCGTGCTGCCGCCTCGACGCTCTGCGGTTCTTCGTCTACTTGGAGTGCTGCACTCGCGAGGGAGACGTACGATCTCGTGTGTCGAGATCAGGAGCAACCGCGCTTGGATCAACATCTTGGATTGCGAGGACACCGCGGTTCATCCCCGCGCTCGCAAGCGATCTCTCCGACGATCGGACTTGAGACAGGAGGTCTCTTCTCTTAGAGACTCGATCAACCATGCTTCAAGAGGTATTGCATTATACTTTCTGTGGTTATAGATGAAACGATCCGAGAATGGTTCTCGGATCATGTGGTTTCATCGAATAAATTTTTTTTAAATTCCGCTGCACTGAACAACTAGTACGACTAGTCGTTCTTCGTCGTATCCGATACGACGCTCACGCTTCCGTGATGCGCTTGAGGATTTCTCCATATCCTTCAAGTGGTATCAGAGCCTTAGGTCGATGGTTTCGAATAGTGATTCGTTAACCAAGGACGACTTGGGTTCATTTAGGTCGCGAAAGTTTTCATCGCATTTGATTTCGCAGATCTGTTTAGTAAAGAAATTCGGCACTGTTTAAATTGTTTAAACACGAATTTTTTAATTGGATTATGTTCGCCATTAAATAAGGAAACCATAGGATCTGAGTTTGCGTAAATCGGATTTCGTATGCTCGAGATATGGTCGTTTTAATGGACATGTATGCACTGTTGCGAGAACTGTGAATCTGAACGTGATTAAAATGTTAATTACTGTTTAGGCTTGCCTCGAAATGCGTGAAACATCACTTAGGTTCTGTTCTAAATCAAATTAGCAAACTTTAGAAATTGACTTTGCTTAATTTGGATTTAATATGATTGAGATATGTCAATTTTAGTAAGTAGGGGTCACTGCTGAAATTGCCTTTCTAATCTAGAACCAAGTGATTGTCAATTAGAGAAATTAATTGTTAATTTCGTGAAATAATCTTGAAAAATATTTGTGAAATATTGAAACATGATTATTTGCCTAATTGACTTGGCCTCAACCAATTAGATGATTAGATTTGATCTAAACCTTAATTGGAACTACAATCATCAAACTTCTTGCTTGACTAGGACTTGGGAATTTGCCTAGCAAATTTCCTTAAAATCAAAATTGTTTTGATTACTATATGGTATAATTTCGGTTGAAGAACCGATGATCATCTCAAGTACAAAATAATCAATTTGGCATTATCCTTTCCCGAGGTGGATATGGTGTCTAGTCGGGGATCGCTGGGTCAGCGGATTGCAACGTATGTGGTCCGCCCCACTCCCGCCGGTACTGGCCATGACAGCGGGTAGGGCCGGGATAATGTCCGAGGGATTATGATGTATTTTTCTAATTATTAAAATTCGAATTAATACGTACTTTGAGAATTATATCATATATGTATATTCAAGCATAAAACTAAGTTTGATTGATTAAATTGGATTGATAATTAATTTAATATGATTAAGTTAATTATATCCAATTGAGAATACTCTAATATGATTAGAGTTGATAATTCCCTTGGAAGAATTAATTATATGAATATGATTCATAGTAATTAATTTGAATTTGAATAAGAGGTGGAGGATCACATAAGTGACATCCATGGTCTCCCGTCAAGGCGAAGGGTTTCCGTCGCCAGGGATTGTATATAGGAGACGCCTGTACGTAGTGACAGCTCCTATATACAAGCGCATCTGGATCGGACTCTTCGCTTCTCGAAAGAGTAAGGCCGTATGCGTAGTGACCCCAATATCGGATCCTCATATTATTGGGGCGATATTGGATTGCGTATAGCGAGTTCTAATCCTGTTGACGGTTGGTTCAATTAATGACAGGTCAACATCACCTTAGGGGTGGTGGGCCTGGGTATAAAAGACCGAATTGGGAATGCAAGTTGGACATGCAAGGCGGAATGTGTTCCCGCTTCTCTTTATTGGAGTTACAGTTTCTCATATTATTGGGATGTAACAAAGATAAAGAGGAGATCCCAGTTCTTGCTTGAGATATATTGGTAAGTATATCTCCTACTTTGAAAGTGAATAAGGGAATAAACTTTCATAGTTGACATAGCAAGACTAATTTGATTTAAAATGCCTTAATCAAATAAAATTAAATTGAATATATGATTATATGTTCTAATATAGTGCATTCTCAATTTCAGAAAATGAAGGCCATGAACCCACTGAATAGGCTTCTGGAGGTCAACCAATTGACCGGACCAAATTACTCGGATTGGATCTGTAATTTGGAGCTTGTGCTTTCAGCAGAGCGCATCAGTTATGTGCTCCATGAAAACAAACTTGAAAACCCTAAATCTAAGGAAGACAAAGCATATAATGACAAGTATGATGAAGATCATGTCTTGGCTAGATGCTATATCTTGGGTTCTCTCTCCAATGTTCTTCAGAAGCAACATGTGGAGATGAGTACTTGCCAGGATATCATGCAGAATCTGAAGGATATGTTTGGTGACATTAACCGCACCCAGCGGTACAATGTTATGAAAGATCTTCTTCGCTGTAAGATGCAGGAAGGGACCTCGGTCCGCGATCATGTACTCAAAATGTTTGGGTACTTGTCAGAGCTTGAGACTCTGGGGGCAACGATGGATGCAGACATGCAATCTGATTTCATTCTGCTGTCATTGCCCAAATCTTTCAATAACTTTGTAGTGTCATTCCACATGAATAAGCTGGAACTGACAAATGCTGGGCTTCTTGCTGCATTAAAGTCTGCAGAAGACGTAATGAAGAAAGATGGTCCCTCTGGCACTGCAATGGTTGCACAGGTCAAAGGGAAGCGCGGTCGGAAGCAAGGTTCTCGGAAGGGCCCGGCCCAGAAGAGAAAGAAGAAGGGACAAAGTGTTGCCTCGTCTTCCAATGCATCCACTCTAATGGCGTCGAAGAAAACCGACATCTGTCACCACTGCAAGAAGCTGGGGCACTGGAGGCGTAATTGCCCGGATTACCTGAAGTCGGTCGACAAAGGTAAAGCCCCAGCAGGTATGAAATCTACATTCATCATTGAAACCATCTTTCTCGTCGGACGAGAAGGAAGTTGGGTAGTTGATTCTGGTGCTTCTGTTCATGTATGCAATTTGTTGCATTTGTTTCAGGAAACTAGACAGCTTGAGGAAGGGGAGATAGTCATCCAGATGGGATCTGATGCAAGTGTTGCAGCAGTCGCCGTCGGGACCTGCAGACTATCATTATCTAGTGGTAGAGTCCTAGTACTTAAAGAGTGTCTTTATGTACCTGAAGTCAGAAGGAATCTAATATCTGTATCTAAGTTAGTTAGAAGTGGGTATTCATTCCTGTTCTGTAATAAATTAGTCATAAACCGTTATGATAAATATATTGCAGATGGTATTTTGACTTCTGGAGGACTCTATGAATTGTGCATTGATAAATGTGTTATGAATGTTACAAGCACTAATAAAAACCCTAAAAGATCCAGGGAGAATGAAAATCTCTCAAATGAGATTTGGCATCAAAGGCTTGGTCATTTGTCTGTTGATAAGATCAATAGATTAATTAAGGATGGACCTTTAGACTTTCTACAGGTTCAACCTTTGCCTACTTGCAAGAATTGCATTTAAGGAAAAATGACCAGGATGCCTTTTCGTAACAAGGTTACAAGATGTGAAGGTATTATTGACCTAATACATACTGATGTATGCGGTCCCTTCAGTACCACGACCCGAAATGGATATCGATATTATTTGACATTTATTGATGACCATTCGCGATACGGGTTTATCTTCCTATTACGTCATAAATCTGAAACCTTTGAAAAGTTCAAAGAATTCAAGGCTTTGGTTGAGAACCAAACCGATAGGAAGATTAAACGAATTCGATCTGATCGAGGTGGCGAGTACCTATCGGATGAATTTAAGGAATACCTTAAAGAGAATGGAATTATTTCCAATCTCACTCCTCCTGGAACTCCCCAACTTAATGGTGTTGCTGAAAGACGCAATAGAACCATCATGGATATGGTTCGTTCAATGATGAGTAAAGCACATTTACCACTTAGTTTCTGGGGATATGCAGTAGAGACTGCAATATATATCCTGAATAAAATTCCTAGCAAATCTATACCTAAGACTCCTCATGAGCTATGGTATGGAACCAAACCTAGTGTTAATCACTTGAGGGTTTGTGGATGCTTGGTCCATGCAAAGAATGTGGATGCAAGCAAGCTAGAATCTCGCTCTCGTGAGTGTTACTTCATAGGGTATGTTAGAGATGGTATTGGATACCAACTCTATGACCCTGAGACTCAGAAGGTTTTTGTTTCTAGAGATGTGAAATTTCTGGAGAATGATTTCCTTAAGAGTCAAGATAAATATGAAGTAAAGGAACTCATTGAATCTCCTGAGGATTCTGAGCTTCCTGAACCAGAAACTGAAGAAGTAAATAAAGATGATACACCCATACCTCTTCGAAGGAGTTCGAGGGTGGTTGCACCACCTGAAAGGTATGGATTCCATGTGTCAGGTGAAACTGACTGTGATCCTACTTCATTTGATGAGGCACTCGTGGATCATGACATGGATAGATGGATGCTAGCAATGAAGTCAGAAATTGACTCCATGCATAAGAATGGTGTATGGACCCTAGAGGATCCACCTAAAGGGGTAAAACCCATTGGGTGCAAATGGATCTTCAAGAGAAAGAGGGGACCTGATGGGAAAGTAGAGACTTTCAAGGCACGGCTCGTGGCCAAGGGCTACACACAGAGGGAAGGCATCGACTACGATGAGACATTCTCTCCTGTGGCTATGCTTAAATCCATCAGGGCGCTGCTAGCTATAGCTGCATATCTTGACTACGACATCTGGCAGATGGACGTCAAGACGGCTTTCCTCAATGGATACCTCGAGGAGGATATCTACATGGAGCAGCCCCAGGGCTTCATAACTGAGGATGGTAAAGTATGCAAGCTGAAGAAATCCATCTATGGGCTCAAGCAAGCTTCTCGTAGCTGGAACATCAGATTTGACGAAACCATAAAGAGTTATGATTTTGTGCAGAATCCTGATGAACCTTGTGTGTACAAGAAGCTTAGTGGGAGCGCCATTGTGTTCATCGTGCTTTATGTAGATGACATCCTTATCATTGGGAATGATACAGGGATGATGACCAGTGTAAAGATTTGGCTGTCCAATACCTTTGAGATGAAAGATCTTGGAGAAGCCTCTTACATCTTGGGTCTGAAACTGTTCAGAAACCGAGAGAAGAGGATATTGGGATTGTCACAACAAGGATACATTAAGAAGATTCTTGAACGATTCCGTATGGATAGTTCCAAGAAAGGATTCCTACCCTTAAGACATGGTATCCACTTGTCTAAAGGAATGGCTCCTCAAACTGTTGAGGAAAAGAAGGCCATGGCTGGATGTCCTTATGCATCGGCCGTAGGAAGCTTAATGTATGCCATGATGTGTACTAGGCCAGATATCTGCCATGCAGTGGGAGTGGTAAGCCGTTACCAATCCTGCTATGGAGAACAACACTGGAATGCAGTAAAGAACATATTCAAATATCTTAGACGGACGCAAGATTACATCTTGGTCTATGGAGATGGTGATCTCCAAGTCTTGGGATATACAGATTCTGACTTCCAATCGGATATTGATGATCGAAAGTCGACATCAGGGTCTGTGTTCCTATTGAACGGTGGTGCTGTGAGCTGGAGAAGCAAGAAGCAGGACACTACGGCAGATTCAACGACAGAAGCCGAATACATTGCCGCATCGGATGCTGCAAAGGAGGCGGTGTGGTTGCGCAAGTTCGTCCAGGAACTTGGCGTAGTTTCCTCTGATACTCCCATCCCGCTACTCTGTGATAACACGGGAGCCATTGCCCAGGCGAAGGAACCCAGATGGCATCAGAAGAGCAAGCACGTAGAAAGGAAATACCACATCATTCGGGAGATACAAAAGCGTGGTGACATCATCATCACCAAGGTGGCCTCCGCCGACAACGTTGCTGATCCTCTTACCAAACCTCTGACGCAGAAGGTTTTTGACCAGCATGTAATGAGTATGGGTTTAAGGCTTGTTCCTGAATGGTTCTGAGGGCTAGTGGGAGATTGTTAGCAATGTGAGCCCGAGGCGAACCATTCCTACAATAAATGTTATTGTAATAAATGATTTATCAATAAAAGTTATTGATGTTTTGTTTCACTCCCTTTCTGATATTGAATGAATGAATGCACTATAAGGTCCCTCTGTACAATAAGGGTTATGTACCATGGCCAACTTGATAATCATACAGCTGCTGATTCAATGATTGAGTCATAGAGGCTGATGCTTGGATGAATATCTAAGGAGTTAGATAGAGGACTCATCAAGCATCATCAATGATTAACAAGTAGTGATCTCCAGTCTGAGTGGGAGATGGCAATCCCATCTCATTAGACTGATATCTGGTCGACCTCTTGATGCAGGTCCTCGGCATAGGAATATTGATTCGGAGGTATCAGATTAGTTGAGTCAATGAGTTGACTTAACGAGATCGAGATAACCAAAGACCTATGATGAATACTGTCACATCACAGGCAAACATCCTCTGACCAGAGACAGATATATTACTATATGTCTGAGCATGTACATTTGGCAGACCAATAGGTTGATGACCTAATCAAGGTCTATACACCGGCGAGCTGGTGTGCATGTAAGGGCATATGAGTAATATGATCTCTCAAAGGAATCATACAGGTTCACTTGTGAACCGGGAGACATGAGCTCACTCATGAGGTATTGGGATTGACCAAATTCCATGCATGGTCATCATGCTTTAGAAGCATGATATGAATTTGAAGGTAAGATATATGCTTTGTGAAAGCATATGATCTGTACCATATCCCAAGGACCAAGATTGAGAAACTTAATGATCAGACTATGAAGATGACAGTGTAAAAGTGATCTTTATCTTCATGATGATCATGAGTCTTCCAATATGCAGGATGTGCAGGTATTAGGAATACCTGAAGGGTGATTTGATCATAAACGATTGTATAACCATGACGCTTCCATTCCGAGGGAGTGATGAAACAGGTCTGGATTTTAGTGACTCCTCTCATGAGAGAAGTGACCTAATCTTAGTCCATGTGCTGGACATTGATCTGAATGAGATTCAGATGCAATGAGAAGATTAGGTTTACGGTCTTGATTTAATCAAGCATCTATGAGAGGTCCATGGGATCTGGATATGAGATGTGATCTCAATATCCAAGTCACTATACGTGGAACAATACAATCGCCCTGTCCTTATCTCCAAGTATCTGAGGAGAAATAGCATTGTTCTTAAATGGTTTGAGAACAATTCCATAAGATCTAAGCAAAGAGAAGTTGATAATTAAATGTGATTTAATTATCATGATGTATGAGAAATTATCCAATATAATTAAATGTGATTTAATTATTATGGATAAGAATAATGTGGATAGTAATATTCAATTATTCCTAATATATTATAAATGTGATTTATAATGTATTAGAGAGAGTTAAATATAATTTATATTAGTAGATTAATTATTGATGTGTATTGGATACACATTGTCTAATTAATTGAAAATGTAAATTACATTTTGTTTTGGGTTGTGAATGTGATTCACAATATTCCAATGTCAAGATTGCAATATTCCCAAAATTAATTGAGAATTATTTTTGGTGAATAAAAATTGTTGGAAAAATAAGTAGAGAGAAATATTAGGAGATATGCAATCCCATGTAATATATGGGATTGCCCTCCCCATATGGAAGAGGGGGGGCGGCACCAATTCCATTTAGGAATTGGTGGCCGTCCACCTCTCCTAATGGGGAAGGAGGCTCCCAATTGATTTCTCACTCCTTATTTGATTGGTTTGATTTGGTATTAATATATATTTGATTTATCAAATATATTTAATCAAAATTAAATCACAAGTTGTTGGCTTTTACCAACAACAATCTTGACCATTGGATTATCATAAATCAATCTCAACCATTGATTTTATGAGACACATGGATTGAGATCCATGGATCCCAAAACCCTATAAATAGAGAGGCACCCTTGGCTCTCTCTTTACACATGCTATTGTAGCAAAACTCTCTCTCTCTCTTTCTCATACTCGACCCCCCTTCTTGCCTTCTCTTCTTGGTGGCCGTCCACCTTGGTGGAAGAGAAACGTCGACGCCCGCGCCCTCGTGCTGCCGCCTCGACGCTCTGCGGTTCTTCGTCTACTTGGAGTGCTGCACTCGCGAGGGAGACGTACGATCTCGTGTGTCGAGATCAGGAGCAACCGCGCTTGGATCAACATCTTGGATTGCGAGGACACCGCGGTTCATCCCCGCGCTCGCAAGCGATCTCTCCGACGATCGGACTTGAGATAGGAGGTCTCTTCTCTTAGAGACTCGATCAACCACGCTTCAAGAGGTATTGCATTATACTTGCTGTGGTTATAGATGAAACGATCCGAGAATGGTTCTCGGATCATGTGGTTTCATCGAATAATTTTTTTTTAAATTCCGCTGCACTGAACAACTAGTACGACTAGTCGTTCTTCGTCGTATCCGATACGACGCTCACGCTTCCGTGATGCGCTTGAGGATTTCTCAATATCCTTCAAATGCAGGCATCGGTCCCCCCTATACTTAGGCTCAGATCAGCATAAGTATAGGACTGGAGCGAGTATGAGGACCAATGTGATCTGGAGGATGTACAGAAACCTGACTTAAGTGGCTCATCCCCCCTATACTTAGTATATGGTTATTCTATGTATAGTCCAAGATAGTGATCAATGAAGCAGGGATGAGTTACTAGAGTCGCGGGGGAGAAAGGACAGAATGTACAAGAATGATGGTATATACACGTGAGGCGGTCTGAATCTTTCAAGATGTTGTCGTTGGCTAGAGGTCACTGCTGCAATGTCTCATGCACGGCTCGAGGTCTATCTACTGAATCTGTCTCGCACATGAATACAATCTCCTCAACATGGACTACTTGCTCATTGGATTCGATGAAGTGCATCAACAGTTGTCCATTTACTAGGAATGTCGGTGCATCATCTGCGAGATCTGAGATCTCGACACATCCACTATCGTGCACCGTATGGACGACAAATGGGCATGTCCACTTGGACTTCAACTTGACTTGGAAGATCTTTAGCCTAGCATTAAACAAGCATACCTTTTGTCCAGGAACAAAGGTCTTTCGTCTGATATATCTATCATGCCAATGCTTAACCTTGTCCTTGTACACCAAACTGTTGTCATATTCATGGTTTCTGACTTCCACAAGCTCATTCAGATCCATATTTCTCTGCTTCTGCCCAAGGTGCGTGTTCCAATTGACCTTCTTGATTGCCCATTCTGATTTATGCACTAGTTCTGCGGGCAAATGGCATGACTTTCCGAATACCATTCAGAATGAGGAGGTTCCTAACGGTATCTTGTATGATGTCCTATACACCCATAGGACCTGATCCAAGATCTGAGATCAGTCCTTCCTGTATGGATGGACAAGCTTTTGCAATATAGTTTTCACCTCCCGATTCGACACCTCAGCCATACCATTAGTCTGTGGGTGGTAAGGACTAGTGACACGGTGTTCGATGCCGTAGTCCTTCAGGAGTTTCTTCACCTCCCGATTTACAATGTGGCTACCCCCACCTGATATCTTCATTTTGGGGATCCCGAACCTAGAGATGATGTGCTCTCTGATGAATTTACAAACAGTCCTGCTGTCTGCGGCTCGGATCGGGATAGCCTCCACCCATCTGGATAGGTAATATACCGCAAAAAGGATATACTTGAATCCGTGGATAACATGGAACGGGACCATGAAATCGATGCACCTGTCGTCAAAGACATTACGAATGATGACAGGCTGCATTGGCATATCATCCTCGGAACCAACAGTTCCTCCCATTCTCTGACATACTGGGCATGACTTCGCAATGGTGATGGCATCGCGAAATAGAGTCGGGCAGTAGAAGCCACATTGAAGTACCTTCCATGCGGTCCTCTTCCCGGAGTGGTATCCTCCTGCCTCCAAGCTATGGCATAAAGAAAGGAAACTCTGGTATTCCTCATGAGGAATACATCATCTCCAGACACAATCCGGTCCTTCAAAGAAAAGGATCAGATCCTCCCAATGGTAGTGTCTAGCATCCAACTTTAGTCGGTCTATGTGGCTCTTCGGCCAACCTTCGGGAACCTTCTTGGAGACAAGATAGTTCATGATGTTGGCATACCATGGGAGTGAGTCGACAACAAAATCGACTCGTCAGGGAAGGAGTCTTGAATTGGTGAATCTCAGAAGTATTGATATCTTCGAGACGAGAGAGATGATCGACTACTACGTTCTTCTTAATAGGTTTATCACGAATGTCCAAATTAAATTCTTAGATAAGCGAAATCCACCGAAGAAGATGCATCTTCGTGTCCTTCTTTTCCATCAAGTATCGCAGCGCCATCTGGTCAGTGAACACTATTACCTTGGATCCAATTAAATGAGATATGAACTTGTCCAAGGAAAACACTACCACAAGCATCTCCTTTTCTGTAACTGTATAGTTACGTTGAGCGGTATTAAGCACTTTGCTTGCGTAGTGAATTACAAACGGGATGTCTTCTCTCCTTTGTCCTAACAAAGCCCCAACAGCAAAGTCTGATGCGTCCGTCAAGATCTCAAAAGGTATAGACCAATCTGGTGTTTGTAGGATCGGGGCATCCATGATCATTCCTTGTAATAGCTTAAAGGCCTCAAGACATTTGTGATCAACAACAAACTCCATGTATTTGCCTAAAAGCTCAGTTAGCGGTCGGGCAATCTTAGAAAAATCCTAGATGAATCTCCGATAAAATCCGACATGCCCGAGGAACGACCGTAACTGATTGATGTTGGTTGGTGGCCGGAGTCGTCTAATCACATCCACCTTGGCAGGGTCAACCTCCATTCCTCTCTTGGAGATGACGTGCTGGTGAGACGCTAAATACGATAAATAATTCGTGTTCGTTCCAATACGAGTACATAGCAATTCAGTCAGAACTGAGAAAAGAATCTCGGTGAAGAGTGTCTGGGCTTAAATTTATATCTCGGGCAAGTCCGGGGTCGAACTCAGGGAGACAAAGGAACAACTTGAGGTTAATTTGAAAATTTAGATCTTGATTTCCAAATGCGGTTTTTTAAAATTTTTTTATGCAAACAGAATGCCAATGCATGTGAATTACGACATTAAGAAAGCATATAACAAGGTCAAATTAATTTTAATGTAAAATTAGTCCAATTTAGCCAAATTATATTTTTCCTAGAGTCCTAATCCAGAGATGAATGCAAGGTACTTTTTTGGAATTTTATGGGTTAAAAAGCAATAAATAGAAATGCACACTTTTTATGGGTTTTTTCGTAATTTTTCACACAAATAGTAAGCAAAAATTATGAAAGATTTACTGGAATGAAAACATGATGAAATGTGACTACAGTATTTTTTTTGGAATTTTTTGATAAAGTATGAATTTTTTATGGATTTTTCAGTGAAAACAGAGTGACAGTGAGTAAATAATTTCAAATAATTCCACAATGTTAAATTAGCCACAGTACAAATTATCTCAAGTAGGTATTTTCATGTGGCATACAGGAGACTTGAAATTTCACAAAAAGGATATACGTGAATTTAATAATTTAATTAAAAATCAAATATAAATTTCACCCTATGATTTATTTCAGGCACAAGACAACTCCACTTTGAATGAAATTTGGACAGTAAGTTAAGCACTTGTCAAGGCATCATGTCTAATTTTTGTGGAATTTTTAGAGCAACTATGAGTTAGTTATCAATTTAATAGCACAGAATTGGTAAAATATGGAGATTTTCAGTTAAACAATTTTAATTAATTACCCACAACTCACAAAAATACAAATAAATTTTCAGATGGTAGACAATAAGTTGCTCAACATAATAACATTTTTTCTTGAATAAAATGGCGCACAATTGAAGTCCAAATTAAAATGCAAACACAGGGGTCTCTGTGCAAATTAGAATTAAAAGTGATAATAGAAAATATGTACAAGGACTTAAGCGTAATTACAGAAACTTTACGGGAACATTATACAATTTTTAAAACAATAAAAAAAGAAAAAAAATGCACCTTCTTCTTCCTTGCGTAGGGCTCAGGGAGAACCCAACCAAGGGCCGTCGGCGGAGCGCGACTCAGGGGGGCGCGGCGGCATGAAAGAGGGTCGGTGGAGGCCGGCCGATGCGCAGAGGTGCGCGCGCGGCGCGGTGGAGGAGGACGGCGGCCTCTGGGTGGCGTCGGTGACGACGAGTGATGGCGCTGCCTGTTGAAGGCGGAGACGCGGGGGTGGTGCAGGTCCGGCGCGCGCGTGGTCGCGCTGGCGCGTGTAGGGGAAGGCAGCTGCGGGCGGGGCGGTGCCGTGGCCGCTGGTGGGTGCGGCGATGGGTGGTGGCAGTGGGTGTTCCCACCGCTGCTACTGCTTTTTTTATATTTTTTTTTTTGATTTTTTTTGAATTTCTTTTTTCTGCTGTAATAAATCTCTTTTTTTTTGTTTTATTTTTTTTTAAACAGGGAATAAGATTATAGAAATAAGATGGATTGGTGGTGATAATGAACTAAACAAATGGGGAAAAAATGATGGTGTGATGCTGGTGGTGAAGATAATGATATGATGGTGATGACATGTAAAAGATAAAAAAATGTGGTGAATTTGATGTGATATAAAAAATGCAAAAACAACAATGATGATAAAATGAATAGAGAAACATACTTACAATGAATGCCGTCGCCTATGGAGTGCTCACGAGAGCACGGTCCTCGCTCTAATCACCAGTGAGCGATGAGCTCGAGCATCGCACGTATGTGGCTGCGATGTTGGCCAAAAAGCCAACGGATCTCACCGGAGAGAGGGCCATTGTCGCTCGACCGCGGTTGCGTAGTTGTCACCGATTCAACTCTGGGAACTAGGCTCTCCTCACATAAAGATGGATCATAGGTAAAAATGAGGAGAATGACATGTATATAAAGAGGATGACATGAGAAGTTATTAAGATGGTGGAGTTGAATGGGAGGTTGTATTATTAATGGAGTTGAATGGGAAGTTGGAAAAATGGTGGAATAATGGAGTTGAATTGGTGGTTATTGTAGAGAATGGAAATTAAATAATAAATAAATAAATAAAGTAGGCTACTTTAAATACAATAAAATAAAAAGAGAAGAGAAATAGTGGAGAATTTACAAAATAAGACAAAACACCATGTACAATTTTTTTATTTACTTTTCTAATTTGTAATTTTTTTGTCTTTTTAATAAGAGATATTTACAATGGAAAAATACAGTAAAATAGTATAATCAAAATACAACACAACCGTAATTTTTTTATATTTTTAATAATTAGGAAAGATAAAATAAAAAAATGAATAAAGAATGAATATATACATAATATACAATGTACATCTAGGTCCCAAAACCCAACTTTTGCAAATGAGCTCCGATTTTAATGAAACCACTTTCGTTGGATAGATAATTTTCTAACTTGAACTTTAAAAGTGAGTTTGGTGAATTTGGAGTTCAGACAGGGCAGGAATTAGGCTTGGAAGTTGGACTTTACGGCTTTTTCTCTTTGGGATCTAGGAGCATTTATTTAAGGTAAAATTTATTTTGTATTTTTATATTTTTATACACATTTTTGTAAACAAGTTAAAGAAAGAATTAGGCAAAAAGGAGTTGAAATGAATTATTAAAAATACACTATGTTTTGGACTATTTACATGTATAAAACTCCTTTATTTTTGCGACTTTTTATGTGTATTTGTAAAATCTAATATACAATAATTAGTGTATTTTATTTACAAAAGTTATTTTGTTAATTTATTGATTTTATGTACATTTATTTGGGATTTTACTTGGGGATTTTGCTAAGATCAAGGTATTGAGATGATGAATCGTGGATTCATTACGTGCCCCAACACATTGCCCTCCGTCACCATGAAGTGACTTTCCTCCCAGGAGAGCACCAGATTGACCTCCCAACAACGTTTGAGGACTCGGTCCAGATTCCTAAGATAGGAATCAAAGGAATCGTCGTGGACCGAGAAGTCGTCCATGAAGACTTCCAGGAATTCGCCGACCATTTCGGCAAATACAGCAATCATGCACCTTTAAAAAGTACCTGGAGCATTGCATAACCCAAAGGGCATGAGCCTAAAAGCATAGGTACCAAAGGGGCATCTGAACGTTGTCTTTTCCTGGTCCTCCGGAGCTATGGCTACTTGATTGTATCCCTAGAACCCATCCAAGAAACAGAAGAACTCTTTCTCCGCTAGTCTCTCTAGAATCTGATCAATGAACGGTAGGGGGAAATGATCCTTCTTCATCGTGTCATTCAGGCATTTTGTAATCCACACAGACGTGCCACGACGAGGGCACTCACGTCATGATCTCCTCTTCGTCCTCGTTGGTGGTCGTCTGAATTCCTGACTTTTTCAGGACCACATGGATCGGGGCCACCCATTTAGAGTCGGAGATGGGATAAATAAAACCCACGTTGCACCATTTCTCTATCTCCTTCTTCACTACCTCTCATAAATTTGGATTCAAACGACGTTGGAATTCACGAGAGGGTTTGGCTTCATTCTCCAAGTAGATATGGTGCGAACAAAAAGCAGGATTTATCCCGTTGAGATCGGAAATGCTCCAGCCCATTGCCTTGCAGTTTTTCTCCAGGATCTCTAGCAAGTGAGATTCCTGCTCCTCGGTCAGTCATGAACTGATGATGATCGGAAATTTCTTCTCTTGACCTGCAAGGAAGGTGTATTTAAGTGTTGTGGGTAAAGGTTTGAGCTCAGGTATGGTGTGATCGTCTAGGAGATCTGGCTCAATCGAATCTAGTTCGGTGTTGGAAGTAGCTGGATCTCTCTTTGTAATTGTTGTCACCAAGTTATTCGGCTTTGGAGTTAGATCATCAAAGGTCTCCATGCAATTGGCAAAAGCCGCGTCCGACTCGTCATCCTCACCTTTTGATTGTCCTATAGAGGGAAGGACTGACAGGTTTAGTTGGGCCTCTAAGTCATCGAAGAAGTAGGGTGATGTAGGTTCTGAGCTATACTCGTCTTTGAGGACCTCGCAAATTGACTCATTTGCGGGATCATCTCTGGGGGGAGGGACTCATCGGTGCTGGTTGGGTTCTATCTCCATGGTCCAACTGTGTCTACACGATCACAGTCTGTGTCGGTTGAAGAGTACTCGGTGCTGGATTCGGAATCCGGTCTCTGCCATCTGGTTTGCTTCATCTCGAGTTCTTCATCTCCGCCTGGAGTTTGGAACTGGATCTTCCCAATCATATAATCATACAAGGCCCCCACTATTCTAAGGAAGGGCCTACCTAAGATGATCTGGGAGTCTCTCCGATTACGAGGGGTTTCCATATCTAGGACAGTGAAGTCCACCATGTATTCCTGACGCTCGACTTTGATCACAACATTCCTCAATTCTCCTTAAGAATTCTTGGTTGATTTATCGGCGAACTACATGAGGGCTCTAGATTTCCTAAGAGGTCCGAGATTGAGCCGCTCATAGAGGGTTGTAGGCATTAAGTTAATTAAAGATCCGTTATCTAGGAGAGTGCGTGCAAACGCAATGTCATCGACTTGACTCACCACATAATGTGCACCCATGTCTCTTTGTTTCCTTGGAAACGAGTTCTTTATTGCACAAGTTGTGGCTACTAACAGAACGTGTTTCTCAACACAGCTTTTGGTCTTCCTGCTAACCCTAGTAGGTGTGCATCTCATCTTAAGGTACTTTTGAAATGCAAGAGTTATTTCCACGTACTTGTCAAAGGGGATTGTGACCTTGATGTATTTGTTGCAGAACACTGCCATCTCAGAGTCATCTTTTTGGATTTTTTCATTTTCTTCTTTCCACCCTTAAGAGCACGGGGGAAGGGATTATTGGCACTAACTCATGTTTTGAAACTGAAATGTGTTCATTGAAAGCTGGAACTGAGTTCTGTACAAGACTCGGACACTGAAACAGACTTGGACTCTGACTCTGACTAAAAGAAAAATGCTGTGGCGAAACCGGTGATGCTTCTTCCGCGACTTCTGGACAGTCCTCCTCAGATGGAGGTGCGGGCACTTTGTCGATTTCATCGGACTCTTTACTGATGCGGGTTTGCTGCTTCGAGGACCCAGAAGTCCTCTTCTTCTGCCGGTGGTGGGGATGGTGGTGCTGCTCCTCTTCTTCCTCAAATTTCTCCTCAGGTAGAGACATGGCAGCTCCTTCCTTCGGTGCCCGTGCCCGATCAGGTATGGTCACGGTCCTTCAGCTCCTGAGGGACATATAATTCACATTATCATACGAAAGGATCTCATGTTCAGATAAAGAATTATCTGAATAGTATACCTTATTACAAGGTCGGTTCTGGTCTTGAGTTAAGTTGTTCGGGTTGGCTTGAACCTGGGCAGGAATTGGGATCTTTGGCGCCATTTGTTGATATTGGGTACGAGAAATATGATTCAGATCGGTTCTCATATTCAGATAGTCATTCTGGATTTGTTGGACCCTATCAGACAGGGTCTGAATCGCTAAGGTGAGGGACTCTAATCCGGTGGGCTGGACTGGTTGATGCTGACTTGCGGATGAGGTTCTGTACTTGCCCTGCTAGCCATACTGATACTGTTGCTGTTGATCGGACGGTGTCAGGCCCAGCTGGCCTAAGTGGAATGTGCGCTGCTGCTGCTGGTGCTGCTGAGGTTGGTACCCTCGTTCAGGCCTGGACTGAACAAAGCGTAGTGCAGGGACAGAGGTGGTTTGCTGGTAAGCTGGGGAAGGTCGGTGAGGCTGATCGTTCCACATTCCCGACTATCTGCTAACGGGGTCACGGCTATACCACAGCCCGTTATTCTCGAACACCTGTGGAGGCTCCTCGTATCCAGTTTCCACTTGTGGGGGTGCATGCTGGTCCTGCTGGGTGTAAGTTTGATCCTCTACCCAGCCACTATGAGGCCCCGGTGCTTGTTCCTGTACAAGATGGACTCGGTGTACAGGTGCAGGTGGTGCAGAAGGGGCAGGTAGCTTTACCTTAGCTACCTTCTCGGCAAGTTCCTTCACTTACTTTGGCAGACGTGAGAGAGACTCAAGGTCAGTGACCCTCTTGTGGATCTGCTCGACCATAGTTAACTTGTCAGCTATCATCCGCATGCTGGGGGTGAGGTCCTCTGTCAGATCCGCTACAGCCCTCCTAGTTGTCTCGTTGGATAGGAATGAGGAAGACAACTGATAGGCCCTGGTGGCATGCGACCTGCCTATTTACACCATCTGCTTTAGTATATTCCATACAACATTCTCGTTCTTGTTTAGATAGCTTCCTCCACAGGCAACACTAACAAACACCCGCATCTCCGGGGTCATGCCACAGAACAATGTCTGGACTAAGATCGCCTTAGAAATGCCATGGCAGGGACATTTCTATATTAGGTCGTTAAACCTATCCTAGGCTTCATGGAATGGTTCACTAGGTCCCTGGAAAAAACTTGCGATCTTTGTTCTCATTTGATTAGTCCTACTGAGAGGGTAGAACTTCTTCAGGAATAAGTCCTTGAACTACATCCAGGTTGTACATATCAACCCTAGGTTCTTCAGCCAATGTGATGCTTTATCTCCTAAGGCAAATGGGGTGGCCGTCAGTCGAATGTAATCCTGCCCAACCCTAGGATGACTAAGGTTGTTGCAAACCATCTCGAAGTCCCAGAGGAAGTCATATGGTTCTTCATTAGCATTTTCATTGAACATCGGTAGCAGGCTAAGGAAGTGGCGCTTGATCTCGAATGCTTTGGGGTGAACCACTGGTGCCAACCGACTGTGCATCTCGTTCTCCGCTGGATTGTAGGCATCAACCATTGGTCGGTCGATTCCTCCTGTCGCATTGACTTGTCCCATTCTGGATGCAAGATCCGCATTTTGTTGCTCGGCTGTGGCAAGGCGATTAAGGATCTGTCTCAACAAGTCCTCTTCCAGTTCCTGCTTAGGTGGCATCTTGTCCTCTAGTCTTGGGTATGAAACATGGTCTATGTCAGAGGACAAATCAAGGAAGGGATTCTTACTGAGGTGATGGTCTTCCTCGGTAAGCTCAGAGTAGAGGAAAGGGTTGGTTTGAGAGTAACCACCCTGGGTGTGAGGGAACCAGAACTCAAGAGGGTCATGAGTATTGAGTGGTCCAAGGTGCGTTTGGGCCGGTGAAGAGGAGTTTCGTGGGGGGCTCAAAGAGAGGTTGATAAATAAAGAGTCGATATCCCCCTAGTCACTCATCTTGGTTTGGCGAGAAGATTAGGGAATTCTAAGTGAAGATAGGATGTCACTCATACCTGAAGCAAACAATTCAATCCAAGACCCTGGGTTCACACTCAACACAGTGAAGGACCCAAAACCGAGTCCAATTAATCTTGTTAATTTTAAGTGTGATTTTTCAAGCAAGATAGCAAGGATTATACGGCCTAGAGGGAAGTTGGCTCAGAGCCAGATGCGTCTTCCCTATTTAACCTGTCGCCTAAGATACCACCGGTCCTTCCTTTCTTCGCTCATATCCCATGTTTATGGATTCAAAGACCTGCCCCTATCTACCATCAAGCAGGCGGAGGCTGACAAGGCTGGAACTTCACCCCGGGGGGTTACTGACAACTTGTCACGAAGTACCGCAATTTCGCCCCTTTCTACCTGAGACAGGCAAAGGCTACTTGGTACTAGTCAGTGAACCTTAATAAATTCAACATGTGATATTTGCTAGGATTAGTCGGAACGTGATTTGGAAGGTGTCGAGGATTAGTCTCCCGCAAACAGATTTTCCAATTTTGTTATTTATTTGGGTCAATAATGTTAGCGGTCTCGGTTTTAAGTTATGTTATCACTTGTTAGTCCAACCGCACAGCACACCTATCGTCCAATCCCAATTTCCGTTTAAATTAAGTTTGAAAAAATAGAGGGGGAAATCAAGAAAGCCGATGCAAGAAAAATGATGGTGCGTATGCTGAATAGAGAATACTTACAGTGATCCCTTCGCTTTTTATGCAGGATGCAAAATAGAATTGAAATCTTTTACACTATATGCAAATGCAAGCGACAAAAATCCGCTCCTAGATAAGAAGTTCTATTAGTGAGTGAAGCACATGTTATTTTGACTATATCTGCGGTCCAGGTGCGTCTTTTAAGTGTATCATGTGGTCCTAGAAATTAACGAGCACAAGCAAATCCTAGAGGGACTCGAGGAGCTGCTAGTGTAAGCCTAATCTACAATTCAATCCACACAGCACACAGGGACACAGTTCCACTATTTTTACACACGCGAGAACCCAAACGAGAACCGTTGGAAATAATGCGAAAAAAATATAAAGAAATAAATAAAATTACAAGTTCTCTCAAATCACTCCAGAAATTAAAAAATCTATTCCTCGAAGCATCTTTGACTCCTCGCATTCCTCATACAGAATTAATTTGAGGTTAGATAGAGAACAACTCAAAAAAATAAAAATTAAAAGGAAGAAAATATTCACAACAAAATCGAGGGTCAGACTACCCAGGGATAGAAAATCAAACAGTCAGAAATTACTGCAAATTAACCTAAGCCATTCCTCCCCGGCAACGGTGCCATTTTGACATCGCTCCCACTGCCCTTGTTAATTCGATCAAATTAATGTTCAAATTAATTAAGAATGTCCGTTGCAGTCGGATAATGAGAGAGGATCAAAAACCACTTTTAATTAAAAAAAGTTAATCTCGATCTGCAAATTTTTTTACTTGGGCAAGCCCAAGGTCGAACTCAGGGAGGCAGTTGTATGCTTAGGTAATTTTTTAGTAAAGTCCAAGGTTTGATTTTCAGAGAATATTTTTTTTGGTCTTTTTCGGTTTTTTATGCAAGACACATGCAAAATCCAGCCAGTTTACACATTAATTCAGAAAGGAGATCAAAACAAGTCCAAAATTTATGAAACTTTACCAGATGATGAAATGGGATGAAATTAGGGTACATTAGTTTTTTTGGAATTTTCTGACACTAAATAAAATTACTGTGAATTAAATAAGAATACAAGGTGAGTTTAAAAAAATTATTTTTAATAAATATCAGATCTCAATATTTTTGGGAATAAAAATTATCCTAGATAAATCTGAAGGTGAGGAATCCATGAAAATTATGAAACCTTAATTTTGTTGTGAAATGAACCTATTAAAATTTAATTAAGTAAATCACTAAATGAATTAGTTAGGCCTCGAAATGCGTGCAATTGAGATGAAATTTTTATGCGAAGTAAAGCTAATTATCCTAGATCTGAGGTGATTTTTGGAGCATTTTTGGAGTCACAGAGAAATTACTATCAATTTAGAGGCGAAAATAGGCAAAATATAGCAAAAAATGAACCAATTAATTAGTAGGAAATCTGTTTATATTACAAAAATATGTCACATGTCACATAATGTAGAGGATAATTTGAGCTACACAATGCAATTTTTCCAACTGAAAAATGAATTATTATGAATGTCTAAATATGCGTGCAAAGACAGGGGTGTAAATGCAATTACAGGAATTAAAATTGTTGAAAATAAAACGTGCTGACAGGGACTAATATGCAATTACCTATAATGTTGAGGGGGTGGATGCAAATTTTCCATGGGACACGTGCTCCTCATATGTGGTCACCTAGCAGGGACTAGAATGTAATTTTGGAAACCTTCAGGGGCCTCGGTACAAATAACCCAGGACGCACGTGCGGATCACGTCGGGGTCCCTAGGCTCGGTGGTCTTAGGAGGCTCGGAGCGAGTCTCGGGCAGCTCTGGAGGTTCGGATCTGGCTCGGAGAAACTTCGGGTGATCCGACCTAAGAGGTCGGGGAGGAGGCTCGGATCGGGCGACGTGGACGGATCTGGACCATGGGATCAAGGGTGATCTAACGGCAGTTGGCTGTTGACGCGTGGCGTGTCTGAGTCCGTCAGATCATTGATCGATCCAACGGTGAGGACTCGCTCCTAAGGTGACGACGTGGTTAATCAGTGACCATTGGATCTGGAGTGATCCAATAGCACCTAGAGCGCAGAGATGGTGATGATGTGGCGTGATCTCGAGGCGTAGGATCCGCCTGATCCTACGGCTGCAGGGTGAGGCGACGTGGATGTCTCCTAGCCGTTCGATCAAGGCGATCGAACGGTTGTAGGTTATCATCCCCAATGGCCCTCCGCTTCCTGCGGCGGAGAGGGCCGGGCTCCGGCAAGGCTGGCCTAGCTCCGCCTTGTCCTCCCGTCATCGGCGAAGGACGCTAGAGGCTCTGGCGTAGCTCGGAAGGATTGTGGAGGGGCGGCGAAACGTACGGCGATATCAGGAGTGAAGGAGGCGCTCTGGATCATAGTGGCAGAGGAGCTCGAAGCAGCTCCGACGAGACTCTGGACAATCAAGAAGATAGCACCTGCATGGTTTAGAAAATAGCCGAAGCACGCAAAATGTCCATGGAGTGGAATGCGAGGTGAAGGGCGAGGCCTATGAAGCTGTGAAGGTGACCGATGATCGAGCTCCGCCACGGTGGAGGAGCTGGCATCGGTGAAAGGTGAAGTCCCTTGTCAGAGGAGACTAATGGTAGCGCGAAGATCAGAGCTCCTTCACGAAGCTCGGGGGATGATTTGCGGAGTAAGAAGATGCTCATGAACGACGAATTAAATCATAGAGGGAGAAGGAAAAAGAAGAAGAAGATCGGGGAGGAGATGGAGGGGTCTACCTTGGATCAGAAGCTCGGAGGGGGCTTCCAAGTCTTCGCTCGAAGGCCGGGAGGAGGACCTGAGCTCATGCAGTGCCTGGAGGAGCTGTGACACGGCGGTGTTCGAACGTGGATCTCGCCAAACGGGTTCTCAGTCATCGCTCGACCTGGAATCAAATCATTGTCACAAATTTGAAGGTGGGAGCTCAGAGTCACTCTCCGTGGTTGCGGATGGGGGTAAAAGTGGCCGGAGGTGACTGATTTATAGGATGAAGGTGAAGGGGTAGCTGGCGACGAGGTGGAGGCCGTGGCCTTCGTGGAGCGAGATTGAGTGTTGTCATGCAGGTCGAGGGGGCTGGCGAGGATGAGGGATGAGTGGGTGACGTCGTGGTGGTGTCAGTGGTCGGAGAAGGTGGTCGGCGTGGAGCCGAAAATAGAAAGGGGGCGGCCCCTTGCGCACGGTGGAGAACATGGGCGCGGGCGTGCGGAGGTTGACAACGACGTCTCAACCGTTGGATCTTACGATCCAACGGTCCAGATGGAGGCACGGATCGACGCCTGAGATTAGATCTAAGGCGCGACATCGGAGGGCGCACAGAGTGCCACGTGGGGGACTCTGGGCAAAGTGCGAACGGACGGTCCAGATTACGTCCGGAGATCGATCGGAGGGTCGAGGTCAGTTGCGGGTTTGGATGGTGAAGATTGGATGTGAGACGAGCTATCGGATGGTGGAGAAGATGACAAGCGGCCCAAGGGGGAAGAGGCGCTAGCGGATGGCTTGGATGAGATCTGGCGCTTTATCAGACGGTGGTGGAATTAAGGCGTACGTGGAGATCCTCAGGCCGTTGGATCGAGAAGGGATCCAACGACTGGCGGTGAGGGCGGATGAGTCAAAGGGAGCGGGCCGCATGGCGCAATAAGAGGACACCACGTGGCCAGCTATGAGTGGCTGAAGAGAAAAAATAAGATATAGAGGGAGAAGGAAGCCGAATTTGGAAAAACTCAAAACATAAAAGTTTTAGATCTCGATGAGATCTACAAGTTTCATGTTGACTAAAAATAGAGATAAGGTCAAAAATGATACAAAAATACAAGAATACAAATATACATATGTATAGTATACAAGGAGGCCCAAAAACCCAACTTTTGCCTACGAGCTCCGAATTGAATGAAATTAGTTTTATTTTAAAGGTCTCTGGATGTATATAAATATGAAGGTGAGTAGACCTAATTCAGAGTTGGTAAGAGAGAGATATGGGCATTCTAAGGTCCAGGAGGTTTTGGAGTTTTATTGGGTATTTTACAAGAGAGGGACTCTGGTCTTCTTCTTATATTATTAATTAATGGTGTATACACTATGAGGAAGGTGTTATTTTTATTTTAGAGGGGATAAAATACAAATGAATAGGAGGATATTTTACAGTGGATTTTACACAAGGATTGGCTTCTTATTTAGATGCAAAGATGAATGTTAAAATGCAGATATTGTAGATTGATGCGTGAATTCTATTTATGCAAGATAAAGGGAAATCTGAAGCTAAATACCTGGGGACAAAGCCCTATTTTCAACTTTAATAGTGATGAATCATAGATTCATCAGATAGCACTATCCATATTATTCATAATATATTATAAATGTGATTTATAATGAATTAAATAGAGCTAATTATAATTTATATTTGTTAATTAATTATTGATGTGCATTGGATATGCAATATGTAATTAATTGAAAATGTAAATTATATTTTGTTTTGGGTTGTGAATGAGATTCACAATTTTCCAATGGCAATATTACAATATTCTCAAAATTAATTATGAATTATTTTTTAAGAATAAATCTAAATAAAAGTTGTTAGAAATTATAAGAGAAATTCATGGAGATATGCAATCTCATGAGATTGCATGAAATTGCCTCCACCATGAGGACATGGTGGACGGCTACACATTCCCACAAGGAATGTGGTAGCCGTCCCCCCCTTTCCTTATGGGGAGTAATCTGAATGGTAATTTCTCCTTAATTGCTTAATCTAATTTAGGATTGAATTATATTTGATGTATCAAATATATTTGATTTAAATTCGATTATTAGTTGTTGGTTTTTACCAACAACAATCTTGACCATTGGATTAGACATAAATCAATCTCATCAATTGATTTTATATGTCCCATGGATTGAGATCCATGGATCCCAAAACCCTATAAATAGAGAGGCATACCAAGCTCTCTAGTATACATGCTATTGAAGCACATCTCTCTCTCTCTCTCTCTTTCTCTCTACACGTCTACTCTCTCTTACTCTCATGGCCGTCCACCATGGATGACCTAAAGGGAGTCCCCATCGTCGCAGCGTCGTTGTTATGCTGCCTGATCGTCTGCTCGTGGATCTCCGTCTCCTTCGGTGTGTCTCGCTCATGAAGAAGACGTCGGATCTCGTGTGTCGAGATCAGGAGATCCGCCGCTAGGATCATCAACATGGTTTGCGAGAAGCACGCGATTCCTCCCCGCGCTCGCAAGCGTCTCCTCCGTCGGATCGGACTTGAGACAGGAGGTCTCTTTGTTTAGAGACTCGATCGCAACCACTCTTCCAGAGGTAATCCTATTACTTCTTTGTCGTTTAGACGAAACGATCCAAGAAGTGTTCTTGGATCAGGTGGTTTCGTCACATGAAAAAATTATTAAATTCCGCTGCATCGAGCAACTAGTGCGACTAGTCGCTCCTCCTCGCATTCGATACGACGCTCTTGCTTCTGTGATGTGCTTGAGGATCTAACCATATCCTTCAAGTGTATCAGAGCCTTGGGTCGAAGGTTATGGATACGATCCATAAAATCGAAGGCGACTAGGGTTCGTTAGGGTTGCGAAAGTTTTATCGCATTTCATTTTCGCATATCTGTTTAGTGATTATTTTCGGCCTTGTTTAAGTTGTTTAAACACGAAAATAGAACTTGGATTTTGTTCCCCATTAAGTAAGGAAACCATACGATCTGAGTTTAGGTAATTTGGATTCGGTTTGCTCGAGATATGGTTGTTTTAATGAACAAGTACTCACTGTTACGGGAACTGCGAATCTCAACATGATTAATGAGTTAATTTCTGTTTTTATCCGCCTCGAAATGCGTGAAATATCACTTATGTTCGGTCCTAAATAAAATTAGCAATCTTTGAAAATTGATTTCCTCTAATTTGGATTTAAATTGATTGAGATATTTCAATTTTAGTTAATAGGGGTCACTGCTGAAATTACAGTCCTAATCAAGAACCATGTGATTGTCAATTAGTGAAATTAATTCTTAATTTCATGAAATAATTATGGAAAATATTTGAAAAATATTGATTGATAATTATTTTCATAATTGACTTGGCCTCAACCAATAGATTGATTATATTTGATCTAGATCATAATTGCAAACACAATCATCAAACTCCTTGTTTGAATAGGATTGGAAATTTGTCTAACAATTTTCCTTATAATCAAAAATGTTTTGATTATTACTATATGGTACAATTTCGGTTGAAGAACCGATGATCATCTCACGTTCAAAGTGATTGACTCGGCATTATATTTTCCCAAGGCGGATATGGTGTCTTGTCGGGGATCGCTGGGGTAGTGGGTTGTAGCGGATGCAGTCCGTCCCACGCTCGCCGGTACTGGCCATGACAGCGGGTAGGGAATGAATGATGCTTGAGAGATCATGATGTATTTTTCTAATTATTAAAATTCGAATTAATATGTATTTTGAGATAGTAGCATATATTCAAGTAAAATCAAGTATGATGATTGAATTGGATTGATAATTAATTTAATACGATTAAGTTAATTATATCCAATTAAAAACACTCTATTATAATAGATGTGTTATTTCCCTTGGAAGAATTAATTATGTGAATATGATTCATGATAATTAATTAGAATTTGAATTTGATATGGGGATCACATAAGTGACATCCATGGTCTCCCATCAAGGCAAAGGATTCCGTCATCAGGGATTGTATGTAGGAGACGCATGTCCAAAGTGACAGCTCTTATATGCAAGCGCATCTGGATAGGGCTCTTTGCTTCTCGAAAGAGTAAGGCTGTATGCGTAGTGACCCCATTATAGGATCCTCATATAATTGGGGCGATATTGGATTGCGCATAGCGAGTTCTATTCATGTTGACAGTTGGTTCAATTAATGACGGTTCAACATCACCATAGGGGTGGTGGGCCCGGGTTTTAAAGACCGAATTGCGAGATGTAAGTTGGACTTGCAAGGCGGAATGTGTTCCCGCTTCTTTTTATCCGAGTTGCAGATTCTCATATTATTGGGATGTAACAAAGATAAGGGAGGAGATCCCAGATCTTGCTGAGATATAATGGTAAGTATATCTCTTACATTGAAAGTGATTAAGGGAATGAACTTTCAGGGTTGACAAGGCAAGACAACTTTGATACGAAAATTCCTAAATCAAAGTAAAATATATATTTATATGGGAGTTGGGAGCCTACACCCAGGGTTGTAGGTAATTACCTACACCCGGCCTTTTTTCTCATTATTTTTGAATTTTTTTGAAGGAAATCTTTGGAGGATTTTCTTAATATATTGTGGGGAATATGTGTTTCAAATTTCATGCAAAACAAATACTCTTAACATGTTCATCTAGAATAGGTCAATTTCAGCAATTCTGAGACCATTAAAAATGTGTAGTCTTGATGGAGATGATAGAAGTCCTGAATTAAGTTGAATTTGGAATGACACCATGTTGATATATAGTGATCTAAATCCACAAAAGTTTCATTTCAAAAAAATAAAAAAAATATTGAAAAAAAGAGCCAGGTGTAGGTAATTACCTACACCCCTAGGTGTAGGATCCATTTTCCCTATTTATATATTTATGCAAATTTCTTATTTCAGATAATCCTTCATTAAACCCACTCAATGTTACACTCAATAATAACCAGTAGAATATCATGGACTGGACCCATGATCCAGATATTGTACTTGCAATTGGACACATAATGTATGTGGTTGCAATATGCAAGTTTGCTCATAATAATGAGGAATGATAATTAAATAGACAATAGGACTAAAACCCTAGGGTTTGTATGTCTCTATAAGTCTTGATCTCATTGAATGTAATTTTCAAGTGACATGTCGATAATGATCATAATTATCAAATAATCCTTATAAAATCTAAGAAGATGTTCTAGCATACATATGTGCTCTCGACATATAATCATGAATGACTTGGTCCTCTGCATTATGCAGAATGGTGGCTCTATAGGAGATGATGTAATTAAATTGTTTGAGTACCTACCTGAACCTATGTTTTTAAGAGTTTAGATGGATGTACGATGAGTGTCATCATTCTACTATCTATACTCTAGTCATTCATGAAGCTTCATAATATTCATATTGTATGAATTTGAATGAAGCATGTATAAATGTTGAAATACTCTTATATTGAAATTTTTGATTTCAACATAAGACATCCTTTGTCTTGAGCAATGGTTGCTTATAGATAAAGGGAGCACAGTGGAAGCATGGGTTGGACCCAAGTAAGAAGTATAGTCAAAGAGTTGACTGTACTTCTGTGACTTCCATGTAACATCCAAAGAGTTGGATGAATGCCGATATTGCAATAAGTTGATGTGTTGATAGTATGACTATCAAATCTATTTAGAATCCTTAGAAAAGGAACCAGACAATACATCGGAATAATATACATATAATCATTGAAATTGACCTACTTATTTGATAAGATAAAGTCTAATAATTGTATCTCAATCTTGTAATGACACTTACAATTGGTTGCATATGTATTAGAAATTTGATCTTAAGGTTTAATGGTCATCCATGTTGAAATTGATGCAATTGTTGCAACAGTTTCCACCGGATGAATATACATCACATTTTCAGTGGGAGAGCCCTTAGTCTTAGAGAATGTCTCTATGACCTGGATATTAGAATACACTCATAGTTTATTTCTAAATGTTGGAAATAAACATGAATTCTGGAATAAACCTATCATAGAGAGTTGTGATGTATATACTTCAGATAGTAATCTAAAATCTAGTGGACACCGCTAAATTAGAAAATTAATGAATGGTTCATTAAGATTTTAATACTGAAAATTAAACTTTTAAAGATCAATAGGAGGATGAAGATCATCTGACAATGATCTGGCATCATGTTTTGGACATATGTTTGTTGATGAGATCAATGGGAAGTAAGAGATGAAACTTTAGAATGTATAAAATTTTAAAACTTGCATACTTATGAATATTTTATTCAAAGAAAAATATCCAATACACTTTTCTTTAGGAAAGGTGTAAGATGTCAAGGTATTCGGGATCACATACATATTGATGTATGTAAATCATCTATATCATAGTAAGCATTATGGATATGTGATATCTATTGATTATTATGTATGATATAAAAATTCTTATCTTCACCTAAGAAACCTTTGAAATGTTCAAAGATTTCACAATTTGGTTTAGAACCAAAGTTTGAAGGAAGATGAAATGAATTTGATCTAACCAAGGCAGCTTGTACATATTAGATGAAATCAAGGAATACCTTTTGGAGATGTGAATAACATTCCTATCTTAATCCTCCTAATGAACCTTAACTCAATAGAGTTGTAGGGAGATACAATTGATCATGTGTGACATGATTTGATCAATGATTAATCTTAGCATAATTATCGCTTAGTTTCCAGGTATATATATGTGGTAGAGACTACATTATATATCCTTAATAAGGTTCCATGTAATTAAGCTGGAATCTAGCACCAAAGAGTGCTACTTCATTAGGAAAATAAAGGATGGTATTAGATACCTACATTATGACCCTGAGATTCTTAAAGGATCTAATCTCTAAGAATGTGATTCTTAGAGGATGACTCTCTTGAGAATCAAGATGAAAATGAAGTAAAGGAACTCATTTAACCTTGAGAAGATAATGAGGCTCCTGAAATCGAAAACTAAATAGACAATAAAAGATGAAACACTAATACCTCTTCAAATAAGTTTGAGGATGGATTCCATGTGTCAGTTGAATCTGACAATGATCTAACTTCTTGTGATGATGCTTCTGATGATCATATCATGGAAAGATGGATTTTAGCAATAAAGTCTAAAGTAGACTTCATATACAAATGTTGTATATAGACCCTCGAGGATCCAACTATATGGGTAAGACCCATTACGGTGTAATTGGATCATCGAGAGAAAGAGGGAACCATATGAGAAGGTAGAGACCTTCAAAGCACGGTTCGTAGCCATGAGCTACACACCGAAGAGAAGACATCGTTTGCGATGAGACTTTCTCTCCACTGACCCGTCTTTAACCCATCAGAATATTGCTAACTATAGCTACACAACTTGACTATGGCATCTTCATGATGTAAGTCAAGATTTCATTCCTCTATGAATACCTCTCTGAGGATATTCAAATGAAGTAGCCCCAGGGCTTCATGGTTGAGGAAAGCAAGGTGTGCAAGCTAAAGAACTCCATCTTTGGACTCAAATAAGCTTCTTGTAGTTGGAACATAAGATTTGATGAAATTATAAATGTTATGATATCAGATAAAATCTTGATAAACCATATAAAGCTTAGTGTGAGTGCCATTGTGTTCATCATGCTAAATATAGATAACCTAATCATTTAGAATGATCTAATCATGATAATAATAAGTGTTTTATAATTTGGTTGTTCCATACCTTGAGATACGATCTCAAGGATATCTCTTAGATATTAATTCTGAAGTCGTTCAGAAGCAAAGAGAAGAGGGTAATGGGACTGTCGTATTAGTAGTAAACCTTGGACTTATTCCATTTTTCTGGAAAATTCCAAGAAAAACTTCCTTCCCTTTAGATGTGGTAGTGACCTATCTAAAGGGATAGCACCTAAAAGAGTTGAGGAAGTGAATGCTAGAACTGCTTGCACTTGTGCATCAGTTACAAGAAGCTGAAGTGTATGCTAGATGTATACAAAAGCCATATGTCTGGCATGCAGTGGGAGTAGTAAACTGTTACTAATCCCACTCTGGAAATAAAACACTTGGTTGCAGTAATAACAATATCTTCAAAGATGATGAAACTTAGAGATAGTAATCTCAAAGTCTTATCTTCAAAAGTTTAAGACTTTGTAGATAATGATCTATAAGGGTTTTAACTGTAGATACCTTAGGAGATAAAGATCTCTCAGAATAAAGGTATTCTGATAAGGATTATGGGCATACTGGTTATAATAATTATCGAGGTATAGTGTCAAGGACATTATAAAAAAATTGAATATTGGTTGCATAAGATGCAACATTCGCATTGGATGCGAGCACTATTACTAGGGGATATGAAAGTGTCGTAAAAGGACTTGGCGTAGTCTCTTGGGAACAGAATGACTGATCAGCTTACCTTTCTATTTTCTAAATAGCCTATGATTGTCACATGAGTTTGGGTTTAAATTATTAGCCCATTAATGGCTCTTTGGGCTAGTAGGAGATTGTTGGACATGCGAGCCCACGGCGAGCCATTATGCAATAAATGTTATTGTGAATATCATCCCCTGATCTAAAATGAAGAATAAGTAATTTGCATAATAGGTCCCTTAGTATAATTAGGGTTATGTATCATGGCCATCTTGATGATCATACAGCTGTTGATTCATTTATTGAATCATAGAGGCTGGTGCTTGGATGAATATCTAAAGAGTTAGATTGAGGACTCATCGAGCACCGTCAAATGATTATTAAGAGATGATCTCCAGCCTGAGAAGGAGATGGCAATCCTTTCTCTAAAGGCTGATATCTAACTGACCTCCTGATGTAGGCCCTCTGCATAGGAATAGAGATTCGTAGGTGTTAGATAAGTTAGGTCGAAGAGTTGACTTAACGAGATCAAGATAACCAAAGTCCTATATCATATGTTGTCATGATATAGTCACACATCCTCTGATCGGAGATAGATGTGTTACTATATGTCTGAGTATGTACATTTTTCAGACCATTAGGTTGAAGACCTAATCAAGGTCTATACACCGACGTGTTGGAGTGCATATATGGGCATATGAGTAATACGATCTCTCAAAAGGATCATACAGGTTCATTACTGAATCGGAAGACATCAGCTCACTCATGAGATGTTGGGAAGATCAAATTCTGTGCACGGTCATCTCGCTTTGGAAGCTTAACTGAATTAGTAGGTTTGATATATACTTTTGGAAAGTATATGATCAACACCTAGGTATGATATATGCTTTTGGAAAGTATATGATCGATACCAACTCCCAATGATCGAATGAGAAACTTAATGATAAAACTCTGAAGTAGATAGTGTAAAATTGATCTTATACTTCAGGTTTATTCTGAGTCTTCCTATATGCAAGAAGTACAGGTATTGGGAATACCTAAAGGTGATGTGATCATAAACGATTGTATGACCATGACGCTTCCATTCCTAGGGAGTGATGAAACGTGTCTGGATTTTAGTGACTCCTCTCAGTAGAGAGGTAATCTTATCTTGATCCAAATGTTGGACATTGATCTGAATGTGATTCAGATTCAATGAGAAGATTAGATTTATGGTCTTGATTTAATCAAGCATCTACGGGAGGCCCGAGATCTGGATTTGAGATGTTATCTCAATATCTAAGTCACTATACGTGGAATAATACAATCGCCCTATCCTTATCTCCTTGTATTCGTGGAGAAAGCGCATTATCCTTGAAAGAGTTCAGGATAATTTCATTGTTGATAAAATGTATACGAGCATTGAGAAAATGGATAATTAAATGTAATTTAATTATCATGATTAATATGAATTCGATTCATATTATAAAGAGAGTTATCTAAGATAAATAAGTGTGATTTAGTTGTCAAAGATGTGAATAATGTGAATGTGATTCATATTATTTGGGAACTTGAGAATAGAGATCCAAGATGATTAAAATGTGATTTAATTATCATGGATATGATTAATGTGGATTGCACTATCCATATTATTCATAATATATTATAAATGTGATTTATAATGTATTAATAGAGCTGATTATAATTTATATTTGTTAATTAATTACTGATGTGTATTGGATACGCATTATGTAATTGATTGAAAATGTAAATTATATTTTGTTTTGGGTTGTGAATGAGATTCACATTTTTCCAATGGCAATATTGCAAGATTCTCAAAATTAATTATTAATTATTTTTGAGGAATAAATCTCAGCAAAAGTTGTTGGAAATTATGGGAGAAATTGATGGAGATATGCAATCTCATGAGATTGCATGAGATTGCCTCCACCATGACGACATGGGGGACAGCTACACATTCCCACAAGGAATGTGGTAGTCGTCCCCCCTTTCCTTACTGGGAGTAATCTCCATGCTAATTTCTCCTTAATTACTTGATCTAATTTAGGACTGAATTATATTTGATGTATCAAATATATTTGATTTAAATTAGATTATTAGTTGTTGGTTTTTACCAACAACAATCTTGACCATTGGATTAGACATAAATCAATCTCATCCATTGATTTGATATGCCCCATGGATTGAGATCCAGGGATCCCAAAACCCTATAAATAGAGAGGCATACCAAGCTCTCTAGTATACATGATATTGAAGCACATCTCTCTCTCTCTCTCTCTCTCTTTCTCTCTACATGTCTCTCTCTTACTCTCATGGCCGTCCACCATGGATGACCTAGAGGGAGTCTCCATCGCCGCAGCATCGTCGTTATGCTGCTCGATCGCCTGCTCGTGGATATCTGTCTCCTTCGGTGCATCTCACTCGTGATGTAGACATTGGATCTCGTGTGTCGAGATCTGGAGATCCTCCACTTAGATCATCAACATGTATTGCAAGAAGCACGCAATTCATCCGCGCGCTCGCAAGTGTCTCCTCGGTCGAATCGGACTTGAGACAGGAGATCTCTTCGTTTAGAGACTCGATTGCAACCACGCTTCAAGAGGTAATCCTATTACTTGTTTGTGGTTTAGATGAAATGATTCGAGAAGTGTTCTTGGACCATGTGGTTTCGTCGCATGAAAAATTTATTAAATTCCGCTACATCGAGCAACTATTGCGACTAGTCGCTCCTCGTCGTATTCGATACGACGCTCACGCTTCTGTGATGCACTTGAGGATCTAACCATATCCTTCAGGGTGATGGCAGGCGCGACCCACGACCTTGGTGGCTCCGCCGCAGGGAGCGGAGGAGGAAGGGGGGTGGGGCGGCAGCGCGGGAGCTGCTGCTCCACCCGCCTCTGCTATTTTTTTATTTTTTTTTGTTGTAATATTTTTTTCTTTTGTTTTAGTTTTCAATTTTTTGTAATTGTTTTATAAATAGGAAACAAATATGTATACAAAAGGAAAAGAGGAAGAGTTGGTGGTGGTGATGATCTGAAAAAAAAAACTATTATGGTGATGGTGATAATATGGTGAACATAAAAATATGATTGTGGTGATGTGATAAAAAACTACAACGATGATAAAATGAAGAGAAAAATACCTACAATGGAGTCGGTCACCTATAATGTGCTCACGAGAGCACGGTCTTCATTCGAATCATCGGCAGGCGATGAGCTCGAGCAGCATGCAGAGGAGGCTACGATGTTGGCCAAAAAGCCTACGGATCTCACCAGAGAGAGGGTTGTCGTCGCTTGACCGCGGTTGCATCGCTGTCACCGATACAACTCTGGGAATTAGACTCTCCTCACATAAATATGGATCAAGTGCAAATTGAGGATGATGAGATGTATATAAAGAGGATGAAATGACAGGTTATTAAAGTGGTAGGAGGTTATATTATTAATGGAGTTGAATGGGAGGTTTAAAAAATGGTGGGGTTGAATGGAGGGTGGTGGTAGAATGGAGTTAAATGGTGGTTATTGTAGAGAATGAAAAATAAATAAAGTAAAATAAAATGAAATTAAGTAGGCTATTGAAATACAAAATAAAAAGAGAAGAGAAATAGTGGAGAATTTACAAAAGAAGACAAACACCATGTAATTTTTTGTTTGTTTTTCTAATATGTATTTTTTTATCTTTTTAATAAAAGATATTTACAACGGAAAAATATTATTAAATACTATAATTAAAATACAACACAACAATGTTTTTTTGGGTTTTTAAGTAATTGAGAAAGATAAAATAAAAAAAAGAAGAAAGAATGAATATATATAAAATATGCAATGTACATCTAGGTCCCAAAACCCAACTTTTGCAAATGAGCTTCGATTTTAATGAAATCATTCCGTTGGATAGATAATCTTCTAATGCACTCTAAAAGTGAGTTTGGTGAATTTGGAGTTCATATGGAGCGGGAATTTGGCCTAAAAGTTAGACTTTACAGCTTTTTGTCTATGGGATCTAGGAGCATTTATTTGAGGTAAAATTGTTTTGTATTTTTGTATTTTTATGTACATTTTTAAGAACATGTTAGAGAAAGAATTAGCCGAAAAAGAGTTGAAATGAAATTATTAAAAATACAAGAAGTTTTGGGCTATTTATAGGTGAAAACTCCTTTAATTTTGCGGTTTTTTAGTGTTAATTTATTTTATACAATCTAATATATAATAATTAATGTGTTTTATTTACAAGAGTCATTTTGTTAATTTATGGTTTTTATGGACATTTATTTGGGAATTTTCTCAGGGATTTTGCTAAGATCAAGATATTAAGATGATGAATCGCGGATTCATCACCCCCTATACTTAAACTTTGCTAGTCCTCGAGCAAATAAAGAATGAATAAGTTAGAATAATCTCTGACTGTGCATGTGAATACAAGACTTGATCCGTTCATGAACTCCCGATTTTAGAGATCCTAAAATTCTAAGCTGAACCAAGCTCTAGTCAAAAGGTGTCCAATTTCCCTAATCATCATACTCTCTTTGTATACATATATAGTAGGGATATGACATAAGTGTGGACTGCAGTTACAAGAGTAGAGTCGCAACGTCACCCAAGGTTCCAGTCCAAGAGACTCTCCTAAGAACCCAATCCTCAACACTAGGGAATAAACCATTTCTTGCATCCAATCCACCGTCTCTTTAATTGTCAGACTTGAAAGTGTAGATGGAAGGCCAGTTGATGGAGGGTATAGGATTGTGTCATTTCATTTCTCTTTCTCATTGGAACAAGGATTCTCACAAGTGCCTTAATACGCAACACATTTTTTTGGTGTTGATCAGTGCGTCCGTCAAGATAAGTTGGAGTCGTCTACACTTGTTTTCCTGGGAGTACACCAATGTGTGCCTTTTTTGAGTACCTATCGTACCTTATACACCAAGGCTTGTAGCATTTACGATGCAGAGCCCTTTTTTGGTGCAAGCCCGACTCCTACTCCTAATAGCGGTGGTCCATGTGGACACTTTGAAATGGTTGGGAGCGCTCACCTTTGTTGGAATCTCTTTCGATAGTTGACTTTGTGGAATGAGGGCTTTTCTTTGATATTTCATTGCTTTGTAATATTTTTGGCTAGCTCCACTACTTTTACCATGAGTTGGCGCACACTGATCAACATTTTTTTATATCACACCCTGGCACATAGGTAAATATCAAGAGATAGTACAAGAATCATGTTCTCATACTGTCTAAAGATGCTGACACTCAGGTTTTATGAAACCTTCATCGTTTTTATCCCATCCTCGAGCGTCATCAAATCTAGTCCAAACTCAAATCCCTCATCCTAGTTCCTCAAGTGAAATTTCAACTCATCTCATCATAACTGCAGTCGTGTATGTGAGGTGTTGATCATATTCTTAAGGTATTGACTAAGCATGCAATATAGCACACAAATCATTCAAACTAGGGAAATGTGAATAATTAAGTAAAGGACCCTAATGACTAAGGCTGGTAAACTCAAAATCTCAAGATCTCATAAACCAAGTGTTCTTGAACATCACTAGTCTTGTGTGAAAGTGTAAGTGTCAGGGATCAAACCAACCTATTAGTTAGTCTTTTTTTGTGATTTTTATTTGTATATATATATATATTGTTTTTTTGTTTTTGTTTTTTTGTTTGGAAAGGATTTTTTTAAAAAACACACATTTTTAAAAGAAAGAAAAGAGTTTTTTTCTTTGAAAAAGTTTTTTTAAGCAAATATGAGTTTTTCTTAAAGAAGGTTTTTTTAAAAAGTTTTTTTTATTTTACCCACCCAGTAATTATTGTATAATATGTTCAAAAATACGTGAAAGTACGAGCTATGGATAAAGTATATATGTAATATATATACACGCCCCCTATACTTAGCATGTGTTATGTCCTTAGAGCATAAGAAGTGAGAAAAAGACATAGCTCGTGCTAAGTGTAGGATGGTTAAAATAATAAAAAGTGTAGAAGTCGATTTGCCCCCCTATACTTAGGCTTTGGTCAGCCTAAGTGTAGAAGAAGAGCAAAAATGGGGCGGACGAGGTCAAGAGGAGAAATGGATGAGTATACACACAAGGCGGGCATTGGTTCCCCCCTATACTTAGGCTCTGGTCAGCCTAAGTATAGGACATGATTAAGTGTGAGAACCGATGCGATCTGGATAATATACAAAGAAGGGATAATATGTACAAGAGTGATTGAATCTTCGAAGCTGCTAAATATTGATGCTGCATCATCATAAAGAGTTATCTGATGTATATGCTCTGTGCATCACTCTACATGATGTTGATTACCTTGACTTGGACTAACTGCTCTTTCAAATCAACAAAATGCTTCAATAGTTGTCCATTCATCACATGAGATTGTGCACCATCTATGAGATCAACTATCTCTACACTTCCATTCTCGTGCACTTTCTTAACAACAAAGGGACCCGTCCATTTAGATTTGAGCTTCCCATGGAACATCTTCAACCTAGCATTAAACAACCATACCTTTTGTCCAGGGACAAAGTCTTTGCACCTAATGTGATGATCATGCCAGCTCTTCACTTTATCCTTATAAATCAAACTGTTGTCATATGCCCTACTTCGGATTTCCACGAGCTTGTTCAAATTCAAGTCTCGACAAAGCTTTCCTAGGTGACAACTCCAATTGATCTGCTTAATTGCCCATTAGGATTTGTGAATCAGTTCTGCGGGCAAATGGCATGGCTTGCCATATATCATTCTAAATGGTTATGTACCCAATGGTGTCTTGTAGGTTGTCCTATAGGGTCACAGAACTTGGTCCAAGAGTTGAGACCAGTTCTTCCTATCGGGACGAACCAATTTCTGCAAAATACTCTTCACCTCTCTATTCGAAACCTTTGCTATGTCGTTGGACTGTGGGTGGTAAGGACTAGTAACTCTATGCTCAAATCCATAGTCCTTAGCTAAAGATCTCATATCTCTGTTCACAAAGTGGCTACCCCCATCAGATATCAAAACTTTTGGCAACCCGAACCTAGCAATAATATAGTCTCTCACAAACCTACAGACAGTCTTGCTGTCTGCATTTCGGGTTGGGATAACCTCCACCCACCTAGATAAATATTCTACCGCCAACAATATGTACTCATGTCCTTGGATGTTGGGAAAGGGACCCATAAAATCTATGCCCCATGCATCAAAAACATCACAAATAATCATCGGTTGCATGGGCATCTCATCTCTATGTCCAACTGTCCCTCTTATCCTTTGACAGATCTGGCATGACCGTACAAAATCAATAGCTTCTCTAAACAAGGTCGTCCAGTACAATCCACATTGAACTACTTTATGAGCGGTTCTCTTTTCCGAATGGTGTCCTCCAGCCTCGAGTGAATGCCAATATGTGAGGACACTCTGGTATTCCTCCTGAGGAATACAATTTCTCCAAACACAATCCGATCCTTCAAAGAAAAGGAAAGGATCGTCCCTGTGGTATCTCCTCGAATCCGACTTAAGTCGGTCAATGCTGCTCCTAGTCCAACCATGGGGAACCTGCTCGCCGACAAGATAGTTCACCATGTTGGCATACCACAGAAGTTAGTCAATAACACAAATTGACTCATCTGGGAAGGTCTCTCTAATCCGCTCATAATCAGTAGAATCTTTAAGTTCAATCCGAGAAAGGTGATCAGCCAAAACATTCTTCACTCAAGGTTTATCTTTTATCTCCAACTCAAATTCCTGGAGGAGTAAAATCCACCTAAGAAGATGCGCCATCACGTCCTTCTTTTCCATTGAGTATCGAATGGTTGTAAGATCATTGTAAATTGTCACCTTAGAGCCCAAAATATATGATCTGAACTTCTTGAGGGCCCATACTACAGCGAGCATTTCCTTTCCAATCACTGTATAATTCTTTTGTGTGGGATCTAATACTTTGCTCGCGTAGTGGATCGCAAACGGAATCCCCTCTCGCTTTTGTCCTACCACAGCTCCTATAGCAAAATCTGAAGCGTCAGTCATGATCTCAAAGCGGAGAGACCAGTCAGGAGCTTGTAGTATAGGCGAGGCACAACTCTTCCTCTTCAAGAGCTCAAAGGCCTCTAGACATATGTGATCTACAACGAACTCTGTGTCTTTCCCTAAGAGCTCAGTCAGTGGGCGGGCGATTTTAGAAAATCTTGAATAAATCTCCTATAGAATCCAACATTCCCTAAGAATAACCGCACTGAATTAACGTTGGTAGGTGGATGGAGTTTCTTGATCACCTCCACTTTGGCAAGGTCAACATCCATTCCCCTTTTTGAGATGACATGCCCCAACGCGATACCCTCTGTCGCCATAAAGTGACTCTTCTCCCAGGAGAGTACCAGATTCACCTCTCTACACCTCGTGAGGACTCGGTCCAAGTGCGCTAAACATGTATCAAAAGAATCACCATGAACCAAGAAGTCATCCATGAACACTTCCAGAAAATCTCCCACCATCTCCACAAATATGGCTATCATGCACCGTTGAAATGTGCCTGGGGCATTGCAGAGCCCGAATGGCATGCGCATGAAAGCATAAGTGTCGAATGGACATGTGAATGTGGTCTTTTCCTGGTCCTCAGGGGCTATGGACACCTGGTTTTATCCTGAGTACCGTCAAGAAAATAGAAGAACTCTTTCCCTGTGAGTCTCTCCAAGATCTTATCAATTTAAGGCAAGGGAAAGTGATCTTTCTTGGTCGCGGCTTCAGGCGCTTGTAGTCAACACAGATGCGCCAGGACGTGGGTACTCGTGTCGCAATATCTACCCCCTCCTCGTTGGTGACCATCTGAATTCCTGACTTCTTCGGGACAACATGAAGCGGGGCCACTGATGAATCTCAAATTCACCATTCTAAGTCTCATTAATTAAGCTCAAGTACCTCAAAATCAACTGCATTTCTGCATTTATTCTGTATAATTAGCATTCATGCATGATTTCATAAGAATTGCATTTTAGCGTTAATTTCTGCATAAAATAAGAAGCCAAAAATCCCAGCCAAAGTTGACCTGTAAATAGCCTAAATTCCGCTATTTTTAACTCCTTCATGCTAACACCGCATAACCCAAAACTACCTCCACTGTGTACATATCACTAACAAGAATAAATAAAAAATACAAAAAATCACTAACCCTGTTAAGTGGACCAAAAACCCAAACCCTAGTTTCAGGATTTTCGGACTAAAAGCCCCATATCTTCCCCATCCAGTGTCCGATTTGATCCTACTCATTTTTGAACTAATGCACATTCAATTACCTTCAAAACAAGACCAAGTTCAAGTGAATCGGAGCTTGTATGTGAAAGTTGGGTTTTGGGTCACTTTTGTACATTGTATTTTTTGCGGCTTTTGACCCTATATTTTATGTATATATTTTCTTTATTAATAAAAATCCAAAAAAATTAGAATTAGGTGTCTTTTATTTATCTTTGTTTTTTCCATATTTTTCCAGTGTTTTTATCTTGTTTAAAAATGACAAAAAAATTAGAAAACCCAAAAATCAAGGTATTCTATGTACATGGGATACCCCAAAAATTCACATTTTACATTTGACCGAATTTGGCTTTGATGTCTTCATGAAAGTTGTAGATCTCGTCGAGACGAGCATTTTTCGTGAAGGAACATTTTTATTCGAGGTCATTTGATATTTCTTTTTTATTTTACAAATATTTTATTTTTTGTTTTTTCTGGTGTTGACACGTGGCAGACCCAGAGGCCGCCACGTGTCATTGATTTTTGGGCCTTTTTAATTTCGCTTTTATAAAAAAAAATTAAAAATAAAACCGCCCGCACCTGATCCGCACGTGCTGCTCCCTGTCCCCCCCTCGCCACGTGGCGCCCATCTGGCCGCCCGATCTCGGCCGATCGGATGGCCATGGGTCGTCATCTTCAACCTCACGCTAACAACCCTCCCGAGAACATCGCCGTACCCCCGCCGTTCTCGCCAACGGCCAACGCCCCGCGACTTCTCTGCGCCAACGACCCGCCGCTTATCTCGCGCATCTCCTCCTCTGTTATCCCCGCGATATTCGACAACCGCCTCCCTCAGCCATATTTAATCTCCATCGCCGCCCCTTTTGCAAAGGATCCGCCGATTAAGCTATAGGTCGGAGGAGCGGCGGTGACAGCGTCGCTTCCTCTTCATTCCTCTCCGGCGAGGTCCGAGGCCCACCCCTCGTTGCAGTGTCGCACTTTGTTGCACGATTGTCTCTGCTCTGGCCGCAAGCCGTCGAGCCGCCGACGATCTCCTCACGCCTCCGTTTCCGCCAACGCTACTCCAGCTACAGTCTTCGTCTTCGACCGGTGCTTCACCGACAACGACGACAACCGGCCACTTTCTCCGCCAACCACCGTCGACACCCGCAGCTCCATCGCCTTTCGCTCGCCGACCGCCTGACTTCGCCAACTCCGCCGAGCTTCGACCAATGCCAAGGCCTCTGCTCCGCCACGACACCAACACCGCCATTTGCTCTTCCGCCCGTGAACGCTCGCCACTGGGAGCTCCGCCCAGAAGCCTTCGCCGGTCACGAGCTGCTCTTTCACCACCTCCGGTACCGTACAGCAGCGCCCTCCGACCACCGCGACTTCGCTCTCCACCGTGGTCGGGAGCCGCCTGCGCCTTGCTCACCTACCACCGGAGGCCGGGTCCCAGAGCCCGAGGCCCTCCCACGTGCACTGCATGTGCGGAGGGAACGACGTCAGCAAGAGCTCAGCCCAGGGGTCACGTGCTACGCACGTGCCCCTTGGGCAAATTACAGAAGACTCCCTCAGCATTTACATATTCGCGCAGAGGCCCCAGCCAGCCAGAGGCACGTGCAGCGCACGTGACCATCTAGAAAATTTGCATTCAGGCCCCCGGATCTTTTGGTAATTACAATCTAGGCCCGTTTGCATATTTTATTTATTTATATCTATTGCAAACATACCCATGTGTTCCCTCTTTGTCTTGAACCTTTTCTCTACATCATTTTATTTATTTAAAAATAGCACTGTGTTTGTTGCTTAATTTTCTACATTTTGATAGGTGGTGGATATTTTCCGGATCAACGGTTAATTAATTATAAATTATTTTGTGGAAAATTACGACCTTTACCTATTTTATTCTCTGAATTTTCTAATTGATTAACTGTGGCTCTAAAAATTCCCGAAAAATCACATATTGTATAGATCATTTTGCTTGACATTGTGCCCAAAAATCTTTGCATTTGCATGCATAATTTACTCTATAAAAATCATTTTGCATATTCCAGTATTTAATTTTTAATAGGTATTAGACCCTACATTTTCGAAGTTTAGGATTTTTTGAGATCTATCACCTAGTGATAGATCTTAGATAATTTTATCTCTTGAAAATAAGTAGGTTTAATATTTATTATAATTAAATATTGAAAATCATTCTGTTTGCATTTAAAAATTCATAAAAAATTCATATTGCATAAGAAAATTACAAAAAATTATAATGCACTCATTTTGTCATATTTATCATCTCAGCCAAGTTTCGTATTTTTCGGACATCGTTTGATCGAATTTATATTTTAGTCCCTAAAATAGGCCGAAATTGCATTTTGCATCCCTCATTTGCATTAAAAATTCCAAAAAAAACCGCCTTGAAAACCGAACACGAAATTGGATAGACATAACTCTAGGTTGTTCCTTTGCCTCCTTCTGATCAACCTTGGGACTTGCCCAAGTAAAATAAACATAAAAACCACTTGATTAAATTTGATTAAAAATTGTGGTTATTTCTTGACTGTTTCCGATCGCCGCCTACAACGAACGACTTTAATTTATTTCTCACATGAAGATTAAAAGCAACTTCTTAAAGCGGCATTTACGGACTCGTCAGATGGCGCCGTTGCCGGGGAGGCAAACGACTTAGTTTTGTGTTTTGAAAAATTTTTTCGGTTTTCCGAATTCGGGTAGTCTGACCCCCGAATTTTTCATTGTAAATCCCATAATTTTTTTCCAGCATTTATTTTCTTACTTTATCATTTTTTTGAGTCACTCTCTTACACCCATCTCTCTTATTTTTCTTGCGAGGTACCCGGCGCACGTGGAGCGGTTTTTCAAGAAACCGACGCATCTTCACCGACAACCGAAGAAGCCACAATTAAATTAAGATCGAGTTGAGTCGTGAGAGAGCGTAGAGTCTAGGTTTTAAATTCCTGCAATTTTAAATTTCTGCTTATTTATAGCGGTGTCCGTTTGGACTCTCACGTGTGTAAAAAAGACCTTGAACTCTATTTGTGGTGTGTCGTGACGATTAGGATAGACCTGCACATACGGCTCTCAGAGCATTTTTATTTTTTGATTGTACTCGTAGGATCTTAAATCACACTGCACGTTAATCAAGACACACATAGATCGTTCAACTTAGCCAAATTTAACTCAATTCTTCCCCGCTAATATAACTTTCTGCTTAGGTGCGGTTTTCATCGGCATGCACGCATTTAGAGTAATTTTTTAATTCTATCTAGCATCCCACATGGAGATTGCGAGGATTCACTGTAAGTCTTCTAACTGAGCATTCATCGTAGTTTTCTGCGTGCATCGGCTTTTCTCAAATTCCTCTCTTATTTTATCACATAAATCTAAAGGAAATTGGGATTGGACGGTAGACGTGTATTTGTGCTCATTTAAATTCTTCAAGTGATCACCTAATTAAAACTGGGACTGCTAAATATAGCCGATTTCAAAATAACCTATAAAATCAAGAATTTCTGCGGGAGAGCAACCTCGACCTTGGATGTTTTTATTTTTCTGAGTGAGTGAGAGACGACACTTAAGGTTAGAGCCCAAATCCTAAATCTCAGCTCGCTAAATTTTTGCCAAGATTGATTTTCACCAACTAAAATCGAAAAGATAATAGCTGAACTCTTACGGCTTCATTGTGTGCGTTGGTGAACCCAGAGTTTGAATTGTGTTTGCATTGGTATGCGTGAACCGATTTCAAGATCAATAGCCGCACATTTGATTTCTCTTGACTATCCCGTGCAATCATCTCTCCTCTCTTCTTGATAATGGAATTCTTGTACAAAAATAGACCCAACCCCTCATTCCTTTCAACTCTTTCAGAAATGACCGAGAATCCATCAGAACTATACTATGAAAATGAATTCGTATCGGTTAGACCCAAAACACCTCCTCCAAGAGACTCTCAGCCTTTATCTCTTTTTACCAATCCGATCTGCTTTATGAATGACAATCCTCTGTTTTCGGACACAACAAATCAACAATCGACTGAGGTCTCCACTTCTTTATATATAAATCCTCTCTACACCGATCATGCAATTCACCCATCATATTCGGTGAATATCAATCCATCATTCATGGGAGATGGTAACCACATGATCGAACTGAACACCTCTTCACCTCTTCCATCGACCCTCCCCTTGAACACACATGAACAATCATCATCTTGGATTGACCATCACAACCCCCTTTTCAGACATGATAGTCATATAGAGGACTGGACTGATTACATGCTGACTCCACAACATCAAGGTCCGACCACTCAAAGAATTGAACACCCTTTGGACCAACTCCACATGTCTGGATCATATGAGCAGCCACCTTCCATGATTATTGAGGAGATATTTTCCGAAATTAATGATCATATATTGGATATTTCAAGAAATTCTCCTCTCAGCACAAACGAGAAAATGGAAGATGAAATTATCGAACACACACCGACTGCGCCTATGATTGACCATGAATTGAATTTTGAGGATGATATTTTGAGGATAAAAACAAGATTCGAATTGATGGAGGATAGATTTCAAAAATTCACCGATCGAGTCATCGCATTCTATGGTGGCTCGGACAGTAAAATGAATGAGGAAATAACTGGATTTGATATTGAAAATTCTAAGGATATTCAGGGACCTAGGGACGATTCTGAAAATGACCATGTCGTTGACCCTCACCCTGAACACTAGAGCCCCTTTTCATCTGAAGAACACCCCACACCCCCACACCACCCAGAAAATACCAAAAAATGGAAATATTTGAAAATCACAAAAAAATTGAAAATTCAGAAAATTTCATAAAAATTGAAACCGAAGACGATCTGAGGAATTTGGATCGGACTGTACGGGAAGCACTGGAAAAACGCTTGATATTTGAACTTCCCTTTATACAGGCCATTGAACACTTCCCCGACCTTAAAAAATTTATAACAGATAAATTAATGAACAAAAAGTCGGGCATGATACGAACAAAGACTGAAAGACATATCTTGTCAATGGCCTCATCCTGTTGAGGAGAAAAACCAAGAGCCGCAAAGTGAAGCGGTTGCCCAGATTTTACTGCGAAATCAAAGACACAATTTTCACCCATGCTCGGATTGATGACGATTCACCGATTAATATCCTCCTGACCTCTGTCATTCACGAACTCCAACTCGGACCGATCAGGAAGAAATGAGAGATTATTCAATTAGCGGACCGATCTATAAAACGACCAAGAGGAATCATTTCTGTCATCATGAAATTCCAAGGTGCTCCGCTCAAGGTAGAATTCACAATCGTTGATATTGAGCATCAAGGAGAATTCACCCAGTCTCCAATCATTCTCGGAAAGCCATCTTGGCATTGGCCAAGGCAATTATCGGTTGTGAGACTCGGAAAATCAATTTCACAGCATTGGAAGCACTTAAATCCGACTCTATCTTTGAGGAACCACGATCTTCTGAGGCAACCCACGAAGTCCCCGACAACCGTAACCATGAAACGGTAGAAGAGCCCTACCCTGCATCCACACCTGAGATAGCGGTTGTTGATGAGACTATTGGTTTAGAAAATCTCCCCCCTGCTCCATTCCCAGCCGCTCTCGCCATGGACAATCATGTATATGAATCATATGATCCGGAGACTTATGCATGGGCACACCCTGGGTCAACCTACTCTGACTACATAGATTACATCAACTCGACACAGGAATGCTCCAACATCAAATCAATTGAGAAAGAACATGCAGAGACTCTCCCCAATATTCAAATCCCCGCGGATCTCAAAATAGACAAATCCTTCTACTACGATCCTGAGACATATGCATGGTCACACCCGGGAGCATCATTCTCTGAATATCTTGACCAAATCATCCCAAATCGAGAATGCTCAAACATTCAGGAGACTAAGAACATGCACGCAGACCGAGCACCAACCAAGGAGAATTTAAATGGCTATTCATCTGGATACTCAAGTGAAATGACACCTTCACGACGAAATAAAAAGAGAGTTACCTTTGACCTTTCGGAAGAGGAATCAGTTGATGATCCCTCATCAGGTCCGGAAAAGATGGTTAACATGAGTGAAGTCTGTTCGGCAGCCCTAAAGCCGTATCTTCGCAAGGATCCAAAATTCAATTCTCGTTGGACAACTCCCGTTCCTAACTACTACTCATCCAAAGCTGATGCTCCTGCACTCTTCAAATACACTGGAATTATTTCATATGAGCTGACTGAGACCGGTGCTTCTGAGTATTCATCTGAGGACAAATCGATGGACCCAAAGAAGGAACGAACTCTGAGGAAACAACTGAAGAAACAAAAAGACCAGAATACTTGGAGTATGTCCACTTTCAATTACTACTCCTCTGAAGATAACTCTGACGATGGATATCTTTCTTCTGACTCAAACACTTCATCTATTATCCATCATGATTTTGCTGAGGATGACACTGATCATAGTAGGGAATCATATGCCTCATCTCCGACTCATCATTACGATCTCCCATCGCAGGCTCACAAAAAGATCAGCCGAAAACCGCCTTAATCATCGGCTACCCACCCTCCCTCCTGATTACATCGGTCTCTTTGTACAGCTTCTTCCTCTACTTAGGCCAAGGCCTAAGTATAGGGGGGGACCGATACCATCTGTAAATATCATTCCTCTCCTAACTCTCGATCGCTCCATTTCCACCATTCTTCCATACTTAGGCTGATCAGAGCCTTAGTATAGGGGGAACCAACATCCACCTGTATATACTCTCTTCATTCACATATCCCGACCGCTTCATTTTTCTTTTCATTTTTTTTACTCCCTTACGCTTAGCCCGAGCTATGTCTTCTTTACGCTTCTTGTGCTCTGAGGACACAACACTCGCTAAGTATAGGGGGGTATGTATATATACTTTGTATATATTTTACCCATATCTCGTACTTTCGCGTAAGTCTATATGTATTTACGGGGTGGGTACTAACTTGAAAAAAAAAAGAAAGAGAGTTTTCTACTAACCTTGCCAAAAAAAATTTGAAAAAAAAGGCTTCTTATCCATTTTTGCATAAAAAATCCCTTGCATAAAATGTCAAAAAAAATCAAAAATAAAATCCCTCAAAAAAAATTGTGTCTGCATTTCACACACCTGCACTTCTTCCAGCACCGCATGCATTTGCATCTGTGAAAAGTCATTGGGTTCTGAACCGAGTTATGGGCCGAAACCGAGAGTGGTCTGAACTTGACCTTAATCCATTTAATTTTCAGAGGAACCTCACCGAGAAATAGAATTTTAAGAGCTTCAGGTCTTTTGACTTAATTCCGTAAGTTCCACATGACAATGTACAACGTTTGACTCTTAGTGTCTAAACTGGTCTCTTCATTCTGGGTACAACTCTGGAATAGAGAATTAATTCGCACTCTCGCACTATGCACTTAGCTCAACCCAGACGGGATGTTGGAAGACGGTGTGAGTCTCTTTTCTGGTAACGTGAAAATCTAAAGACCAGAGTACGGGTTGAAATAAAGCTTCGGAAAAGGGATGAACGGCTGGGCACAAGTTCTTCTAAGACCCCAAAAAATGTATGGAACAAAAATATTCTATATCCATAGGGGCACAACAAGATCCAAGCAGAACAACCAAAAATTCCAAATACAAAGAAGCATTCTACCAAATAAAAATTCGACCAAAAAGGTCCAAGCTTCAAAGAACCTGTAGATCTTGGTGGAGACTCGGCTACACTGGCCATCTTCACAAGGAGAGGTGACTACACTGGCCACCCTCCAGTTCTTTTCTCTTTCTTCTATCTTCTCCCTCATTCGACTGTGAACACAGCACGACAGTCCTTAGAAGGAAATACCTGACTCTCCGAGGACGAGTTATTGGAGAGGAGAGAAGCATGGTAGTCCGGCATTCTGGATGGGAAGAGCTAAAACCCTTCACACACATGAGGCGGTTGTTCAATGTTCATAGGGTATACTTTGGGAAGAGGATTGATCTAAGATGACTTCTGAGCCGAAACTGTAACAATGATGTGTGGAACTTGAGGACTGTCGATTTTAAAATTCTAAGTCCCACAGAAGTTCCGACACATTATTAATCCAAAGGTCGAGTTTAGTTTGACTTTCACCTTCAGTTCATGGTCTTGGTATGGAACCCAGTCTCATTTCACTTCATGGCATTTCTTTTTGATGCTCAGGGACGAGCATGGTTTAAGTATAGGGGGATGATGAATCTCGGATTCACCATTCTAAGTCTCATTAATTAAGCTCAAGTCCCTCAAAATCAACTGCATTTCTGCATTTATTCTTTATAATTAGCATTCATGCATGATTTCATAAGAATTGCATTTTAGCGTTAATTTCTGCATAAAATAAGAAGCCAAAAATCCCAGCCAAAGTTGACCTGTAAATAGCCAAACTTATCCTATTTTTAACTCCTTCATGCTAACACCGCATAAGCCAAAACTACCTCCACTGTGTACATATCACTAACAAGAATAAATAAAAAATACAAAAAAAATCTCTAACCCTGTTAAGTGGACCAAAAACCCAAACCCTAGTTTCAGGATTTTCGGACTAAAAGCCCCATATCTTCCCCATCCAATGTCTGATTTGATCCTACTCACTTTTGAACTAATGCACATTCAATTACCTTCAAAACAAGACCAAGTTCAAGTGAATCGGAGCTCGTAAGTGAAAGTTGGGTTTTGGGTCACTTTTGTACATTGTATTTTTCGCGGCTTTTGACCCTATATTTTATGTATATATTTTCTTTATTAATAAAAATCCAAAAAAATTAGAATTAGGTGTCTTTTATTTATCTTTGATTTTTCCATATTTTTCCAGTTTTTTTATCTTGTTTAAAAATGACACAAAAATTAGAAAACCCAAAAATCAAGGTATTCTATGTACATGGGATACCCCAAAAATTCACTTTTTACATTTGACCGAATTTGGCTTTGATGTCTTCATGAAAGTTGTAGATCTCGTCGAGACGAGCATTTTTCGTGAAGGAACTTTTTTTATTTGAGGTCATTGATATTTCTTTTAGATTTTACAAATCTTTTATATTTCGTTTTTTCTGGTGTTGACACGTGGCAGACCTAGAGGCCGCCACGTATCATTGATTTTTGGGCCTTTTTAATTTCGCTTTTATAAAAAAATTAAAAATAAAACCGCCCGCACGTGCGACGCACGTGCTGCTCCATGTCACCCCCCTCGCCACGTGGTGCCCATCTGGCCGCCCGATCTCGGCCGATCGGACGGCCATGGGTCGTCATCTTCAATCTCACGCTAACAGCCCTCCCGAGAACACCGCCGCACCACCGTCGTTCTCGCCAACGGCCAACGCCCCGCGACTTCTCTGCGCCAACGACCCGCCGCTTATCTCACGCATCTCCTCCTCCGTTATCCCCGCGATATTCGACAACCGCCTCCCTCAACCCTATTTAATATCCACCGCCGCCCCCTTTGCAAAGGATCCGCCGATTAAGCTACAGGTCGGAGGAGCGGCGGTGACAGCGCCGCTTCCTCTTCATTCCTCTCCGGCGAGGTCCGAGGCCCACCCCTCGTTGCAGTGCCGCACTCTGTTGCACGATTGCCTCTGCTCCGGTCGCAAGCCGTCGAGCCGCCGACGATCTCCTCACGCCTCCGTTTCCGCCAACGCTACTCCAGCTACAGTCTTCGTCTTCGACCGGCGCTTCACCAACAACGACGACAACCGGCCACCTTCTCCGCCAACCACCGTCGACACCCGCACCTCCATCGCCTTTCTCTCGCCGACCGCCTGACTTCGCCAACTCCGCCGAGCTTCGACCAACGCAAACGCCTCTGCTCCGCCACGACACCAACACTGCCATTTGCTCCTCCGCCCTTGAACGCTCGCCACTGGGAGCTCTGCCCAGAAGCCTTCGTCGGCCTCAGCCCAGGGGTCATGTGCTACGCACGTGCCCCTTGGGCAAATTACAGAAGACTCCCTCAGCATTTACATATTCGTGCAGAGGCCCCAGCCAGCCAAAGGAATGTGCAACGCACGTGACCATCTGGAAAATTTGCTTTCAGGCCCCCAGATCTTTTGGTAATTACAATCTAGGCCAGTTTGAATATTTTATTTATTTATATCTATTGCAAACATACCCCTGTGTTCCCTCTTTGTCTTGAACCTTTTCTCTACATCATTTATTTATTTAAAAATGGCACTGTGTTTGTTGCTTAATTCTCTACATTTTGATAGGTGGTGGATATTTTTCGGATCAACGGTTAATTAATTATAAATTATTTTGTGTAAAATTACGACCTTTGCTTATTTTATTCTCTGAATTTTCTAATTGATTAACTATGGCTCTAAAAATTCCCGAAAAATCACATATTGTAGAGATCATTTTGCTTGACATTGTGCCCAAAAATCTTTTGCATTTGCATGCATAATTTGCTCTGTAAAAATCATTTTGCATAATCCAGTATTTAATTTTTAATAGGTATTAGACCCTACATTTTTGAGGTTTAGGATTTTTCTGAGATCTGTCACCTAGTGATAGATCTTAGATAATTTTATCTCTTGAAAATAAGTAGGTTTAGTATTTATTATATTTAAATATTGAAAATCATTCTGTTTGCATTTAAAAATTCAGAAAAAATTCATATTGCATCAGAAAATTACAAAAAAAATTACAGTGCACTCATTTTGTCATAATTATCATCTCGACCAAGTTTCGTATTTTTCGGACATCGTTTGATTGAATTTATATTTTAGTCCCTAAAATAGGCCGAAATTGCATTTTGCATCCCTCATTTGCATTAAAAATTCCAAAAAAAACCGCCTTGAAAACCGAACACGAAATTGGATAGACATAACTCTAGGTTGTTCCTTTGTCTCCTTGTGATCGACCTTGGGACTTGCCCAAGTAAAATAAACATAAAAACCACTTGATTAAATTTGATTAAAAATTGTGGTTATTTCTTGACTGTTTCCGATCGCCGCCTACAATGAACGACTTGAATTTATTTCTCACACGAAGATTAAAAGCAACTTCTTAAAGCGGCATTTATGGACTCGTCAGCCACCCACTTGGAGTCAGAAATAGGGTACATAAACCCTGCCTTGCGCCATTTCTTAATCTCTTTCATCACCACTTCCCGTAGATTGGGGTTAAGTCTCCTGTGAAACTCACGGGAAGGTCTCAAATTATCCTCAGTAAAATGTGGTGCGAGTAGAGAGTGAGGTTGATCCCCACGAGATCCGACACTGTCCAGCCTATTACTTTGCGGTTCCTTTCTAAGACTTCTAACAACCTAGACTCATGCTCTAAAGTCAAGTCTAAGCTAATGATAACAGGATATCTCTCTTCGGGTCTTGCAAGAAAGGCGTACTTGAGTGTAGGAGGTAGTGACTTCAGTTTTGGTAATGTGGTATCATCAAGCAAATCTGGTTGAACTAAATCTGAATCTGGTTCCATGTTGCATGAAGGTGGGCTCAACTGTGTGAGACTCTCCACAAAATCAGAAGTATTGGCAGTCGGATTATCAAAAATATCCAAACAATCGGCAATAGCCCCGTCCGACTCGTCATCTATGTCCCATGATTGTTCCGAAGAGGATGGAACTGACAGATCTAGATGGATCTCTATGTCATCATAGGAATAGCTAGATGCATCTCTAGCAAGATCAGTCAACACCTGGCAAACTGCATCATACACTATGTCCTCTCCAGATGAAAGGGTTTCACTCTGTTCTGAAGGAATCTGTCCCAAAATCTCAATTGTGCTAATCATACTGCAATCTACCTCTGAAGATGAGTACTCTGTGCTGCACTGTGAATCAGGTCGCTGAAACTTGGTTTGCTTCATCTCAATGTTCACTTCTCCGCCTGTAGAACGGAACTTCATCATTCTCGTACCATAATCAAAAGCTGCACCTGCGGTCTGAGAATTATATGAGATTCTCTCCAACGATTGGGGGTATCCATGTCCAAGACTGTGAATTCAGCTTGATAGTTCTACCCCTCAATCAAGATATCTACATTCTTCACTTCTCCCTTAGGTCCCTTCACTGAACGATCTGCGAATTGGAGTAAAGCTTTGGATTTGCGAAGTGGTCCCAACTCCAATTTCTTATATAATTCTAAGTGAAGTTAGTTGATCGAAGAACCGTTATCTAAGAGTGTGCGTGCAAATGCAATGTCGTCAATACGACTCTCGACATAGTGAGCACCCATGTCTCTCTTTTTCCTTGGAAATGTCTGATTCTTGACACAATAGGTTGTGGCTACTGATAAGACATGTAAACTTTATATTTCGGTTATCTTTCTTCCTGCTAACCCTTGTAGGTGTGCATCTCACCTTAAGGTATTTTTGGAATGCAGGATTGTTAGACACATACTCATCAAATGACACCTTAACAGTGATATTTTCTTTACAAAATCGTACCATATCGGGGTCATCTTTCTGATATTTTTGATGCACTTTCCTGCCGTAAGAGCATGGGGGAAAGGGATTGAAGCCAGGGAAACAGAGGATGAAGAATCTGAATCATGAATTGAAAGATCATTCATGGAAATAACAGAAACGGAGTTCTTCATACATGAATCTTTTTTATACAACATGGGATCGAAATTAAAGCTATCTACTACAAGTTGTGGAATAGAAGCTAGAGTGGTATCCGCCACAACCGGAGATGTAAGGTCCTCCATAGAATCAGAAGTGTACCCATGCTGCCGATGTTGCATACGTGCTCTCCTCCTTCTCTCGGCTCCCTGAGTAGAAATCCTCGAATGATGCTGATGGGTCTCCAGAATATGTTGCCTCACCTCCTCATCCTCTGAAGACTCCTCAGATAGAGGATGCCCCTCCTCGTGTCTCTGGCCCAGTTAGGTATGGTCACGGTCCTTCCGCTCCTGAGTGACATGTGGTTAGCCTCGTCACATAAAAGAATCTCATGTTCAGATCTAGGAGATGCTGAATAGTATACCTGACCAATGTGCTATGAGAGCTAGATAAGTTCAGGCTATTGGGGTTAGCCTGAACATGGGCTGGGATTGAGGTAGAGGGTGCAGTCTGCTCGTCTCTCCATCTGGACAGGCGGTTCACATCCACCCGTAAGTCATGAATTTCATTCCTGTAGGAATGGAGATCGTCGAGTATCTGTTGTTGAATATACACCAGACTAGATGAAGAAGGAAGTGGATAAGACTGGGAAGAAGAATGAGAAGACTGGCCCTGCTGGTCAGGTACTACCTCTACTGCTACTGCTGGGGTTGTGAAGAATGCGGGCCCTGCTGGCCCGCCTGGTAATGGCCCTGTCGGCCATACTGCTGGTATTGATACTGCTGCTGGGGTGGCTGGAATCTAGGGCTCTGCTGTGAAGTTGGTGGTGCGGAAGTGAATGCGGTGTTGTGAAAGGTCGGGGGATGCTGGTAGGTTTGTCGGTCTCCTGTACTTCCCTGCCTGGAAGGGTCCTGAGTATACCATACTCCATTCACCACCCAAATTGGTGGAGGCTCCTCCTGAACTGTCTCTGCTAATGGAGGTGGCTGGTGGAAAGAGTGGTCATAGGACTAGTCCTGCTCCCACGGTTGGGGTTGCCCTGACACCAACTGCTCCTAAACGTGGTGAACATGGTAAAAGGGAGCAGCGCGTGTCGTCACGGTGGGTATCCTTATATTAGATACCTTCTCAGTCAACTCCTCCATCTGTTTTGGAAGTTTGAAGACTCTCTGGTCTAACTCATTAATCCTCCTATCGATCTTTTCAGCTACAGTAAGCTTGTCTGCCAGAAGTCCCATGCTAGGGATCACATCTTGAGAGAGATTGACTACAACTGACTTTCCCCCTCCAAATGAGAGTGAACTATTGTCCATCTTTGAGGGGCTAGTTTCAACCATCTGCTCGAATACCTTCGAGGCAGTATCTGCTCCTCGTGATGTATAGCTGCCTCCACAGGCTGCACTTACTTAACCCTGCATCTCAGGGTTGAGACAAGTAATGAACGACTGGACAAAGATATTGTCATCTAGTCCATGATAAGGACACTTCTGCATGATATCCTTGAATCTTTCCCAAGCATCACAAAAAGCTTCATTGGTTAATTGGGAAAAACTTATAATTTTCGTCGTCATCATGTTAGTCCTACTCAGCAGGTAGAACTTCTTCAGGAATAGGTCTTTGAACTGAGCATAAGTGGTGACAGTAATCCCAAGATTTTTCACCTAGTAGTCTGCTTTTCAACCCAAGGCAAATGGAAGGGCTTTGAGCCTAATATAATCCTTGCTAACATTATGATGTTTGAGGTTAGCACAAATAAGCTTAAAGTCCCTTAGGAATGCATATGGATCCTCAGATGCATTCCCATCAAAATGTGGCAGCAGGTTCAGAAAGTGCGGCTTTAACTCAAAATCAACATTTGGTCCGATCGGACTCAAATAGTTCCGAATTTGGTATTGTCCGGGGTTATACGCCGCATCCATTGGTTGTTCGACCCCAACATTTACTTATCCTAACTGAGCTCGGAGTAGTGCGTGTTGCTTCTCAGATTTAGCTAATCTGGCAAGTACCATTCTCAACGGGTCTTCATGGTTCTCTTCTTCCTCTTCTTTCTTCTTTGGAGGCATTTTCCTTGAATCTTCTTTATGGCCTGAATCAACAGTGTGTTCTTGATTAGAAGAGGATTTATGAATCAAGATATTCTCACCGGGGCGAAGGTCTTCCTCGGTGAAGTGGGAAGAGAGAAAGGGAATGGTTTGAGAGTAACCATCCCGAGGGTGGGTGATCCTGGGCTCAAGAGGGTCATGAGTCCAGGTTGGTCCAAGTTGCACATGGACCTGTGAAGACGTACTTCTTGGAGGGTTCAACGAGAGATTCGTAAAGTCCGAATAAATATCCCCCAAATCAGTCATCTTCGATGTCAAAAGAACTGATTCGAACACGATAGTTAATGAGGCGCTAGTTCTACGGTGCATGTAAATGTGCGGAGTAAACTCACACAATACAAACGCAATTCAAACCCTGAATTTCACCAACTCAACACGTGATGGCCGTAAGAGTTCTGCCGAATTATCTGGTCAATTTTAGTTGCTGAGAATACGATCTTGGAAAGATTAACGAGCTGTTAGGTGCCCGTATTTTCCTACAGACTGGCCTGGTTCTTACGACTAGTTGGTCCTACTTTCAGCCAGTATAGGAGTAAATACGGACCATATAAATACGACTACCCGTTCCTTGAGGACTAAGGCGTCCTCTAAACCTCCCACTCTGCTAAGGAAGTCCGGACTGTTTACCGGCTACCTGTATTCATCACTGAAGAGTAGCCAATCGCCTAAAAATAAAGAACTAGTAGTAAGTACGAAATCCAGGCTTGGCTCTATCTTAGGGTCGTCTCTCTCTCTCACTTGCAAGTAAAGCATACAATCAGGGTTTTATGCACCCGAGAACAAGGGTTCTTTTTATTCCAATTAATTTTAATCGGCCTGCTCAATTCAGCCCCAATTTTAGAGTTAGGTTATCACTTGAAATAAATCTGAACACACAAACACGTCTACCCTTCAGTCCCAATTTCCTTTTTGACCTTAAGTTATAAAACAAGAGGGGAATCGAAAATCAGAATGCAAACGAGAAACTATAATGCATGCTCAGAAGAAGGTATACTTACAGTGAATCACAACACTCCTCATGCATTATGCAAAACTGAATTTGTAAATTTTACACTAAATGCATGCAGATCGAGGAAACTGCACCTAAACAGTATACTATTAGCGGGGAAGAATTGATTGAATTTGAGCTAAGTAGTACGTGTCTATGTGCGTTTCATTATGAATATTATAAGATAAGTGAATCATCTAAGATATGTGTGGCCTAAATTGCTAAGGGCACAAACATATTTGATTCTAAACTACCGTGTGCCTAGTCCTTAAATTCGCCACTCAAGTCGAGCCCACCCTCACCGGAGAGTGAAATAGTTCTCGACACACCACAAATAATGTCCGAGTCTTTTTTACACACGTAAGCTATCAAATAAGAGCTGTTATAAAGAAGAAAACTACCTAAATAATTACAACACACTAATTACAAAAATTTACAAAATTTCTCTCAAAAAATAATTTGCTTGTCCTCTCACTTCAACAGTCGGCATGCGTCGCGTTCATCGACCTCCGATGTACTCCAAGTCCACCGGTCCCTCGCAAGGAAAATAAAATTTATATTAGAGAGATAAAATACAAAATATATACAGGGATATGAAGAGAAATAATTAAAAGACAATGGACTAAATACAAGGTGGCTCGGGGGTCAGATAACCCGAGTATGTGAAATCTAAATCCAAATTTTTAAATTAATCGCTAAGCCGTTTTCCTCCCTGGTAACGGCGCCATCTGACGGATCGCTAGATACATTGTTTAATTCGGGCACATTGTAGTAGTGTACATAGCAATTCAATCAGAACCGAGAGAAGATTTCCGTGAAGAGGGTCTCGGCTTAATATATTTCTCCGTTAAGTCTGGGGTCGAACACAGGGAGGCAAAGGAACAACTTTGATGTTAATTTGAAATTAAGATCTAGATTCCCAATGCAGTTTTTTTATAATTTTTTTAATGCAAAATGAATGCCAATGCAAATGCGGTTGAATTAATACACTAAGAAAGCATACAACTTTGCCAAATTAATTTGAATAGAAAATAAGTCCAACTTAGCGAAGTTATATTTTTCTAGTAAACTTAATCCAATGATGAATGCAACATATTTCTTTGGGAATTTTCAGGGTTAAATTCCAACAATTAAAAATGCACTCTTTTTATGGGTATTTTCACAATTTTTCACACAAATAGTAAGCAAAAATCATGAAAAAATTAGCGGAATATAAACATGATGAAGGAAGCTATAATAATATTTTTGGAATTTTTTGACAAAATATGAATTTTTTATGGATTTTTTAGTGAAAATAGATTGACAGTGAGTAATTAATTCCTAATAAATCCACAATTGCAAATTAATCAGATTGTAAATTATCTCAAAAATATATTAAGATGCTCGAGTCAAGAGATTGAAATTTTGTAAAAAGGATGTATGTGGATTTAATTAAAATTAAAATACAAAAATCACTCTATTATTTATTTCAGGTACAAGACAACTCCATTTTAGATGAAATTTGGGCAATATTTATATCACACTTCAAGACATCATCTCAAGTTTTTCAAGAATTTTTAGAACGAGCGTGAGTTAGATATCAATTTAAGAGTTCAGATTGGGTAAAATATGCAAAATTTTAGTTAGAAAATTTTAATTAATTACCCACAACTCACAAAAATACAAATAAATATTCCGAATGTAGACAATTAGTTGCTCAACACATTGACATTTTTCTTAAAAGAAACGATACAGTAGAGAGGTCCAAATTAAAAGATGAACAAAGAGGCATCCGTGCAAACATGAATAAACTTAAATAGAACAAAATAATTACAAGGACTGATTTGTAATTATAAAAACTTCAAAAGAAAATAGTGCAATTTTCACGAAATAAAAAAATATACACAAAACCTTTCTTCTTCTTCACAATGGGGAAGAACCCAACAATGAGGATGGCGACGGCGGCAGCCCCGCGTGCGGCCGCGAGGACGGTGAGGAGAGAGGGGTGGTGGGTGGCATGCCGCACCTTGGAGCGCCAACCGAGGGGGGGGGGGCGATGGGCAGCTGGGAGGTGGCGGAGCCCGGAGGATGGCGCCTTGGATGAGGAAGCGGTGCCGCCTGGAGCGGCAGCTGGGGGCGATGGCAGACGCGTGGAGGCGCGCGGGTGGCCGCGCGGTGGAGGGGCGATGGCAGGCGCGGTCCGCGGCCTTGGCGGCTCCGCCGTTGGGAGTGGAGGAGGCATGGTGGTTGGGCGACGGCACGGGAGCTGTTGCTCCACCCGCCTCTGCTATTTTTTATTTTTTTTGCTGTAATAAATTTTTTCTATTGTTTTAGTTTTTCATTTTTTTAATTTTTTTGTAAATAGGAAACAAATATGTATACAAAAGGAAAAGAGGATGACTTGGTGGTGGTGATGATATGGAAAAAAACTATTATGGTGATGGTGATGATATGGTGAATAGAAAAATGTGATTTTGGTTATGTGATAAGAAAAATAACCACGATGATAAAATGAAGAGAAAAATACCTACGATGGAGATGGTCTCCTATGATGTACTCACGAGAGCATGGTTTTCGCTCGAATCGTCGGCGAGCAATGATCTCGAGCAGTGCACGGAGGCAACTGTGATGTTGGCCGAAAAGCCAACGGATCTCACCGGAGAGAGGGCTGTCGTCGCTCGACCTCGGTTGCATCGCTGTCACTGATTCAACTCTGGGAACTAGGCTCTCCTCACATAAAGTTGGATCAAGTGAAATTGAGTAGGATGATATGTATATAAAGAGGATGAAATGAGAGGTTATTACAGTGGTGGGAGATTATATTATTAATGGAGTTGAATGGGAGGTTCAGAAATTGGTGGGGTTGAATGGAGGTTGGTGGTAGAATGGAGTTGAATGGTGGTTATTGTAGAGAATGAAAAATAAATAAAGGAAAATAAATGAAATAAAGTAGGCTACTTTAAATACGAAATAAAAAGAGAAGAGAAATAGTGGAGAATTTACAAAAGAAGACAAACACCATGTACATTTTTTGTTTGCTTTTCTAATATATATATATATATTTATTTATTTATTGTCTTTTTAATAAGAGATATTTACAACGGAAAAATACAATAAAATACTATAATTAAAATACAACACAATAATGATATTTTTGGATTTTTAAGTAATTGAGAAAGATAAAATAAAAATTGAAGAAAGAATGAATATATAAAAAATATGCAATGTACATCTAGGTCCCAAAACCCAACTTTTGCAAATGAGCTCCGATTTTAATGAAACCACTTCCGTTGTATAGATAATTTTCTAACTTGAACTTTAAAGTGAGTTTGGAGAATTTGGAGTTCATACGGAGACGGAATTTGGCCTGAAAGTTGGACTTTACAGCTTCTTGTCTTTAGGATCTAGGACCATTTATTTGAGGTAAAATTTGTTTTGTATTTTGTAATTTTATGTACATTTTTAAGAACAAGTTAAAAAAAGAATTAGCCGAAAAAAAGTTGAAACATACACGAAGTTTTGGGCTATTTACAGGTGAAAAACTCCTTCAATTTTGCGGCGTTTTAGTGCTAATTTATTTGGTACAATCTAATATACAATAATTAATGTGTTTTATTTGCAAGAGTCATTTTGTTAATTTATTGTTTTTATGGACATTTATTTGGGATTATTCTCAGGGATTTTGCTAAGATGAAGATATTGAGATGATGAATCGCGGATTCATCACCCAGCACTAAGACACTGATTCCAACACATGTTGAAGCCAACCCCAACAACTTCAGACACAAGAAGTAGGTAGCCAATAGCACACCCACCCCCGAGATAGGTATGTCCCTTGATTTTACATATTTATCTGACACCATTCATCTCAAGAGCGGTAGGAGATTGCAGCCGCCTACGCAGCAGTTGGGGTTGGGAGATCGATCCACTGAGAGAGCATCATCTTCTACATCATCTCCTTCACCAGCAGTCGAGAGGCCTAGTGTAGCAACACCCACATCTGGAGTTTCACCACCTTCACCAGGCATATGTAGATCACCATCAGCAAGGAAGAATATACCCATCGCAGATTCTTCATCTTCACCAGCAGCAGCATCTCGTTCTATTTTAGATTATATTTTTCCTTCACCAAGATTGGACAACACTGTACAGACCGATTCTGATTGTACTCTTGTACATGATGATTCTACTTTGAATAATGTAAATGAACATTTACATGTTTATTATTATTTGGTGCCATTTCCTTCTGCTCTCAAGGTAAAAAAATCAAAAATTAAAAACAACACCATTTGATCCTGGAGAGGTTGAGATTTTACAGAATATCTTTTTAAAGATGCCACTTCTTAAGTCCATGGAATACATGCCTACAGTAAAAAAAGGGAGTGAAAGAGGTATGTAGCATCAACCTAGGAAGAACAGACGAAAGGAAATAGAGAAACACATCTTGACCATGGCCACAGTTCATGCCATCAATAACCTTCCGCCAAAAAAGAAAGACAAGGGAGCACCTCACATCCGTTGCCATATCTTTTATCAAGAATTTGATCGTACTCTTCTCGATAGCAGTTACTACATTAATCTCATGCCTTCCTCTTTATTAACTGAATTCCAGTTAGGGCCTCTTAAAACAACCAGAATGATCCTTCAGTTTGCTGATAGATCAATGATGAGGCCAAGATGTATTTTAGAGGATGTTATTGCAACAGTGCAGGTAATGAAATTCCCTATTGATTTTGTTGTCATGGATATGGACACGCTTACATAGTTACTCCTACCCTGGTCATACTAGGTCGACCGTTCCTCCAAATGGTCGAGGCAGCAGTTGTTTATGGTACTGGAGAGATCATCTTTCACTCTCACAGTGACAAGGTGAAAAATGAGACGATCTTTGATCCTAGGCCATCACCGCCATCAGTAGCAGATGATACAGAGGAAGTTATATCATAGCCAGATGACTGTGATTTTCTTGTTGAATTCAAAGAGATAGATATTTTCACGGATTTTATAGATACCCAGAAGTTGTTTTCCCAAAAGGACTCTCTGGAAAGCACAGTCGACATGAGTTTCGTTGGTGGTCCAATTGAGATAGTTGCCGATAAGCAGTTTGAGCAAAGTTTTGAGGTCTAGATATCTGAGCCATTCATTGAATTTCCTGATTTATACATAGATGAGAGACATATTTCTGAGATTATTGCTGATATATATGAGCTGTTCAATGATAAGAATATTGAACATCCTAATGAGCCCTTCCTTTCTGGGTAGAGATCATTCATTACAGATCTATCAGATATTCTATTTGTTGTGCCATCAATAGCCAAGGTGGATAGTCTACAGAGCACAGATCACATACCGTCTACCAGTACAGTAGCAGAGGTTATCGCAGAGCCAATTCAGACCCCACCTGAGCTCAAGCTTTTACCATAAACGTTGAAATATGTCTTCCTTATGGGTCCCCCCAAATGATTCCGGTCATCCTCAGCTCGAAGTTGACCGTTGAACAAGAATCTCGCGTGCTAGAGGTTCTTGAGAGAAACTTCAAGGCCATAGGGTGGAATATCTCAGATCTCTGTGGGATTAATCCAGCATTGTGCTCACATCATATCTACCTAGAGTATGACTGTAAACCCTCCTGTGAATGTCAGCGCCGTCTAAATCCAAATCTAAGAGAGGTTGTCATAAAGGAGATCAAGAAATGGTGTGATGCTGGCTTTATATATCCCATTTCAAATTTTAAAGTGCGACAGACCTTTACATGTGGTCCCGAAGAAATCTGGGATTACGATCGTAAAAAATGATTGTGGTGAGGAGATTCCGACCCGGGTACCTACTTCATGGCGTGTGTGTGTGTAGATTTCCGACGCCTAAACTCAACTACAAAGAAGGATCACTTTCCACTGCCCTTTATTGATCAGATTAATTAGAGGTCGGTACGAAAAGAGTTCTTTTGCTTCATGGATTGGTACTCGGCATACAACCAAGTTGCTATCGCTCCTGAGGATCAGGAGAAAACTACTTTCACTTGTCTATTTGGCACTTATGCCTTTAGACGGATGCCCTTTGGATTATGTAATGCCCCCGCTACATTTCAAAGGTCTATGTTGGTCGTTTTTGTCGACATGGTGGGTAATTTTCTTGATGTCTTCATGGACGATTTCTCAGTCTACGGGAATAGTTTTGACACATGTATTGCTCATTTAGACCGAGTTCTTCAACATTGTTGTGAGGTAAACCTAGTACTCTCGTGGGGGAAGAGTCACTTTATGGTGACTAATGGGATTGTATTGGGCCATGTCATCTCTAAACATGGTATGGAGGTTGACCCGGCTAAGATTGATGTGATTTCCAAGTTAGAGCCACCACAGAATTTGAAGCAGTTGAGGTCATTTTTGGGACATGTAAGATTCTATAGGCGATTCATAATTCAGCAAAATCGCCAGACCTTTGACTGAGCTTCTGTGTAAGGAGACTGATTTTGTTGTCGATGAGAAAGTCCTCCTAGAATTCAATCAGATGAACGAGATAGTTACTAGTGCTCCTTTCTTACGGCTGCCTGATTGGTCTCTTTCTTTCGAGATCATGACGGACGCATCGAATTTCGCAATTGGAGTTGTTTTAGGACAGAGAAGGGATGGGATACCATTTTCTATATACTATGCTAGCAAGACTCTGGATGAAGCACAACAGAATTTTACAGTTATAGAGAAAGAGATGTTAGCAGTTATGTTTAGGCTAGAAAAGACAGATCTTACCTCATCGCTTCACACGTTATTGTGTACATGGATCACACTGCCTTACGATACTTGCAAGCAAAGAAGGATGCCAAACCATGTCTTATCGGAAGGATCCTTCTTCTCCAGGAATTTGATCTAGAGATTCGAGATAAACCTGGAGTAAAAAATGTTGTGGCATATCACCTTTCCTGTATCACAGATACACAGACCTCTGAGCTGAACATGATTCCTATTTCCAAAACCTTTCCATATGAGGCCATTTTTTCTATGGACTCACTCCCATAGTATGCTGATATTGTGAACTATCTTAACTCCAAGAAAGTTCCATAAGATTGGCAAAAGTACATGGTAGACGAATTTTTGTCAGAGATTCATTACTACCAGTGGGAGGATCCGTAACTATTTCGCGAGGGTGCGGATTGTATGTGGAGAAGGTACATTCCTCAGGAGGAACACACCAGTGTACTTGAGTAATGTCACAAACTAGAATCGGGTGGACATCATTCAGTGAAATGCACAACAACAAATGTTTTACAGAGTGGCCTATTGTGGCCCACATTTTTTAAGGATGCTACAGAGTTGATCGAGGTTGTAGTGATTGTCAGAAAATTGGAGGAACTGTTGGTTACAAAGATACCATGCCCCTAAGATATATACAAATTTTTGATGTTTTTTATGCTTGGGGCATAGATTTCATGGGTCCATTTCCTTTCAGTCAGGGATTTCAGTACATCCTGCTCGCAGTGGATTATGTTAGTCGATGGGTGGATGCTATCCCCAACCGAGCCGCAGATAGTCGTATAGCGTGTTCCTTTCTCAAGGATCATATTATTGTGCGGTTTGTTAATCCCAAAATACTGATTTCAGATGAGGGAAGCCATTTCATTAATAGAGAAGTAAAGAAGCTTGTGAAGGAGTATGCCATTGAGGACAGAGTTGCGTCTCCTTACCACCCTCAGACTAATGGCTTGGCAGAAATTTCAAATAGGAAGATCAAGACGATATTGCAAAAACTTGTACATCCAGATAGAAAGAACTGGTCCAAGATGCTTGATTCAGTTCTATGGGCTTATCGGACGGCGTACAAGTCTCCATTGGGTATGTCTCCCTACAGATTGGTGTATGGAAAGCCTTGCCACTTGCAAGTGGAATTAATTCACAAATCTTTATGGGCATTTTGTGTATGCAATCTAGATTAGGAGAAGGTATGAAAGAACAGGAAGTTGGATTGGGCAATTTACTGGAATTCCGAGACTTTGCATATGATAACTCACTTATGTATAAGGAGAAAGTCAAGCGCTGGCTTGATAAACACATTCGAACAAAGACTTTCTCCCTTGATCAAAAAGTTTGGTTATTTGATGCTAAGTTGAAGTTGTTTCCATGAAAATTAAAAAGCAAGTGGTCAGGACCGTTCATCATGAGAGTTGTGCATGACAATGGGAGTATTGTCATATCTGGGTTGTTATCTGACGCACAGACATTTGTTGTGAACGAAAAGTTGCTGAAGCCATATCTAGATCATGATACATTCCTATCCGTCATTGATTCGATATCTGTGGTATCAGATGATGATCTTTTGATTCCATCTTCTGCGTCTGATACATGATGATCCACTCCTCTTGTATATCCTTTCGTTTCATTCTTTTTTCTCTCATTTTATCATTCACCCTTTTCCGTGTGTAAATATGCTATACTTAGGATGTGCTTTGTCCTAAGTATAGGGGGTGAATGATTTGTGTTGTTCATAATTGTCATGTTTATCACTCTTGTTGTTTCCTACACTTAGGGATACTCTAACCTGAGTATAGTGGGGGTGATGTTGTTCATATCGTGTCTTTTTATTTTTGAGTCTATACATTCTCTTCATCGATTTTCCCTTTTGTACAATCCACTATACTTAGGATTACTTTATCCTAAGTATAGGGGGGATCATCGACTTCTCTTCTTTTTATCTTTTCTTTGAGTCATTGTAGCATAGGTGTCTTTTCACTTGTCTATACTTAACACGAGTTATGTCTTCCTTTGTCGCTCTCTGATCACTATGAGGACATAGTTCGAGCAAAGTATAGGGGGGTGTCATATATATTGTATATATACTTTATACATAACTCGTACTTTTAATGATTATTTTTTTGGGGGGAAATGTGTATAATTTTGTAAAATCTATGTTTGTAAAAAAACACCTAACCAAAAAAATAAACAAACAAAATAAAAACAAATAAAAAAACAACAAACAAACAAAAAAGAGAAAAAAGAGAAAATAAAAAAATAATTGTACATACTTGTATATAATTTACTAACCCTTTTCCATTTTGAAAAAAAACTGCAAAACCAAATATCTATAAACTTGCATAATAAAAAACACTTTCTTTTACATCTGCATTTTTCTCAAAAAAATTCAAAAAAAAGTTCAAAATTAGAAAATTGTTTAAAAAATGTTGTTTTTACATGTGCATCACTTTTTTTAAAAAAATGCTTTCTTTGCATTGTACATACTTTCTTGCATTTGCATGTGCATTTTCAAGGATTGTATTGACATTTAAAGTATGTATGGAATAAAATTGAAGAATGGAGCTTAGTTGGGCCTTAATCCACTTAATTCTAGAGGAACCTTATAAGAAATGGAGTTAAGTATTTTTAGGTCCTAGTGACTTAATTCTTTGAGTCATTAAGACTATGTACACATGTCATCTTGATTAGTCTATGTAGAACATTTGTAAACAAACGCATGATTCTTTTAGACCATGGCTTATCTTGGACAAGCACTCTACACGTACCGCTGCATGGATGAGGTAGTGAGGAGGCAGAATCTTTTGGCTTGGGGTAGCATACGAGGGTAGTACATCTAGGAAGAATCTCTCGTCTTCCTCTAGGGAAGGAAGTGCATCTCAACCTAGTCTAGCGATGTTGAGGTCTAAAGACAAGATGTTGTGATGCTTCAAAAGAGGGATAGTCTACTGGCTCAAGCGGAAAAATTCCTTAATGTACATGTTGTACCATGTATATGCTTTCAAAAAAAAGTATGGAAAAAATGCAGAATCTCCAAAAGTGGACAGGCCTGATTGAAAAGTAAAATGCATGCCAGAGTGTATATACAAGGATAAAAAAATACAATAAGAGATTCAAAGACAAATTTTTTTAAGCTTGCAGTGGATGACTTGGCTACACTGGTCATGCATCCAAGGATAGGTAGCTACATTGGTTACCGTCCATTCTTTTCTCATGGTTGTACTTGAACTTAGAAGGGAATATCTCCGCTCCTTGAGGAAAGAGTTGTAAGACCGGGGAACTAGAGTTACCTAGTTGAGCGAGGTTGTTTCTTTGCTATTTCTGAGATGGGGAGCTATACCTCACTTACACTGTACAAGTAAAGATTCATAATCATAAGAATTGGTGTATGTAGACTTGTTCTGACCTGACTGTTGAGGTGGCATGAATAGGTGTCATATGGAACTTAGAGGTTGTTAGGTTTTAAATCCATCTCCCATTAAGGTTCCGACACACTAAAAATCCAAAGGTCCGACAGAGCTCTAAACTACAATTTTATGAAGATAAGTTTAATACTCAATATTGTCCTACTTTCTTTATTTTCCCTTTTTTTCTTTTTCTTCACTTATTCTTTCAAATAAGTGTTTGCTAAGGGACTAGCAAGGGTAAAGCATAGGGTGATGATGAATCTGTGATTCGTCATCTTTATTCATTTATTTTAGCTTAAAATCCCTTATAAAACACCTGCTTATAACACTAACTCCACATTCTTACTAACTTGAATCTTTGTCTAAATATTGTATATTTATATATTATTTTAATATAAAATAAATAAAGAAAGAAAGAAAGGAAAAATAAAGAAAAGAAAATAAAAATAAAGAAAAGAAAATAAATAAATAAGGAAGAGTGTATACAGGCTGACCCGAAACTCGAGAGAAGGTCAAGACTTGACCTGATCGACCAAGAATAAAGTAGGGGAAATAGTGTCCAAAGCATAAAATCCAAAAAAAAGTGTGTATGTGTGTGTGTCGTTATTGTAAATGCTTATCACTTATTTTGTATATATCTCTATAAAACTAACACTAATTTATTTGTACATTAATAGACCTCAAATAAATATATTTCAAAAACAAAGTTGTAAATAAAAACGTGTTCTAATTAATAGAAATAATTGTAAAATAAATCATGTATAGAATAAAAGCAATCACACTAGGAAAAAGCCACTAAGCACTAATTGAACGATTAATTCTGGTACACAAGAACTCAAATTGAACCAATCTCACTTCCATTGTATTCTAAATTAAATTATCTTTAAAATGGATGTATTTTCATATTTTTTTGAGATATGAGTAAAACGTTGGTTTTCTGGGGTGGTTTGTGCAATTTTCCGATGTATTTTGTATATATTATATTTGTATATATTTCTAAATTTTTTACTAATTAATTAAAATAATAATAATAATAATAATTTTTAAATAAAAAAAAAGTAATTTGCTTATTTACCCATGTAGATAATGTCATATTTGTATATAAAATACGTATATATTTAATTTTCTTAACTAACAATCACAAAAAATAAAAAAAATAACATTTCTTATTCAAATAAATAAAGTGACGAAAATTAAAAGAAATAGTTGATTTTGTAAATAGTTTTATCTCTCTTTATCTTTATCTCATTTTTAATTTTCATCTCTCTTATCTCTTTATCCAAAAAGTCAAAAAAATAAAACTTCATCTCCATTATCTTTTCTATTTATATGGCTCCTTCTCCCTCATTTCCACTTGATCAATTTTTGGTGAGAGGAGTCCGATCTCCGAGAGTCTTCTTGTCGAGAAAGGTGCCTAGCCTCCGAGCCGTCCGGTGATAGCGAGTCGGCCTTCGCCGAGGCGATCACGTAGTATTTCGCTTTTAATGTGAGATCCATCGATATTTCTTCATTTTTTTATCTAGGTTAATCGTAGTTTAGATTTTGCAACCTCATTTCATCGTCATTTCATTTTCCTAGATCTTAGATAAAAAAGAATACATCACGATTTGATCCATTTCGATCTCGATTTTTCATCTCACGTTCTTGATCTCTCGACGTTCTTTTCTATCTTACACGATCTATCAACTCCGACCACGTACGGTGGTCAGAGAATCAGTTTCGATGCTTCCACTTACGTCAGATCCCCATTCATTTTCTGATTTGTAAATAAATAAAAAATATACAAAAAATGTTCTTTTTCTCTAACGTTTGTTTTGTAGGATAAAATAAAAAAATACAAAAAAAAAATAAAAAAGATAAAAAAGGATTTTATTTAGTATTTCATTCACTATTTGCAATTCAAAAGAAAAAAAATTAAGAAAAGCAGGTTCTGCCCACGGCACCGCCTCTCGCCATTCGATGTTAGTGCGCGACGCTTCCCCGCGGCCGGGGCCCCGTCGCCTCGCCCCAGCGGATCCATCTCCGTGTCAGTGTCGCCATGCCTCCATGCTGGGCGTGGCCCACCTAAACATCTCTCCCCCAGCACTCCAAGCGCATGCATCCCGACCGCGCTGCCAACGGCCAGATCCCCTTCACCTGGGATGGAGCCACCTTGTTGCGAGGCCGCGCTGCCCGGCGCCTCCTCCCTCAGTCCGCCGGCCATGTGCTTTAGCCCCGCTTCCGCTTTGGGCGGAGCCCTCCTCAGCTTCCACCGCTTGTGGACCTCCACGCGGTGCCTCGCCACCGATCTCCAGCACCCTGTAGCTGCTGCCATCCTCCGCCGCCGCCGCCGATCATGTGTCATCTCACCATCACGCGTCCGCCTCCTGTGTACGCGTGCACCGCCTGGCCGCAAAGACTCATCCACCAGATCTCCGTCGCAATCACGAAGGCAGCGCCCCCCTTGGCTCCATCTTGAAGAACGAAGAACCTATGGGGGGAGGAATTAAAATTGAAAAAATTGCAATTGACCCCCCTCCAACCGAGGTTTCCAAAATTGCCAAATATCCCATGCCAGAATCAATGCACGTGCTTTGCACGTTTTTTGTGGGTAAATTACACATTTCCTCCTCTATTTTATTTCTTTGTTTTCTAATCCAAAAACAAGAACTATTTATATTTTAATCCTGTCTTCCAGACTTTAAGTTCCAAGTTCTTTTAATTCAAATAAATATCTTTGTTCATCAATAAATTGCCCAAAAATCAAGTTCGACTCATGTTGTGTGCATCTTCAATGTTTATAAATTTCTTTGCATTTTAGATCCGTGTATTATTATTAAAAAAATCAAAAACAGTATCATTTTATCTTCCTGAAATTCAAATATTCAAAAAAAATTGAAAATAGCTCCTAAAATTCCAAAAAAATAGATTAGTTAAATTTCATTATCTTTTAATTTTTGTGAAATTTTTGTAAATTATTTTTTTATAAAACCAAAAACATTGTAAAATACTAGAAATCTTATAAAAATCATAAAAAATTCTACAAAAATTCAAAAATTGTAATTTCAGTTCATGTTTGTAGATATTTGCATATAATTCATCATAAAAATAATTGCTAGGAGTTTTGGGCACGTAAAATATTTTTAGTTGCAAATTACTCTAGGCTGTGCATTGTTTCTTATTTTTATCACTGCTTGAATTTTAAAAAAATACAAAAACATTTGAAAATTCTACAAAAATTCTCAAAAACATTTCAAAACTTTCAAAACCCAAAAATATTTTCTTTGAATTTTTCTGAGCATTTCTGATAAATTGAAAATTACAAAAAAAGAGTTATGTGCATATTTTTGATCTTGTAAATATTGCTCTGTGTTATTTTTGAAAATACAAAATTTGCAAAATCAAAATCACTAAAAATTTGAAAATCAGAAAATAAAAAAATAATAAATAATAAAAAAATTAAAAAGAGAAAATTTCATAAAAACCAAGGATTGTTTGCCTTTGAGATTCCTGCTTTTTCTTTTAATTGATTTTTTTGGTTAACTGAATGTCCCTCAGGAATTGTAGCCTCCCTGAGTTCGACCCTATCCGCTTTACAGGTTAATAAGTAGCAAAAATTAAAAAAAAATCTTTATTGCGGGATTTTTCGGGATAGCAACGACATTTATTTACATCAATAATTTTTGACCCTCGAAGATTTCCTACAATAACAAGTTTATATATTAATAACATTAATAATGGAAAAATATAAAAAAAATACTAACTTGTAAAATTGACCAATGAAACTCAAACGCTAGTCTAAGACTAAGAACATTAAAATGTAAATATATCTCACATATAGTCTCCTAGGGACCCTTGCTTACTTTTGAATTAATGTACATTCAATTACCTTCAAAATAAGACCAAATTCAAAAGAATCAGAGTTTTTATGTGAAAGTTGGGTTTTTGAGCCCTATTGTATATTGTACAAATTGACCAAACTACCACTTTATTATATATTTTTATTTTCTTAATTATTAAAAAATCAAAAAATATATTAAATTGTAAATATTTATTTCATATTTTCTCTAATTTTTTTTATTTTTATTTTATTTTAAAATTCCAAAAAAAATCTGCAAAAGATAAAATGTGGTATGTTATACCTACAAGGTACCCCCAAAAATACTTTTTGTAGAGATGACTTCCTTTGATTTTTGGTCCTTCACAAAAGTTGTGGATCTCATCGAGACGAGCAACTTTTGTGTTGACTACTTTTTAATTTGACACCTTTTGTTATTTCTTTTATTTTTCTTTAGATTTAAATTTTTATTTTTATGGGAGCAACACATGGTCGCTCCTAGAGCCGCCACCTGTCACCCTATTTTTATTTAATTATTTATTTATTTTTGTAATTTTTCTTTACTTAATTTATTTATTTAATTATTTTAATTATTATTTATTTAAAATATTGTTAATTAATTTTTATTTTTTATCTATTTTTACCCAGGCCACGTGCTCACCTTCGCGCACGCCACGTGGCACATTTAGCTCCCCCTCCTTCTTCCCTCTTCTCCGCCCGGACATGCCAAGCACGCGTAACCCTCCCATCTCTTCTGTCTTTCTCTCTCTCCCTTCCCTCGCGTGGCCAACCGCCACCTCACCTCCTATAGCGCCGTATGACCCAACCTCCTCCACCTTTCATGCATTTGGCAATGGACCACCTCCCTATATCTCTCCCCATCGCACAACTGCCTCCACACCGTGACAACTGCCTCCGGTCAACCCGTAGATCCCCTCGCAACCACCTGTGTCCCGTACAACTACTTTGTCTTCTCTCTCTCCTTTGTTTGCTCCTTCACCCTGCCTTTCTCTCTACTCAACCGTCGACTCGCCGACCCGGACCACGTCACATCCGCCCTTCGCGGAACCCGATCCCACTCCCTGCACACTCCCCTATCCCTGCATCCTGCGACCACTTCGTGCCTAATGTTGAACACCCATAAAAGGGCACGGCCATCGATGATCTTAACCCATCCACTATTGTAGAGCGAGCCACCGAGCTTCGATCTCCCATCGATGACAGTGACGACGAGAATTGTGAGCAGAGATTGTGCCCCACCGGCGTGATCCAAGGCTCTCGTGAGACTTGACACAACTCTGATTTGATTGGTTGCTAGAGATTTATGACGCATCGTCGGACGTCACTAGAAGCGATGACCAGGAAGGGGCACATCCAACCCCTGCACCTTCCCTGGCAAAGACATCGCATGTATTTTCTCTTCTTCTCCCCATCTGCTCCTCCCTTTCTTCTCTTTTCTCTCCTCCTCATCCTCTTTTCTTTTTCATCATATGTTCTTCCTTTTTTCAACTCCACCAATCAACTCTACTCACCTTCATCCCTATCTCCATACACCGCACTCCACTTCCTCACTTCCACGATCCTCTGCCCTTTCGTAGTTTGCCACCTTGGAGCCCCCGCTCCTCCGCCTCAACATCACCACCCACTTCGATTACCGTCGGCCTTCACCGACTCCAGCACCACCGCACTATGACGTGCCACTAGAATGTGATGCGACCAACTCCCCCACATCCCGCAGACTTAAGACTCGACAAACACCGAACATTACACGCGCTCACTCCAGTGCCTCGACTCACATCACCCCGCTCTGACTTTAAGTCCATCGCCCATGCACTAGCTGCAGAAGAGCATCCATTCAACCTCTAGTCATCGCACCTCTTCGCCTTGACCGACGTTGGCATCCACCTCGCATAGATGCAACCCTCCTCCACGACCGTGTGTCGTTCGAGGTCTCCAACAGTGCCGACCAACGCCATCGACTGTAGTAGATGTGTCCCACAGCCTCGCCTTGGGTTGTGAGCCACTCCCTCAAGCAGTCACTCCTTATCCTCTACTTACGTGCATAACACGTGAGGGCGAGGGACATTTGCACTCGAGTCCCCGAGGCTTGGAGCCACGTGCGATGCACCCACAGGAGAAAAAATTACGCCCACACACCGACGGATTTTGATAATTAATGAAGCACCCCTTAGCCTTTTTTTTATTTTATGTAATTTCTGCTTCGCTTTTAGGCCCATGTTTTTGGACATCATTTTAAACACTCATTTACTATCATTTTATCATTTTAAAAACTGCTCATTGTAGATATACTTATGTTGAACATTGTGGATGTTTGATTGAATATTTGTGAGCTTGTGAATTATTTAATATAGTCATCTTTGTGGATAATAGCATATTTTACCTATTATGTGCTATTTAATTGATATTCAAATATCCGTTGCTCCAAAACATCCCAGAAAATCAAGTAGGAAGATTAACATTGTGCCCATATTTCACATCATTTGCGCGTATATCGAGGTCACAATAAATCTAGTGGTGATTTTAATAATTAATTTTTATTTTAGTCCATACTTTATATTTTAAGGAATAAAAAAAATGTTTTGGATACCTCTCACGTAGTCCTATCGAGGATAATTTAATCTCTGGAAAATACTGATGTTTGTTATTTATTAAAATTAATTTTCTCAAAATCACCTAGTCTACATACTTTATTCGTAATTAAGTCATCTTGCTCCAAAAATTCCGAAAAAAATGTAGTTTCTCAAATTCATCATACTTAACATTCTATCCAAGATTCATAATTTTCAGACATTTTTGAATGAAAATTGCATTTTAATCCCCAAACTTTGCCAATTTATTTCATCCATTAAATTGTAGTTGAAAATACCAAAAAAATATTCCCATAAATTCTAACCTCTAGATAGTCTAATAAATTATCCTAATAAAATAGATGCCACCCTGAGTTCGACCTTGGACTTTCCAAGTAAAAAATTAAATTCTTGCTTGTTTTTAATTGAGACATTAATTAAGTGTTTTTTTAATAATCTGAATTTTAGTGCCTACAATGAAAATTTAACGTTACTTCCCCTAAATTAACTAGGGCATTCGAGGATTCGTCATATGTGAGCTCGACGGGGTAAGGAGTCCCCCTTCTAGCCCTGTCTAGTCGATTCGAATCCTCACGCCATTGTCTGATTGATCCAACAACCACTCGGAGCCGATTCACCATTGTCGTTGTTCTTCAATTAAGGAAGAACACCCCTTCCCACCATATGCTAAAAGTGTTTGATATCTCTCCTGGATCAACGACCAGGATAAAGTCTTATGTTTTGATTTAAGTTGTTTACAATAAGGCATAAGATAATTGCATACTAAACTCGCCAAGTTAAAAAAAAATCTGCGTGCCTCCAGAAGACCTTTCATTTGCATTTAGGTCCGTCCATAGGGACGTAATTGCAAAAGTACTTTATATTTTTCAGACTTTTCTTTTTAGTTGTACCTCTGTACTCATTGTGATATTTAGACACTCAAAAGATTATTTTTATTTGATTTTTCCAGGGTAGTTACTTAACTACCCTAGTGAGTTTTTATTAAATTTTGAGGTTTTTCATCACTTATTTGATTTGTTTTTATTTTTCAAAGTTTGCATTTGTTTTGGGTTTCTTTAGAATGTTTCTTCGAGTTTGTTGCTCGATTTTCTTTCCTCGTTCTATCTATCTCCTTTCATCTACCTATAGTGTATCTCCTATACATATTACTATCTATATACTTTATAGTAAACCTTTTGGAAAATATATTCCCTATTTTGAAAATAAAAAATCCACTTCCTTTTTCTTCCACTTTAATCACTACTTAGAAAAGTACATTACACTATATTCCACTTACAATATAGTATCATCATTTACCAAATTAATCACTTGTGAAAATCAAATAAAAATTCAAAATAAAATAAAAATAAAAATTTGCAAAATTAAAACCAAATAAAAGCAACAAAACTAAAAACCACAAAAAGAGTTTGCGAAGTAGAATTTAATCACAAAACCAAACTATTATCTTGAGTATACTTCTTGCCTCTTTTTGTTCGACCTAGAGACACTTGCCTATATAATATCAAGTGAAAAGAGTTAGAATTTTCTTCTATTATTGCGTCAATCCACACATACACATGCACACTCTCTCTCGCTATTATTATTTTTTATCATGCTTCTCTTTACGGGTGCTACATCTGACGATCTCTTTATTATAATCATGAGAGGAAGCGATATCAAAATGGCATCATTGTTGGGGAGGTGCTATCAATGCTTACTATTTGAGATTTTTGTGATTTTTCTTCTTCTTGTTATGATCAATTTCTTATTTTTGGTTTACAATTTTATCGATTTTCTTTCTAGTTACGATTTTTGTGTCAGTTTTCCTTACTATTTTTTTGTGTGATAATAAGTAGTGCAGGGCCTGCAGGATCATCCGACTTCCTACGAAGTCGAGTCAATTGAGAGTGCAAAGATCAGCTTCTTCTTTAATAGTCGGTTATAGAGGAGCAGTGTGAGTCAGCCGGTTTTTTGAGTTACATAATCTTTATTTTCTTGGTGAGAGATGAAGGGGCATTTGCCCATTTTTCACTTTGTAGAAGTGATACATTAAGGACATCCCAACTTGTACCTGGACATTAGACATTTTCTTGGGATCTGTTTCACCAGCACTGGTGCTGGGTACCTCGTCGCTATTTTCGATTTCATGATAACTCTTTATTTGTTTCTCATGATTTCGTGGAGACTAGGGTGCATTATTGTTTGATTAGATGTTTAATATAGAACTAATACCTTAATCCACATTTACATGTAAAATCATATGATTTTAGAAAAACAATCACTTCTTAGGCTAGAACTATTTGCAGAGGGCTTTGTTTTTTATCGCCTTTTACATACATTAGAATTAGGTTTAAAACTCTATGTAGATCCCTTGCATGTAGAGTGTTGGAGCAAGATATGATTTCTATCTTTGCATGCATCCTACTTTCATGCTGCATTATGTGATTCTACTCCTTTATGATGTTGTTTTCACCGAAAAAGGAATATCGAACTCTTTGTTTGTTTTGTTGAAAAAATACCCAAAAAAGTGAAAAGCATAATTTTTTTCTTTTTAAACTTCAACTAAAAATAAAAAAATAATTGGACTCAGTTTCTTTGAGAGAGCAATCCCCTCATTATTGTAGGTACTTACCCCCATACAGAGGGGGTGAGGACATAGCCCTAATGTTTAGAGGAAAAAATTCTTGGACTTGTGCCCTAAGAACATGTGCATTACCTTTAGGTACACGGTGGAGCTGTAAGCACTTGCATCCACCAAAGAGAGTCATTTTGGTGTACTCCACTTCACATTTCACTTTGGACCTGATATAACCTGACATCCCAGGCAGATGGTTCCATCGTTTACTGGAGTGTGAAGACATATGTTGGGTGATAGGGTGACACCACTTGTGAGTCTAATTAAAATATCTACTTCAATCATCTAACTCTAAAACTGAAAAGATTAATGACCGAACTCTTACAATCATCACTATGTGAAATTGATGAATTTGGGTCACTATTGTGTTGTTTGAGGTATGAATGTGACTATGCATCCGACATGCCTTCGTTCTATCTATTGTATTGATATCGTGCTCATATGTCATAACTTTTGGCATCGAAGATGATGTATCGATGGTCTTTACACTATGACTTTGTGAGTCATTGTTCTTCCACAATAGTATGTATGTCTTCATGAACTCGGAATGACCCTCTTCCCGAGTCAGTTTCACCTAGTTACGAGGTGGTTCAAACCTGGACTCCCTCGCCTCCCAGCCCTTTAGTCGAGGAAGATCCTCACCTCGACATATATCTTTCTCCTACACCATTTTCACTCAATGCTTATGAGGCTTTTTCCATTCCAGAGCAGTTGACTAACACAATGGATGAAAGAGGAAAATGACCAGTTCAAGATAGATTGGTTCACGAGAGACCAGATACATTATCAAATGTTACTGTAGGGATTCTGAATACTCTACAACAGATGAGTACATAGCTTCGGGAGCAGTTTATAGCCCATGCAGAACTTCGAGCTGAGATTGCGATGTTGAGTGCTGTAGGAGGGAAACTACTAGTTGTAGTTGTTCCTATAGCCACATTACGAGATGAGTATGACCCTGGAGTGAGTACACTACAACATTGGATTCTCTTTCCATCGAATCAGGATCCATAATATTTCAGACCATCACTCATGTCACTTCTTCTCAAGTTCTATTGGAATACTACTGGGGAGATGTTTACCTTTTTACAATAGCTTGAGATGATTTGTGGGACAGATAGCTATCATAATGTTACGCAAGAGGTTATACGCCTCCAGGATTTCCCCTTTGTCTTAGCAGATAAGACGCTTTACTGGCTGAATCATTTGGGGAGAGAGATCTCTACTTGGGAAGATCTAAAGTATGCATTCCTGCATAAATATTTTCCTCTTGGACATACCAATGCAATGAGGAGCCAAATCTCAAATTTCACTCAACACTCCCTTGAGGCGTTCCACGAAGCATGAGAGCGCTTCAAAAACATGATAGAAAAATGCCCTCATCATGAGATTCCACTAAAGGTGTTGTTTTGGAGTTTCTTTGGAGGATTACATGTTGATATCCAGGGATTGGTCAGTGTCGCATGTGGTAGTAGTTATTTGAACATAGATGTCGAGTCGGTTTGTACCATTTATGAAGGAATGGTCGAGAACTCCAGAGTTATTGTTTTCACTCAATCATATTAGAAGACCTCACAAGTACTACATCATCGAAATCATCAGAAGGCGCCCAACTTAGTTGAGTCTTATTCATGATCTATCGACATGGGATTGATTTGTGACAAACTCTCTATAGTCAAAGTGATTTAGAAGCATGTTCAGAAGTTGTAGAAGTTGCAAGAGTTGGAGAAGCTTTCTTCATTACTTGAGCAGATGAGTGTTTTAGCAAATAAGGTGGTCGAGATTCAGATGTAGAGACAAACATCCACCTACACCTGAACTTACCCAGAGATATTTACATGCTCCTCCCATCTATCATATACACCTTGTACAGAGTGAGGCAAGGGTTTTCTATTGAGACTCCACAAATAGTTTGGCCTGAGGATTCGTCCACAACCAATCAGAGACAGATCATTACTCCTGTAGTAGATGATGTTGATGCTCTATACTTTTGATATTAATGGGATTTTGTACACTCTAGTTCCTTACCAGTCTCCACCATACATTGCGTACACCAGATACCATAGTAGATGTACCAACAACATGGTTGTCCACACTACCAGCATCGAGGATAGTTTGTGTAGCACTAGTCTCATCATTCTTTCCATCCGAGACCATTACATGATTACCAGCCCTTAGCTCCATGCTATCAACACCAACATTAGTAGTTGCATTCTACACCTCAACGATCTTCACATCAGTATACATCATAGTCTTTGCACACTACTACTAGGAAAGAGAGATCAGAGAGCCATGGGCATGCTACTGAGCTTGAGTTGTGAGCATAGTCCGTGGCCCTGAATCAAGTTATGGACAAGTTGAGTACACTCCAGGTAGCACGTAAGATTGAGATGGAGCAAGTTAACCATCATCTTGATGAGTTAGTAGTGTCCAAGACCACCCTTTAATACTAAGAGTAAGGCCACTTTTCATAAAATTTTAGCTAACTACATTCGTCTTAGGAGTGGTAGACATCCACTAGCACATGATCTAGCTGAGGAGGGAGTTATACATGATGAGGAGTGACAGTCCATTCATGAGGAGACTCATTTTGATGCCCATGAGGAGCACCATGATGATGATGTCAGTGGGAGCGATTCTGAGACACTAGACATCGACACAGGCGATTGTGATGTTGACACCACACAAACCCATGCAAATACTCCCGAAGAATTTTCATCTCCTATGTTCGAGTTTTGAACGTAATTTTGTTACTCTAAATGTAAATGCTAATTTGAATGAGATGAATAAAGATGAGAACTTTGTTGTTCCTGAGATTGTTCATTTTCCTGATGCATTATTTAGTAATGGAAAGGAAAACTCCAAAAAAGAATGATGTGACTCCAAAAATTTAGAGATTGCTTAATGATTAAAATTTTGGGAAGATTCCACTCCATGATGCCATGGATCATTTTCCTACATTCAAGCAGCAGCTAAAGAACATATGTACAACACATAGGAAAAAGAAGTCACATAGTGAGAAGCATATCATGGCCAAGGCCATATACTTTACAAATTAGAAGAAGTTACACAAAAAGAAGAGAGATTCAGGTGATCATTATGTTAGATGTGAGATTTCCAATGCAACATTCGATCTCATTCTATTAGACAAGGGTTCCTCCATTAATTTGTTACCATCTTCGTTACTCGATAAACTCCAGTTAGGTCCTCTTTACGAATCATGTGTGATCCTTTAGTTTGATGATCGATTAGTAAAGAGACCTAAGGACATTTTGAGGAATAATGTCATAATCGTTCAGGGTCTACAATTCCTATTGGACTTTACTGTTCTGGACATGGATTGCCCTACACAGTTACACCTTAACCTGATCATTCTCATCAGGCCTTTCTTGCATACAATGAAGGCTCTCTTTGATTATGATATTGGGAAGGTATCTTTTCGCACAGAGGGCAAGAAGTATATATTGAGATGGTGAGAGAATCATCCATTTCTAGTGCCACATCTACACATAGTTTAGATGTCCTGAGTTCTTTAGCCAGCTGCAATTACATGGATGAGGTTCGTTGAGGAAACTTTAAGAGATATCAGATTGAGACCCATGATATCCTAGCAGAGGATGGGTTAGACACTACAGTTGGCAGTTCTTCTGAGGGAAACTTATACACTACCATAGAAATTGATCAGATGAAGAAACATATTGATGAGCTTATTGCAGATATTTCATAGAGTTTGCTTGATTCTTCCTCTTCATATAATCTAGAGAAAGACTATCACTTATCTGAGTTCTTTAGTTGTAGTCCTTCTAAGGATGAACACTGTAGAGAGTCAGATTGTGTGATAGACACATTTATTGACAGCCTTTTGAGTCCAACTCCAGAGACATTTACTATCGTAAAGAGACTGATTTTATATACATTATCCACTTATAGAGGCATCGTTGGTTAGACAACTAGGGATTGGTTCACATTTTGTCAATAGATGATACTGTATGATCCATGTTGATATTATATTCTTTGTACAACATTTCTGACTACTCTTCCTCTTCATTTGTAATGTACAGACCTTGATACCTTTCATTTTTGGAGCGCACACCACTTGTACATTCTTCTTAGATCTCAGTCGTTCCCATTTTTTCTCTTCTTTATACTTAGGGTACTAGATCTTAAGCATGTGTGGACCGATTGTTTCCATTGATTTTCCATTTCTTATTTTTCTTTTTTATTTTTCTTATTTCTACATTCTTTCACACCTATCACTCGTCCCTAATTTTCACCACATTCTCTGATATACTTAGGATACATTATAGTAAGTATAGGGAGATCGAGTGATTTTGTTGAGTTTGTTTCCTTTCTTTCTTCTTTCATTCATTTATTTGTTGCCTTCAGTCACCTCATTTTCGTCTTCCGCTATACTTACGATGAACATATCATGAGTATAGGAGAGGACTGACTTCTAATTTATTTGTTCTTTTCACCAACTTTTACATAGAATGAGTTATGTCTTCCTTTTTCTCCTTTTGGTACTATGAGGACATAGTACAATCTATGTATAAAGGGTGTGTATATATATTTTATATATACTTTTGTCGATAACTCGTACTTTATGTACTTTCTATATATATATAGCCATAAAAAGTTGGTATGAGTAAAATCTATTTAAAATGTTATTTATTAAGTATTTATAAATGCTTGGTAAATAAAAAAATCTATGTTAAATTATTGTTTAAAATCTTTTTTAAAACGGGTATTTAAAAAGGTGTATTTAAACATTTTATGATACTTATTTTAAAATCGTATTTAAGGAAAATGTGTAAAAATAGCTTAATCTTTGAAATATTTGTATTTAAAGTCTATAAAATACATTAGCTATTTAATCAAAATAAAATATTGGCGACTTTTAAAATTTTGTAAAATTTGGTTATTTAAAAATTAAAAAAATCTACAAAATTCATTAAAATACAAAGTCCTAAAAATCCATTAAAATGAGTAAATTCCAAAAAAAAAATCTATATCACAAAAACATTGTTGCTGGAATTAAAGATTGGAAATAGTTCGAAGGATAGAGCTCTAATTCTAAGGAGCTTATTTAGGAACTAGAATTTAGATTTTTCAGGTCTTTGACTTTGATCTTTGGGTTCCATAGGACAATGATTGGAATTCAACTTAAAAATGCCTAAGTAGGACACTTGATGTCATTAGTTTAACTTTTTAAAAATGGACTAGCACCTTGCACTTTGCTCGACTTACACGGGGTTGCGAAGGGAAGTTCATTTTTGTGGTGCATTTTTATCCTTGTCTAGTGGCGCAAACGTCTAAATACTGGAGTTGTGGGGTTGAAATAAAGCTTTAGATTAGGAATTGTATGCTAGCATATTTTTTCTAATATACAAAATATGGGAAAAAAAAGATTCTATATCCATCGAGGCACACAAGAAAGAAGTGCTATTATTTCTACAACCACAAAACATAGTGGAAAAAAAGATTCTATATACTTCATGGGAAATTCATAAAGTACATTGTTAACTAAAAATGGTCCAAGCTTCATATGGCATGTATATTTTGGTGGAGACTTAGCTACACTGGCCATGCTTTACAAGGAGATTTGACTACATTGGTCACACTCCAGTTCTCTTCTCCTTCTTCTAATTTCATCCCTTAATCATTGCAAACTAGCATGTACCAAAACATAGAAGGAAATATCCTCCTCCTCGAGGATCAAGTAGATGGATGAGAAAACCACTAGAGTGTATTATTGGGGACATTGATTTCTTTGCTTCCTTAAGCATGAAGAGCTAACACATTTCACATACAATAAAAATTGACTTCAAGGTTGAAAGTGTTGGTGTGATGGATGAGTGGATCTGAGTTGGATGTTGAGGTGAACATGAATCAGGCTTTTTGGAACTTGAGGATTGTTAAGACTAAAATCCTAATCCTAGTTAAGGCTTCGTTAAAGTGCTTATTCTAAGGCCCCGTCATGCTATGTCCTTTATTTGTTCTCATGAATTGGTTTAGGAAAATAAATTCATTCTAACTTTCTTTTCCCATATTCTTGAAATAAGTGCTTTCTTATTTTGGCAGATGGACATCAAGATTGCATTCCTTAATAGATACCTAGAGGAGGATATCTATATGGAGCACCCAGGGCCTTATAACTGAGGAAGGCAAAGTATGCAAGGTGAATAAATCCATCTATGGGCTTAAACGAGATTTTCATGGTTGGAACATCATATTTGATGAAACCATAAAGAGGTATGATTTTGTTCAGAATCCAGATGAACCTTTTATGTACAATAAGCTTAATGGAAGTGCCATTGTGTTCATAGCGCTCTATGTAGATGACATCCTTATCACTGGGAATGATACATGAATGATGACTAGTATTAAACTATGGTTGTCCCATACCTTTGAGACGAAATATCTTGGATAAGCCTCTTATATAATGGGTCTAAAGCTGTTCAGAAATAGAGAAAAGAAGATTTTGGGATTGTCTCAACATGGATACATTAAGAAGATCTTGGAATGATTCCACACGGAAAATTACCATAAAGGCTTCCTTCCCTTAAGACAAAATATACACATATCTAAAGGGATTGCTCTTAATAGAGTTGAGGATAAGAAAGTCATGGTTGGATGCCCTTACACATCAGTTGTGGGAAGCCTAATGCATGCCATTATGTGTACAAGGCCAGGTATCTACCATGTAGTGGGAGTGGTAAGTCATTACCAATCTTGGTATGGTGAGCAACACTATAATGTAGTGAAGAACATCTTTAAGTATCTAAGACGGACATAAAATTACATCTTGGTCTATGGAGATTGTGATCTCCAATTCTAGGGATACAAAAATTCAGACTTCCAATCTGATATAGATGACCGCAAGTCAACTTCAGGGGTTGTGTTCTTATTGAATGGTGGTTTTGTGAGCCGAGAAGCAACAAGTAGGGCACTACGACTAATTCAACCATAGAAGGCAAATATATTTCCACATTGGATGCTACAAATGAGGTGGTGTGGTTGCGCAAGTTCATCCTGGAACTTGGTGTATTTTCCTTTCATACTCCCATCTTGTTGCTATGCGATAACATGAGAGCCATATCTGAAACGCATGAACCCATATGGCATCAGAAGAGCAAACACATGGAAAGAAATGCTACATTATTTGAGATATTTTAAAGCGTGGTGACATCGTCATCACCAAGGTGTCCTTTATTGATATTGTTGTTGATCCCCTTACCAAACCATTATCCCAAAAGGTTTTCGACTAACATATAATGAGCATGGATTTAAAAATTTTATCTGAATGGTTCTGAGGGTTGGTGGGAGATTATTAGACATGTGAGCCCCAGGCGAACCATTTCTATAATAAATGTTAGTGTAATGTTTTTATATATCAATAAAAGTTATTGATTTATTTCACTCCTTGTCTGAGATTAAATGAGTTAATGCACTTATAAGATCCCTTAATGCACTTAGGGTTATGTACTATGGCGATCTTGTTAATCATATAGCTGTTGATTCAATGATTGAATCATATAGTCTGATGCTTGGATGTTATCTAAAGAGTTAAGTTGATGACTCATCAACCACCGTCAAATGATTGTTCAGAAATGATCTCCATCTTGAGAAGGAACTCCAGCTTGAGAAGGAGATGTCAATCCCTCTCTAACGGATAATATAAAACCATCCTCTTGATGTAGGTCCTTTGCATAGGAATAGAGATTCGGAGGTGTTAGATAAGTTAGGCCAAAGAGTGACTTAACGAGATCAAGATAACCAAGACCTACATTGTACGCTGTCACAATATAGGCACACATCCTCTAATTAGAGACAGATGTATTACTATATGTCTAAGTATATACATTAGACAGACCATTATATTGATGATTGAATCATGATCTATACATCGGTGAGTTGGTGTGCATATAAGAGCATGCGAGTAGTACGATCTCTCAAAGGGATTATAGAAGTTTACTATTGAACCTGATTACATGAGCTTACTGATGAGGTAATTGGACTAATCAAATTCCATGCATATCATCTTGCTTTGGAAGCATGACAAGAATTTGTAGGTATGATATATGATTTTGGAAAGCATGCGATCGATACCAACTGGCAATGACCGAATGATAAACATAATAGTAAAACCCTGAAGAAGATAGTTTTAAATATGAACTAAAACTTCGGGTTTATTATAGATCTTCCAGTATGCAGGATGTATGTGTATTAGGAATACTAGAGGGTGATGTGATCGTAAATGATTGTATAACCATGACACTTCCATTCCAAGAGAGTGATGAAATAGGTTTGGATTTTAGTGACTTCTCTAGGTATATTAGTAATCTGATCTTCGTCCAAATGCTGGACATTTATCTGAATATGATTTCGATGCAATGAGAAGATTATACTTACACTTTGATTTAATCGAACATCTTTGATAGTTCCCCTAGATTTGGATATGAGATATGATCTCAATATCCAAGTCACTATACATGGAATGTACAATCGTATGGTCCTTATCTCCGAGTATCCGCAAAGAAGGCACATTATTCTTGAAAGAGTTCAAGAATAATTCTATTGTTGATAAAGTATCTGAGCACTGGAAAATTGTTTACTTAATGTGATTTAATTATCAGGAATAATATGAATGTGATTCATATTATTTGGATACATGAGAATAGTTATATAAGATAATTAAGTATGTGATTTAATAATAAAAAATATGATTAATGTGGATAACCCTATCAATAATAATCATAAATATTATAGACGTGATTTATAATATGTTAGAGAGATTCTATTGTATATATGATTTGCGAATTAAATGTTGATGTGAATTGGATTCACTTTGTACAATTAGTTCTAAATGCAATTTACATTTTATATTGGGTGGTTGAATATGATTCATAATTGTAAATTTCCTGATCAAAATTATCATAAAATAATTAGGAATTATTTTGGTGAATAATTTTCTAATAAAAGTTGTTGCACATGTTGAATATTTGATGAGATATGAGATCTCAACACAATTGGAAGGATATAGCCTCCATTCCATAAGTGAACGACCACCTTGAGTCCTAATTCAAGGTGGTTATTGATGAATCTCTATTTCACCACCTTTATTCATTCATTTTGGCCTTAAATCTGTAGATAAAAGCATGCAAATAGAATTAATTTGTTCAAAATAACATTCATTATTTAACCTGTAAATATGGTGTAAATACTTGTATTTAATTCCAAAATATAATAATAAAGGAAAAAAAAAGAAAAAGAAATGAAGTGTCAAGACAATGAATGATTTAGACGCCATGAGCAAGGTAATATTGACTTCATTTACATGGAATAAAGTAGGGGGAGATAGGGCCAATAATTGTACAAATAATACATGAAACCCGTAATTTTATTCATCAATAAATAACTATTTGTAGCATTTTTTAGTTTCCTTCTTACACACATCAAATAATAAAACCGTCAACATAAAACTTGAACAAAAAATAGAAAGAAAATTACAAAAATAATTGTACATAAAAATAATGCACAATGCACTTGGGACACACCGAGAAAAAGCTGCAAATAAAACTTCATTATTTGTAAAATTAAATTATCTATTTAATGACGACGGTTTCATTAAAAATAGAGTTAAAATTCAAAAGTTAGGTTTAGGGTCCCTATTGTACTATACACTTGCATATTTAAATCAATTTATTCATTTTTTATTTTTTTAACTTTCTTATATTTTTATGTACCTATAAATATTATTAAAAATATATTAAAAATCTAATCACAAATTAAAAACATGAAAAATTTATAAAAATAAATCAAGTATTAAATTATATAGGTATACTATACCTATAATATATATACCCTTATTTATTTAAGTATATAAAATCAGAAAATTACAATAAAAATATGTAAATATTTAGGGATAAATGGGGCTGCCCCCTAGGGGGAGCTAACTTAGCTCCCCCCACCAAATTTTCCCAATTTTTTTTTGAAAAATTTCTTTCATGAATATTCATCACTATATCCTTATATTATGCTATTAAAATTTCATGCGAAACAGAGACTCCTACGGCCTCCATCCAGACAGTCATCTTTTAATGGTCACAGGATTTTTTAAACTGACCCCATCTGGATGGAGGTCGTAGGAGTCTCTGTTTCGTATGAAATTTAATAGCATAATATAGGGATTTAATAATGATTTTACACGATTTTAGGTTTCAAAAAAATAAAAAACCATGTGAAAAATGGGGCGATGGGAGCTAAGTTAGCTCCCTTAGTGGGCATACACATTTTTCCCAAATATTTATTTAAATTTAATATAAATATATAAAATTCTTGCATATAATAATAAGATACAAAGTACAAAAAAATAAAATACTTAAAATATGCATGTAAAAAATAACACCTTAAAAATTTGGTTCTAAAAATAAATAAAAATGGCCATAAAGTAGTACATAAAATAATAAAAATTGTTTGGATTTTTTGTTAATAAACTCATTTATTATTTTTTTAATTAATAAGGGATTTAAACCCAGATATTTCTAATTCATCCACATGGACAAACCAAGGAGCTTGGACTATTCACTACCCGATCAACTATCCCTCCATGTTCTAACTTTTGTCAGAATTATAAGGATGCTCCCTTTTCTCCACTTCCTTCTTCCTCCATACCAAATTTCTCCGTGAGAGACCCACCACCTTGCTCCTCCCTCATCTCTAACCCGTATCAACCATCTAGCCTCCACCTACTCTTCATTTCCTTCACGCAATTGTTGAGCCCCTTTCCCCAAAAACCATGTTTATAAATAATCCCAGATCTTCCCTTTTTTTCCTTTTGATCCCCGTTCTTCCTTGTAACACCTATAGGAGTTCACCTGAAGTGAGCTCGTGGTGGTAGCTTGAGTTTCCAGGCTTTGTCGACGTGGATAAAGGTGGAGACGGTGAGATCCAAGCTCGTCGGAAACCTCCTCCGATGGAGGTTCTGCTCCTTGCCCCCCAGGTCAAGTTTGAGATGTTTTATTCACATATATAGGTAGATTTCTATTCTACATTTTATTTCTTGCATTTAGCTTGTTTTTTACTTCAAATCCTAGTGTGGATATTAGATTTTAAATGTGTTGGAGGTCTAGAGCTCTGGCCATCGTCGCGTTGTTTCAATCCATGTTCAGACCACGCATCACCACCACTACCTTCCCTAGCACCTTCTCCATACTTCTCTCCACCTAGTTCACCCTAATTTACTCCAGATAAGGATATCGAGGTTCATTCTCCCACCTTTTTTAGAACCTCACTATCACATCTCTGTTCCATTCGATTCTAGCAAATAAAGGCTCAGGCTTCTTTGTATTCTTGTGATATAGATCATTGTGTAGGAGCATGGTGTTGAGACCCATCTGAGGGTCAATCATGTCTAAGAACTGGACTCCCAAGTACCTGAGCTACATTGACATGTCAGGACCCCATCGATGGGTCATGGACATTCTTGATGCCATCATTCATTGTGGATCGACTAGAAGCATCATTCAAACACTTCAGCAGCGAAGGAGGAAGCTTGGATTGTGAGAATCGATCGAACAAGGGAGAACCCAGCGATGTTTTTCCCTGTTCGTAGGGAATGAAGTAGCATCACCCAATGGATCTCACACTCCGAATTGTACAATTACCATCAGATCAAGGGCCCAAGACACCGTCAGATTAGGGCCATGATCTCATCGGTCTGCAAAGAGGCATCATGCAATCTCATCCATCCATAGCATAAGTGGAGCTACGTAACACGCGCTCCGCCGCTCGACAAGGCACCGTTTGAGGAAAATTTCACAATACCCCTACTACAATTTTTATATTTTTATTTTAGTCCTAAATATAAACAATAATGTAAATTTTATTATAATAATTACTCTAGACCCCCTTAACTTCTTCATAGTTACACATAGGTGATTCTTGCACATAAGCCCCTATGTGCTTAAGTTTACTCGTTAAATTTGTATAATTAGTATTAAACTTTGGGATATATTGCATCCAAGTACTTGATGTTTATTTTAGTTGCAATTATATCCATGCTAGGCTTCTATAATATCTAATGCATTTGTATTTTTATTAAATAGCTCCCGTGCTCGAAAAATTATAGGAAAATAAGGTAGATTCATGATACATTTTTTGTTCACGATCACAATTTTATTTCAGCATTTGTCTTATTTTCCTATTTTCTAAAAATCAAAAGGTGCATTTTATTCCCTATTTGAATACTAAAATCCAAAAAAATTATAAACTATCTTTAATTTTTCCAAAAAATGTATATATTACTATATATTCTACATACTGACCAAAAATCATAAACAAATATAAAAAACTTTATAAAAAATCAACACCATTAAATACTTACAAAAATAAAAAAAATCCATTTAAAACAAAAATTTGTTTCCAATCTTTATTTTTCTTTATATTATATAGTATATATTAAAAATAGTTTGGAAAATATTGGACTTATTACCTATTTAATGCCCCAAATATTCGATCTAATTATTTTCTCACTATTTTGTACATTTTATTACATTATAAAAACAAAAAATTCCAAAATTATATTAAAATTATCAAAAATAGAGAAAATATAAAAAAAACAAAAACATTTTATTTAGAATTTTTAGAGTTTATTTTATATATAAACCTTTCAAAAAAAGTGTCGTTTTTTATTTATAAATATATTTACTATATATCCTACATAATTTATAATATCTATATTATTATAGTAAATATATAATATATTTTAAAAAGAAAAAAGAAATTTTAAAAATTTAAAATTAAATAGAAAATATAAGAATATAAGACATCTAAAATTCCATAAAAGTTAAATATAATTAAAAACCCTAAAAAATAAAAAAAAGCAACAAAAATACACAAAAATAATTATTAGTATTTATTATTTATTACTAGTAATTATACATATGCATAGTTTGCTCTCACTGATTCGACCACTACATTGTTGACTATACACACATTTTGTTGGTTATAATAAATTTCTCCCCACACACTTAGATTTTATTTCATATATCGTGTGTTCATTATTTGTCTAGTTTGCATTGTTTGGATTCCGAGAGCCTAGAGAGATGTCGATACAATGAATTTTTAATCCGAGATGTCGGACACTGCTGACCCTCCAATACTAGATGTTAGGAACCACTGTCTCTACGATTAACAATCATCCATGCAATGTATGGAAGGAGGCTTGTCCTCTTTCCAATTCTTCCCACATTAATTGATTTAATTCATATTAAATTATATTGATGAATCTTCAATGTATCTAATTTATTTTAAATTAAATATTTTTTTATTGCAAATTTATGCAACAAAATCATGACCACTGAATTAAATTATGAGTGCTTCTCCACAATCCAATTTATTATAAAAGAAAAGCTGAATTAGCTCTTTCTCTAACAACAATAAGAAAGCAACAAATCTCTCTCTTTCCCACTCTCTCTCATATTCTCATACACAATCAAGTTCTCTCTCTCTCTCTCTCTCTCTCTCTCTCTCTTTCTCTCACAATATTGTGTCCATCCACCATATTGTTTGTGAGATCCTCACCGTTGTCGCAACATTGTTGTGCTACCAGATCGATTGTATGTTCATCTCTACCTTCTTAGCTGCTTTTTGCTCATGATGAAGCTTAGCATTTTCTTAGATGGAATCAGTAGAGTCCGCGCTTGGATCATCAACTCTGATTGTGGGAAGCAAACATCTCATCTACACACCCGTCAGTGAATCCTTTGTTGGATTAGACTTGAGACAGGAGGTCTCTTCTTTTAGAGACGAGCGATCACAAACATGCTTCAAGATGTAATTCTATTACTCGTTCATAATCATGATGAAACAATATGGGAATCGTTCTAATATCATGTGGTTTCATCTTTATTAAATTTTAATTTCTGTTGCACCGAGCAACTAATGTGACTGGTCACTCTTGATGGCATGTGATGTGATCTTCATGCCTTCATGAAGTGCTAAGGCCTAAAACCTAGCCTAGATTAATACTCTTTCTAATTATGTACTAAATTGTATGATGCGATTAACATATAGTTAATTATTAATAAGAGAAGTTCCCTAATTTGCCTTGCTTTTTTATTTCTTCATAAATTGTGTATTGATCCATTTATTGCAAGTAAACAGGATTAGGAAAGCTTAATTCCTTTAGAGTGTGATAATGGGGTTAACTCCCTGATTTGTGAATTTAATGCCCTAATTTGACACTGAAAGTGGATTAATTAACTTAGGAAAGTATGACTTATGAGCATTAATCTTAAAGTTGGAATTGGAGCATTACTTGAACTTTACCTTGAGATAAATTTTGTAATTTGTGAGCTTAAGATTGAACATTATTTCTTGGAGCACATCGAGTCTATTTGTATGTGCATCTCATATCATTTACATAGGATACATTCTATTATATTCTTAATTGCATAGAAATTGCCAAACAAATCATGCAAGAACCAAGTTTGTTTAAATAAACTATTAGTCTATCTAATAAACTAATTAACACATTTAGGTACTAGTTATGCTCGTGTCCTTGAGATGACCTTGGGGCTAACCTAGTAAAAGAACTAATTGCCACAACATTATTCGATAAATTTTGTGTGGTTTTGATTTATCCTATATTATTGTGCCACAATTAAGAGAAATGAATCAACTTAGAGAATTTTCTGAGTTTTGAAATTATAATATATATTTTGGTGTTTAGAGTATGTGGGTTGTGTTCTAGATATTACAATGCTGCATAAATATAAGATTTTCTTAGTAGTTTAAGCTACATGGTTACAGGATTTGTGATAAATATCTGATTTATCGCCTCATTTATTTAACATATGACTTAAACCATCCAATAAAATACAAAGCTTATTCACTAACTTTAACATCTGACCTCTTGTTTATAATTAACACAAATTACTATATATAGTTAACCCTATGAATGTGCCATATTTTCTATGTTTATTAATTATTGAAAATCTCATAAAAACTAGATTAATGATGTACATATTTGTTTTGTCCTTAAATTCGAATTGAAAATGCAAAAAAATCTCAAAACAAAACAAATATTTTTAAGTCAGTAAAATACTAACGAAATATAAGTGCGTATATATGACCTATTTTGACTTTTTTTCGATAATAAACTCATAGATATCAAAAAGATCTACAATTTTCATGTTTTACCCTTTTCATTGGAAGCCTGTATATATTTGTTTTTTCTTTTTCTCTATTTTCCTTTATTCCTTTTTTCCATTGGACAACGTGGCTCCCTCTGATTGAGCCATGTGGCTTGGTGCTTCGTTGCCTCCCACCTACTTCGCAACCATTCTATCTGGAAAAAAATATCTACTACTTTCTTGTTTTAAACTTTTTCATTTGAAGGATATAAATAGTTGTTATTTTTCATTGTTTTTCATCTATTCTTTTTTTCCATTGGACCACATGGCTCCCTCTGATTGAGCCACGTAGCCCGGTCTTTCGTTGCCACCTAGCCACTTTGTAGCCTTCTGATCTGGGCCTAATGATCTCATCTAAGTCATTCGTCTCCGCTCCATTCCTATCCATCTGATGAGATCGTCAGATTTCATTTAGTCCCTCCACTTGCGCCTCAATCTCCACTATTGGATCACAAGACCCAACTTCCCGCACTCATCTTCTACCTCTATAACACCCATCTATCCTACTGTTGACACGATTTTACGTAGTTTAAAAAGATGATTTTACCATGTCGTTGTTGTTCCACAAAAAATCACAATCAAACAAATAAAATTACAACTACAAGCATGGTCAGATTACAGAAAAATTGTAAGCGGCAAGTAGAGGATCGAATCCACAGGGACCAAGCAAATTTGTGATATTTGTTCTTCTTTCAAACTCAAATCAAATCTTACTCCATGGCGATGAGAGAAAAAATTATGAAATCTTAAAGAGTACATGCAATCTATGGAAAAAATATTTCTTAGAACTAAATGTCAATAAATGTGGGCATGAGTGCAACTATATAAGAAGACAAGGGTAGAATTGCGAATTAATATAGGAAAATTAATGTGACATTTGCAATGTTTCAAAACAAAATAATGGAAGGTAAACTTGCAATATATTAAGGCAACTTAGAGTTGAGAAAGAACCTTACAAAATAAGAATGCTTCCAAGTTCAACTTAAACAAAACAAGTAATATAAAAAAACAAGAGAACTTATAACAAGAGAGTTGTTTCCTTCAAGTTCAACTTAAATAAAATGACTAAAGGAAAAAATGCAAAAGGTAGGTAAAGTTGGGAAATAAGTCTTCTCTATTGGAGCTTGCTAATCTAAAATGGAGACGACTATGGAGCTGGATGTCGAGGAGGCGGGCGCGCGAGTTGGTGGGAACACCAACGGGGCGCACAATGATCCGACTATGTGGGGAGGTGCTGGTAGAGTGTGTAATGGAGTTGTTGGCCACACAAGATGGAAGAAGAAGGAAGTGCACGAGCTGGAGCACGAGAGGGAAGAGGTGTTGCGTCCGCAGCGACGCAACCTGCGAGTAGCACGAAGAGAGGATGTTGTCCGCAGGTCTCACACGAGAAGGTGGTTGTGGTTGGAGCTTCTAGATGATGAGGTAGCGGGCTCGGGGGTGTCCTAGCTTGGAGGGAAGGTATAGCCGATCATGGGTTGGGGCCCTGCAAACACAAAAATGAAATAGAGAGAGAGGGGAGTCGTGCATGGAATATGGAGAGGAGAGAGAGTGAATAATCTCCCTTGTGGCCGTGCAAGGGAGGGCTATTTTATAGCCTCCATGTGTGGCATTAAGAGATATGGGTTCCATGCATGTAAAGACAAAAATCATTAATGCAAGAATGTTAATTGTTGCATGAAGAAGGATGAGGCATGAATGGCTTTTGTCTTTGCATGGGAAATGAGTTGCACGTTGGGGGCTCTATGCAAGAGAGTAAAGAGTGGGGTTTTTACACAAACATCCCTCCCCTTTTCATTCCAACAATAAGTAAGAGATATTTGTAGAGCCAATTCAATATGTTGGATTCTTGTTCAAATGCTATATAATTAAATCCAATGCACTTTCATTTTCTCCTTAACTATAGATAATTTATTCATGGATGTTTGGTATTAAATATATTCCCATCATATATAATCCGTAAATAATATGTGAATGGAGACTTTTGAGAATATTTTATATACATATAAAACCATGAACTGTCAATTTATGCTATGATTTGCTTAATTATGTGTAATCAAGACGATTTTCTTCTCTGCAATTATGGAATAAATAACTTGTGTGTTATGCAATATTGTAGATCATATGTCAAATATTGAGCTTGTTCTTCGCATAATTTTATCATATTATGCCAATATATAATGTAATCATGACCCACATTCGCCTCACTGACTGCCGCTTTTTCCCATTTTTTCCTAATCACATCCAAACACTTCTCTTCTAATCGTTCAACCCCCAACATAGCCCTAACTCCCCATGTCATGCGTAGCCCTATAATTCCTAGGACATATCTTCTAGGGTTAATGGAAGTCAGTTACAAGCCTTACGATCAACATATTGTAATCATCGTCAACCATTTCACGGAGGGGCCCCTACCTTCTCTTCGCTCATGTGGCAGATGATCGTGGAATCGAGAGGTGACCATGGTGGTTTCCTTCAGGTGTTGACCCATGGCTGGTCGTCCATACAATGACCCTGATCCGGTGGTTTGAGCTCCCTAATGCGTCTGCCTACGTCGAGCGAAGATCAAAGATCCCCTAGGATCTCAACCCAAGCCACCCTCGATCGCATACAATCATTTTCAAACATAGGTAATTTTGATTTGGTTTTTGTTTTATACTCTCCAAAATCATTCTGATCAACATGATTCATGAAAGATGAAATTATATCACATTCCTCCTCAATTTCATGTATAGAGTCGTATTCCATAAGACTCCCCTCAAGATCACAAAATGAAGTTTCCTGTTCAAAGTGTTCGAGTCTTTTCAAGAGATAGCATTCTATTAAATCATTGGGCATTTCAATTAATACATGGTCTGACACAGGAGGAGTGAAGATGGGGATATCATAAAATGTCACCAATCTGGGTTTGAGGAGACATGGAGATGACACTATTTCATCAATAAATTCTTCTTCTATACATCTCACATCTAGTTCATCAAAAGGAAGTATCATTGTTTGGATCACTGATATTGAGACCCTTTTTTCTTCTTCCCTTGAGTGTCTGAAATCCTCAGTTTTCTTTTCTTGATGTTTCTCAAAATATTGTTGAGATATATTGCATTCACCCGTCAAATTATTTGGCCTATTCATCAAGTGAGCACGAATTTCCAAAGGTTGTTTACTGACATTCTCATGCATCCTATTACACTCATCCATAAGTGCTCCCTGGTTTTGTTGTATTTGGATAGCTAATTCATGAAGTGTATGTTGAGAGTCACTCTCATGGGTCGGTGATAGGGGTAAGGAGAATGAGTGATTTCTTAAAGAATCGGATATTAGTCCAGTATCTGAAATGGATGAGTGTTCTGCGTGTGAAAGTGGCTTGGAAGAGACAAAGGAAGGGCATGCGGGAGAAGGTAATGCAAGAAATTCCTCTAATATGGGGTCATCATGGGGTGGTGTTGACGTTTGATCGGATGACTCGTTCTTTTTGTGTTCCTGATCTTCTTGATATTTTTGCACTAGATGCATCATTTCATCAATCTCATGCTCAATCGGTAATAAAATAGGTGGATCAATGGGTCGAGAAGATCGTTTCCTATCCTCCAAATAATTCAATGCAATAGCCCAATTCAGCCTCATTTTGTCGTGCATCTCATTGAGCATAACTTTAATTTTTTCCATGAATAAAGATTATCAAGCATAGAAAAGTACACAACAGATTAACAGAAAATAATTTGTTGATTCACCAACTTAACACAAATTGCCACGGAAGTGGTTATCTTTCAATTTTAATTTAATGATTCAACAAATATTATCACAGAATTAAGAGTCCTTAATGAAGAGGTGGGTGTGGAAGATTGTGATAAATCGATGTCCTAATCCGGCTGGGGGATCCAGGTTACGGTACTCAGATCGAGGATCAGCTTCTTCCCACAAGAACATGTGCCCAACGCGTCGAGGAGTTACGATTTCTCTCTGCAATCCCACGTAGAATCAGGGATTTTTGTCTCTATCCTAGGGTTCTATGTGCTTGTGAGTTTTGTGTCATTCACCATGTGCATCAAATAAGCATTCAATTTTTTGTCCGCTTTCGCTTGGATCACTGCGGTGATCTTTCATGCTTATCTTTTTAATATGATCAAGCACGATTTTGGTGGTCTTTGAATTAGATTATAAGAGGGAGAAGACCACAGAGATGATGCAATCAAGAACTCCTTTTTAAATTTTTTCAGTTTATTTCGATACGCAAATAAATGCAAGAAATGTAAATCGTAGAATGCCTAAGTGAAAAAGGATGCTCACAGTGCCTGCACTTCTGGCGCTAAATCCGTAATGTTTTGTCCTGCTGATGGTTAGCTTTTTCGAGAAGGGGGGAGAAAATGGGATTACAAATTTTTCTACTTAAAACAAATTACAAGTTTGCTAAAAAATGCATGGATCTTCATTTTTTTCTTTTTCAGAGTTCAAGTACCTGAAATGCAAAAATTACACAAATTAGAATATCAAAAAAAAGCTAAGAATGAAGAAAAAAATTGCAAATGTTGCCTAGTCCCCGGCAACGGCGCCAAAATATTGGTGAGATTTTACGCGGTTTAAAAATTTGTTTTTACCACATCATTGTTGTCCCAAGAAAAATCGCAATCAAACAAATAAGATTACAACTACAAGCATGTTAGAAAAAATATGAGTTGTATAGTGCAAGTAGAGGTTCGTATCCGCATGGACTAAGAAAACTTGCAATTTTTGTTCTTTAAAACTTGATTCGAATTTTGAATTGTTGCAATGCAAGACAAATGATGGAAAAAATACGATCTACGAAGAAAGTATTTTTTCCAAAAGCTTAGATTAACTAAATTTGGATGTGAATGCAACTAAGTAAGAAAAATGGGGGTTGATTCATAATGTAATATGGGAAGATGAGATTTAGTTGCAATATATTTTTTAGAGAGAATATTGATACATAAAACTTGCAAAGCATATACTTTCAAGAGAAATTAGATTTGAGAGTAGCTTATACCAAAAGAGATGTTCCTTCAAATTTAACTTAAACCAACTAACCAAGATAATAAAATTTCACGCGACAAATAAAATAGGAAAGAAATACTTCTCTATTTGATTCCAGAGTGAAGGCGACGATGATGGCGGAGACGGGAGTGTGCGGGAAGATGCGTGGGATGATCGTACACACGAGTATGGAGCCGAGGACAGAAGATCGTCGGGGAGGAGATGTGTCGTAGCAGCACAACTGGAGTTGCTGGATGTGTAGAGAGGAGGAGGAGACGCAACTTCTAGCTGTGTGAGGAGGAGAAGGTGGCTAGAGGAGAGAGTGCATTGAGAGCCAGAGATCCCCTTGAGGAAGACAGTGCCTTCCTTTTACAGATCTCTTAAACCTACAAATAAGAAGATTTAGTACATGCACACATAAAGACAAAACTTAAATACATGCATGGGGAGGGAGTGCAATTCCATGGGAAATGAGGTGTGCGTGGGTGGCCTATGCAACAGAGTAAAGAGTGGGGTTTTTACACTTACATCCCTCCCCTTTTCTTTCCAACAATATGTAAGAGATATTTGTAGAGCCAATTCAATATGTTGGATTCTTATTGAAATGCTATACAATTAAATCCAATGCACTTTCATTTTCTCCTTTACTGTAGATAATTTATTCATGGATGTTTGGTATTAAATATAGTCCCATCATATATAATCCGTAAATAATATCTGAATAGAGATTTTTGAGAATATTTTATCTAGATATAAAACCATGAACTGTCAGTCTATGCTATGATTTGCTTAATTATGTGTAATCAAGACGATTTTCTTCTCTGCAATTATGGAATAAATAACATGTGGGTTATGCAAGATTGTAGATCATATGTCAATTATTGAGCTTGTTCTTTGCATAATTTTATCATATTATACCAATATATAATGTAATCATCACCCACATTCGCCTCACTGACTGTCGCTCTTTCCCATTTTTTCATAACCACCTCCAAACACTTCTCTTCTAATCGTTCAACCCCCGACATAGCCCTAACTTCCCCTGTCATGCGTAGTTCTAAAATTCCCATGACATATCTTCTAGGGTTAATGGAAGTCAGTTACAAGCCCCACGATCAACATATTGTAATCATCGTCAACCATTTCACGAAAGGGCCCCTAGCTTCTCTTTCACTCATGTGACAGATGATGGTGGAATCGAGAGGTGACCATGGTGGTTTCCTTCAGGTATGACCCATGGTCGGTCGTCCATGCAACGACCCTAATCCGATCGTTTGAGCTCCCTGATGCGTCTGCCTACGTCGAGCGAAGATCAAAGATCCCCTAGGATCTCAACCCAAGCCACCCTCGATTGCATACAATCGTTTTCAAACATAGGTAATTTTGATTTGGTTTTTGTTGTATTTATTCCAATTTATTCATAGCACATGCCCCATATCAACCCAAATTGGCTGCACCTTCATCTTCATTGTACATCCTCCACCTTCGTGCAAGCTTATGATCACCATCTTCCCTCCTCCGTATCCTAATCCACACCAAGCATTCTTTCTAGACCACATCGGCGAAGAACCCACCAAGGACCACCACTTCTACACCCTTCCAGGTCGCCACTCAATCTTACGCATGCATAGAGCTTTGGTTCTACGCCCCTAACCACTTTTGCAGGTCAATTTATCAATGGACAGGATATGTAGCTTCTTCATTCTAGGAGTTCTTCTCCAACGTGATGGCATCGACCGGAGTGACCAGTTGCCCCCAATTCTCCTTTACACCAAGAGGGTCTTCGCCAGCATCTCAGGGACCTTCGCTGTCCTTCTGATAGCTAGTAGGAGATTAGAGGAGGAAGCATGAGCTCGCCGGAGCCCCGCTTACATCATCGCTCTAGGGAGGAGCATGGGAGAGTAGATGCCATCGGATCTCCACTGAACTGATATCTTAGATGTCACTCTAGCCTTAGAGCCAAACCAAGAGCTTTAGTGAAACTGAGGATGCTCTAGACCCACTCAGGCTGCCAACATGAATCGAGCTACCTACACCGGATCGATCCTCACTCTGATCCTCTGCTTGCATGCCCCACACATAAAAACTCTGAAAATTTGCAATATATGCCCGCATCTTTTCCAGATTCGCACTCAGGTCCTCCCGTCGTGCCTCAGGTGGTGCGCCGGGGGGAATTGTGTGGGGGGCCAACCGTTTATGATAATCACATTTATGCCCTATGCACATGGATATTTACGCGATGGCTCTGCGCCTTATTTTATTTGCATTTAAGCCCTTCAAGGCCTGTTTGTGAGGATTTCTTTGTTTATTTCTATGTTTTTCTGGCATTTATACCCCGGACTGTTATGTTTATATCTTGAGCATATGGACTCGGATTGCATAGATTTCAATTCGCCATTTTTCTTATTTTATGCTCTTTATAATGGCATGATTTATTTATTGATTTGACACTTAAAGGTTACAAACTTAATTGATATATATAATGTCATTTCATTGATGATCTAGATGCCATTTGCTTGAACATACATATATTTTTATGCATCTAATAGTAATGAAATTGAATCTTACTTTATTCCTCAATTCTCTTATCAGTTTAGGGGCTTATTCATGTGCTTGTACATTCATGTGCAAGTTATTCATTCTATTGCATTGTGTTATTAAATTAATTTTCATAAAAATAAACCAAAAATACATCTTGTCCATGCATCTCATTTATGCATTATATTTTGTGCATATTCTATCATTGGTAGATAGATCAATCACTTGATCTAAATATTAATATCTGAATAGTCATTAAGGTAGCTCATGTCCCTGATTTCGACCATGTCTTGCCCAGTTTAAATATTATTTTATTGAAATCAAGCCGCTCCTCATGGAGATACATCTAGGCTTGGTTTCTGATAGATCAGTGAGTGGTCATAATATAATGGAATCAAATTAAAAAGCCACTCAATGGTTCATCAAATGGTGTCATTGTCGGGGACACGACTTATATTCTTAATTACTTGTTTTTTATATCAAATTAAGATTATTATTTTTCTGTCTAGGTCAATGTTTGTTTTGTAATGTATTTGCATTTGTCTTGTACTATTGTTTATTTTAATTATATTTCTTGATGGATGTCTAATGCAAGGCTTTTATGGTAGGGCCCATGGAGACTGAGGGCGCTAGGGAGACACAATGGTGAGGAATTGAGAGCACCTAGTGCGAGGAGCTGTAGAGGAAACCTTGAAGAGCCCAAAAAGTTCAATTAGCATGTGTGTCTTATTTTTGTGTTGAATATATTTGTAACAATTGCATTTATAGCGGTCCTCATTCAAGAGCTCGCATGTGTAAATAAGGTGTTGGACATTATATGATGTATGGAGCCTGTTTCACCCCAGCCCAGATGGGTCTCCACTTGAATGTTCGACCTAGGGTTACACATGGCACATTGAGCTTCCTTTTAGTCAAAGTCATTATGTGCTTGATCGTAGTATAGGACATAACGAATAAGCATATGAGAGATTCACTTCATCTTCATAGATTCATTTATATGTACAAAATATCTATTTCTTATCCAAATAAATTAATTTTCATCCCGCTAATAGAATAATGTTTAAAGCGTGGCTTTTATTGACTTGCATGCATGTAATGTTAGATTTAAATTTAGTGTTGCATAACACATGGATATATCTAGGAAGAACTATAAGTGTATCTTTCTTGGGCATGCACCATGATTCTTGATTGCATCAAATTTTTCTCGACTTGCTGATATGGACTTACGACTTAAGACTAAATGAAACCGAGACTGGGAGGTCGACAATGATTGCTTGTATGCATGATCAATATTAGTTTCAGTGACAAACTAAGCTTAAAATCAAGATTGAAATATGCAAGTTGACCTTAATAAAGTGGAGTAAAAAGAATACTTGTATTATGGGAGAGCAAACCCCTACATTGTACACAAAATAGATGTTTGCATATTGAGAGATGAGGACGCATCCCTAGGATAATGCTCAAACCCAATCATTAAAATATGCATAGTGGACTTATATAATGGAGTATCGTCAATAAAATTGAAAAGATAAATGACCAACATTGCTGGTCTTCGTGTGTGAATTGGTGAACTCAAGGGGTATTGTTTGATTGGTTGAGCCTTGATTGTGTATTTTCCCCATCCCTCTCGTCAACTCTAAACTCCATTCTCCTTCTTCATCTCCATAGATTCATTCCATCCGAGAAGAATCATTTAAACCTAATTTAGTGTCTCGGTTCCCCATCCTTAGCTCCATATCTAGATACATAGGCTAATCTTCAGCCTAAGTATAGGGGGAGCTAGTCTCTATGGTTGTTCACCTTGGGTCCCTATGTCTTTATTCAATATCTCTTTATTTAGGCTCTTCTCTGCTTAGAAATAGAGGGAACCCGAGTCCCTTACATTTCATCACTCGTTAACCCCTCTTCTTTGTCCTCTTTTTATACTTAGGTTATTTCTAACATAAGTATAGGGGAGAAACTCGAGTCAGTTCCGGTATATTCTTTTATATTTTAGCATGATCTATGGCTTCAAATCACTTAGTAGTGCTATGAGGACATATCACAAGCTAGTTATAGGTTGGTATACCATATATATTTCATATATACTTTAGCTATTGCTCATATTTTTAAAATTTTCAAACTTTTTGGGGTTAGGGTAAAGTACTTTGAATTGATTTGTTTAAAGATGCTTGTACAATAATATGAAAATTTTTCTAACTATGTGACATTGTTTTGAAAAATGATTTATGGTTTTTTGAAAAATGGGGATTTTAATTATTTAAAAATTCATTTTTAAAGTGTTTTGAAAATCTATATTTATGTGACATGGTTTGAAAATGATTTAAAAAAACTTTTCAAAAATGTGGATGTAGATGTGACTAACTCATGTTGTAAATAAATCTAACTTTATTAAAAAAATGAAAATTTTATAAAAAAATCAAAAATCACAAAAACACAAACAAAATGAGTGGGCTTAAACCCTGACACATTCATTATCACTCAAAGACTTGAGGAATAAAGAAACTTTTGTTTATGAGGTCTTAGTATTCATAGTTTACCAACATTAGTCCTTTGGGTGTGTGACTTAATTATCCACACTTCCTTAGTTTGAAAGATATGTGTGCTATATTGCATATTTCATCTCTACCTTACAGAATATGACCCATAAGTCACAAACACAACTGCATTGATAATGAGATGAGTTGAAGTTTCACTTGAGGGACTGGGATGATGGATTTTAGTCTGGAACAGATTTATAATGGTTGAGGAAGGGGTAAAATCGATGAATGCTTCATGAAACTTGAGTGTCAGCATGTTAATCCAGTATGAGAACAAGGTTCATGTACTAATCTCTTGATAATTACCTAAGTTATAGGGTGTGATGAAATCGGGAAATTGTTGATCAATATGTGCCAACTTGGTAAAAGCAGTGTGGTTATCCAAAAATGAAAAAAACGAAAGAGACAAGCTCTTACATTTTAAAGTCAAATCAAAGAGCTTCCACAAAAGGAGAGCGCTCCCAACCTTTCAAAATGTCCACTTGGACCAACATTTTAGGGCCTTTATGAGTCGGGCTAGCACCCAAAAAGTACTCTACATTGTATAATGATACAAGTGTGGGTGTCGAAGGTATATTAGATACTCAAAAGAGACACACCCGAGCGCATTTTGAGGAAAACAAGTGCAGAAGATACAACACTCTCTTGACAGACACACTGATCAACACCAAAAATATAGATGTGTTGAGTAATATGGCACTCAAAAGGATCCTTGTTCTAATGTAAGGAAGAGAAGAAAAGATACCATCCTATGCCCTCCAACAACTGACCGTCCATCTTCACTTTCAAGTCTGACAACTGAAGAGACGGTGGATTGAATGTAATTAATGATTTATTCCCTAGTGTTGAGACTTAATTTCTTAAGAGAGTCTCTTGGACTGCAACTTTGAATGATGTTTCGACTCAACACTCATAAATGCATTTCACACTTAAATGTCATATCCTGGTGCTATAGGTATATACTGAAGGATATGGGATGATCCTTAAGCGCATCACGGAAGCGTGAGGATCGCATCGTGTGCGATCGAGAGCGACTTGTCGTACTAGTCACTCAAGGCAGCAGAATTTAAAATTTTTTCAAACGATTAAACCACATGATCCAAGATCACTTCTCGGATCATTTTATCCAAACTAGAAACAAGTATTAGGTTTACCTCTTGTAGTGTAGTTGCGATCGAGTTTCTAAATGAAGAGACCTCCTGTATCAAGTCCGATCCAATGAAGGAGACGCTTGCGAGCGCATTGATGAGATGCGTGCTCGTCGCAATCGATGTTGATAATCCAAGTGACGAATCTCCTGATCTCGTCTCATGAGATCCGATGTCTTCTTCATGACCGAGGCGCACCGAAGGAGACAGAGATCCTCAAAAAAATAATCCATCAACATAACGACAACGTTGCGACCATTGCGACTCTCTCTGGGGCTCCATGGTGGATGGACACAATGAGAGAGAGATAGAGAGAGTTGGCATATAGAGAGAGAGAGAGGAAGAGAGTTTTATTCCTCTTGGAGTTATGTGTGTTTTTCAAAGGCAAGGGCTACCCTACCTTTTATACTAGTTGGATGCACATGAATCTCAATCCATGCGCTCTATTAATCTATGGTATATATTAGAAGTTTATTAACCAATGTCCATGATTTGTTGCTCTAAAACCAACAATTACTTTAAAATAAAATAACTTTATCCCTTTTCAAGATAATAATTAATTCATTTTAAAATTAAATAATTTACATGGATAATATAGAATACAAAGTCTCTTTACTCTAAATAGGGTGGTTGGCGCCCCCCTCCCTCTTGAACAAGTCAAGGTGGATGGCCACCATTAAAGAGATAATGTCTTTGTATATCTATATATGTAAATTAATTAATATGTAATAATAATTATCGCATTTATATTCATAGAAATAACTCCAAATTAAATTTATGAAAACTTCAATCATGTCACTGACAAATATGAATCATATTCATATATCCAACATAATATGTAAATTAGATTTACAATTAATTATTTATTGTGAATCCCATTCACAACAACAAATAATTTGTAAATTATATTTACAATTAAATCTCTCCATCATATTATAAATCATATTAATAATTTCCATGATTATCGTGGATAGTGATATCCACATTAATCATATCTTTGATAATTAAAGCATATTTAATCATCTTGGATCTCTATTCTCATGTGCCCAAATAACAAGAATCGCATTCACATTATTCATATCTTTGATTATTAAATCACATTTAATCATCTTAGATAACTCTCCTTACATGGCCAAATAATATGAATCAATCTCATATCATTCAAGATAATTAAATCTCATTTAATTATCCATTTCTCAATGCTCTAATACATTATCAACAGTAAAATTATTCTAGAACTCTTTCAAGAACAATGCGCTTTCTCCGCGGATACTTGGAGATAAGGACAAGGCGATTGTACTATTCCACGTATAGTGACTTGGATATTGAGATCACATCTCAAATCCATATCTTGTAGACCTCTTATAGATGCTTGATTAAATCAAGACATCAAATCTAATCTTCCCATCGTATTTGAATCACATTCAGATCAAGGTACAACATTTAGACTAAGATTAGATTACTTGTCTATGAGAGGAGATACTAAAATCCACACATGTTTCATCACTCCCTCGGAATGGAAGCATCATGGTTATACAATGGTTTATGATCACATCACTCTCAAGTATTCCTAATACATGTACATCCTGTATACTGGAAGATCTAAATTAAACCTGACGTTTTATATCTCTTTTAGACTGTCTCCTTCGTGGTTTTACCATTAAGTTTCACATTTGACTATTGGGAGTTGGTATCGATCATATACTTTCCAAAAGCATATATCATACCCAGGGGTTGATCATATACTTTTCAAAAGCATATATCAAACCTACAAATTCGGTCAAGCTTACAAAGTGAGACAACTGTACACATAATTTGGTTCTTCCCAATTTCTCATGAGTGAGCTCATATGTTACAGTTCAATAAATGAACCTATAAAATCCTTTGAGAGATTGTATTACTCATATACCCTTGTATGCACACTAACGCACCAGTGTATAGACCTTGGTTAGGTCATCAACCTATTGGTCTGCCAAATATATATACTCAGACATATAGTAACACAACTGTCTCAGGTCAGAGGATGTGTGCCTATATCGTGACAGTATACGACATAGATCTTTGGTTATCTCGATCTCATTAAGTCAACTCTTTGACCTTGCTTCTGACACCTTTGAATCTCTATTCCTCTACAGAGGACCTACATCAAGAGGTCGGTTAGATATCAGCCTTTAGAGAAAGGACTGCCATCTCCTTCTCAGACTAGAAATCATCTCTTAATAATCATTTGACAGTTCTTGATGAGTCTTCAATCTAACTCTTTAGATATTTATCCATGAACCAGCCTCTATGATTCAAAAATTGAATCAGCAGATGTATGATCATTAAGATGGTCATGGTACATTACCCTAATTGTACTAAGGAACCTATTATGCAAATCAACTATTCTTCATTTCAGATCAGGGAATGATATTTGCAATAACATTTATCGCATAATGGCTCGTCGTGGGCTCGCATGTCCAACATATAGAGAGAGTCTGATAATTAGGGATGTTGGATTCCTTATTTCTAGATCTTGCTTCATCTTAGGATTTTAGGATCACTAAACTTGAGGATTCATAATGAATCAAGTCTTGAATATTCACATGCACAGTAAAGGATTCATCTAACATTTCATTATTTATTTGCTCGAGGACGGGTAAGGTTAAAGTATAGGAAGGGTGATAAATCAATGATTTATCATCTTATTTCTTATTTATTAAACATCTTCCAATAAAATACAAAGCCAATTCACTAACATTAATATTTGACCTCATGTTTATAATAAACCCTAATTAATGTACATAATTAACCCTATTATTCTACCATATTTTCTATGTTTCTTAATTAGTAAAAATCCCATAAAAATTAGATTAATGTTGTATATATTTGTTTTATCATTATCTATATTTAAACAAGTGTTTTTAAGTCATTATAAATGCTTACAAAAATATAAGTATGCACATATGACCTATTTTGACTTTTTTTTCAACATGAAACTTGTTGATCTAAAAAAGATCTACAGCTTTCATGTTTTACACTTTTTTCATTTGAAGCATGTAAATGATTGTTTTTTTTGTTTTTCCTCTATTCCATTTTCCATTGGACCATGTGTCCCCCTATGATTGAGCTGCGTCTCTCAGACCGTCGTGGCCACGTGCTCACTTTGCATCCGTCCAATCCGGTCTTGATTATCTCATCAAGGTCGTTTGTCCCCACTCCATTCCTATCCATCTAATGAGATCATCAGATGTCATCTAACCCCTCTATTTGCACCTCAACCTCCACCGTTGGATCACAAGATCCAACGACCCACACGCATCTTCCCCCATTGTAGTGCCCATATCCCCCATGTTCCCCTCACTGACCGTCACTCTTTCCCATTTTTTCCAAACCTCCTCCGACCACTTCTCTTTTATCCATTCATCCCTTGATGTATCCCTAACTCTCTCAATCAAGCATAGCCCTAAAACCCCCATGACCTATCTTATGGGTTAATGGACGTCAGTTACATGCCCCACGATCACCATACTGTAACCATCATCCACCATTTCATGGAGGTACCCCTAGCCTCTCTTCCCCTCCAGTAGCAGAGGATGGTGGAATCGAGAGATGACCATAGTGGTTTCCTTCATGTGTTGACCCATGGTTGGTCGGCTATGCCATGGCCTTGATCAGGCCATTCGAGCTCCCTGGTGCAACTGCCTAGGTCGAGCGAAGATCTGATCTCCCCTAGAAGCTTAGCCCTAGCCACCCTCAACCACATGTGATTGTCTTCAAAGTTAGGTAGTTTTTTATTAGCTTATTGTTCTATTTCTTCCAATTATTCATAGCACACGCTCCACTTCACCCCAAATCGATTGCTTCTTCTTCTTCGTTGTACATCCCCCACCTTTGCGTAACCTTCTCATCACCATCTCTCCTCCTCTAGAACCTATTCTAACCCAGGCATTCTTCCCTGACCATAGCGGAGAAGAACCAACCAAGGACCACCACTTCTATGCCCTTCTAGGTCCCCGCTCGCATAGAGCTTCGTCTCTTTGCCTCTAACCCCTTTTGTAGGTCAATTTGTCAATGGTTAGAGGATCTATAGCTCCTTTATTTGAGGGGTTCTGCTCTGATGTGGTGACACGACCGACCAGCCGCCCCCAATGCTCCATAACACCTACAGGTTTTTGAAGGCATCTTAGGGACCTTCGTTGTCGTTCTAATAGATAGTAGGAGCTCCTATAGAACATATTCTAATCCAGACATTCTTCTCTGACCATAACGGAGAAGAACCAACCAAGGACCACCACTTCTATGCCCTTCTAGGTCCTTGCTCGCATAGAGCTTCAGCTCTTTGCCTCTAACCCCTTTTGTAGGTCAATTTGTCAATGGTTAGAGGATCTATAGCTCCTTCATTTGAGGAGTTCTGCTCTGATGTGGTGACACGATCGACCACCCTCCCCCAATGCTCCATAACACCAACATGTCTTTGAAGGCATCTTAGGGACCTTCGTTTTCGTTCTAATAGATAGTAGGAGCTCTAAGGAGGAAGCATGAGCTTATCGGAGCCCCACTTGCGTTGCTGCTCAAGTGAATAGCTTGAGAGAATAAATACAAATGGAAGCATGGGCTTGAGATGACACGTACACCTACCTTTTTTTTATTATCTTTTGATTTTTAAGTGAAACTTTAGGAGGAATTAATTAGTATACTGAGTGGAAGATGTGTACCAAATTTTGTGTAAAATAAACAATAATGTCCATCCGGAAGGGGTAAATTTTAGCAATACTAAGATCATTAATCTTAGTAGTCTTGATGGATCTGGTAGAAGACTCAAATTATGTTGAATTTGGAATGATACCATGGTTATATATGATTATCTAAATTCGGAAGGGAGTTGATCAGAAAAATGACTCTCTCATCGTGGAAGCATGAAGATCGCATCATATGCAATCAAAGTTAACTAGTCATATTAGTCGATGGGGTAGCAGAAATTAAAAAAAATGAACCACATGGCTTGGGAGACATTCCCAATCCATTCCATCAAGATCATACAAGTATTAGGTTTACCACTTAAAGCATGTTTGCGATATTGTAGTCTCTAAGTGAAGAGACCTCCTGTCTCAAGTCCAATCTAATGTAGACAGCATTTACGGGTGCGTGGATGAAACACGTACTTCGTGCAATCCTTGGTAATGATCCGAGTTGAGAAACTCTTGGTTTCATCACATGAAATCCATCATCATCCTCACAAGCATGAAGCACCGGAGAAGACAGATACACGAGCAGTCGATCCAGTAGCACAATAGTAGCACGGAGACGGTGACCCACTCCATAAACCCTGGATTGTACGACCACTTGGGTTTGATATGGACAACCTATGGATGTATATAGAGAGGGGAGAGAGAGAGAGAGAGAGATTTTTATGCAATCTTTATATTCCATTCAATTAAAGAGGGTTAAGGTTAGCCTTTCTTTTATAACAAATTGGATGCCATGGATCTCAATACATGTGCACACATAATCAATGGTATAGATTAGTTTGTGCTTTCAAATCAATGACCTAGATTTTTTGCTGCAATAATTTACAACAATTAAATAATTTAAATAAATAAATAATATCAAACACTTTCTTCAGTAAATTTAGTTTCCATTAAATCAATTGCATTTGGAATAATAGGAAGGAGGAGAGCCTCCTTCCTCATTAGGGTGATGTCCACCACGGAGTCATTTTCCATGTGGTCATCAACTTCATATTAGGAATTGATGTCTCTTCTTTCCTTATGGATGAGATTCTCAAATCTCACCATATTTTCCACATGCTTGCAACAACTTTTGTCACTTGAATTTTCAAAATAATTCTAAATTATTTTGTGATATTTCCTATAATGTCATTAACAACCATGAATTATATTCATCGATCCAATATTAAATAAAATCAAATTTACATTTAATTATACAATGTGAATCCAAATTAAATTTAATCATTTGATGTGAATCCAATTCACATTAACTTGTAAACTATAAATCATATTTACAATTAAATCTTTCTTATGATCTTATGAACCATATTCGTAATACATATGAGTATTATGGATAGTACCATGTATATTAATCATATCCATTATAATTAAATATAATTTAATTATCTCAATTGTCTCTCTCTTCGTATGCTCAAATAATGCGAATAATATCCACATTGTTAATGATAGTAACATCATATGTAATAATAAATTTTTAAATGTTCAGATATTGTCAACAATAGAATTATTCTTGAACTCTTTCAAGAACAATGTGCCTTCTCAGTGGATACTTAGAGATAAGGGCATGGAAATTGTATAATCCATGTATAATGACTTGGATAGTGAGATCCAATGTCATATAGAAGACCTCAGAGATGTCTGATTAAGTCAAACAGAATATCTAATCTTCTCACCACGTCTGAATCGTATTCAGATCAAGGTCCAATATTTGGACTAAGATTGTATAATCAATCTACAGAGTCGAGTAAATAAAATCCAAGCATGTTTCATCACTTCCATGGAATGGATGCATCATGGTTACATAATCGATTAATATCACAACACCCTCGAGTATTCCTAATACCCATGCATCCTATATATTGGAAAACCTAGAATAAACATGAAGTTTTGGTCACTTTTGAATTGTCTCCTTCAGGGTTTTATCATTATGTTTCTCATTCAATCATTGGGAATTGATATCGATCATATGCTTTTGAAAAGCATCTATTAGACCTTCAAATCCTATCTTATTTTGAAAATAAGATGACCAACGTTGGAATATAAAACCATGAACTGTCAGTCTATGCTATGATTTGCTTAATTATGTGTAATCTAGACGATTTTCTTCTCTGCAATTATGGAATAAATAACATGTGGGTTATGCAAGATTGTAGATCATATGTCAATTATTGAGCTTGTTCTTTGCATAATTTTATCATATTATACCAATATATAATGTAATCATCACCCACATTCGCCTCACTGACTGTCGCTCTTTCCCATTTTTTCATAACCACCTCCAAACACTTCTCTTCTAATCGTTCAACCCCCGACATAGCCCTAACTTCCCCTGTCATGCGTAGTTCTAAAATTCCCATGACATATCTTCTAGGGTTAATGGAAGTCAGTTACAAGCCCCATGATCAACATATTGTAATCATCCTCAACCATTTCACCAAAGGGCCCCGAGCTTCTCTTTCACTCATGTGACAGATGATGGTGGAATCGAGAGGTGACCTTGGTGGTTTCCTTCAGGTATGACCCATGGCCGGTCGTCCATGCAACGACCCTAATCCGATCGTTTGAGCTCCCTGATGCGTCTGCCTACGTCGAGCGAAGATCAAAGATCCCCTAGGATCTCAACCCAAGCCACCCTCGATTGCATACAATCGTTTTCAAACATAGGTAATTTTGATTTGGTTTTTGTTGTATTTATTCCAATTTATTCATAGCACATGCCCCATATCAACCCAAATTGGCTGCACCTTCATCTTCATTGTACATCCTCCACCTTCGTGCAAGCTTATGATCACCATCTTCCCTCCTCCGTATCCTAATCCACACCAAGCATTCTTTCTAGACCACATCGGCGAAGAACCCACCAAGGACCACCACTTCTACACCCTTCCAGGTCGCCACTCAATCTTACGCATGCATAGAGCTTTGGTTCTACGCCCCTAACCACTTTTGCAGGTCAATTTATCAATGGACAGGATATGTAGCTCCTTCATTCTAGGAGTTCTTCTCCAACGTGATGGCATCGACCGGAGTGACCAGTTGCCCCCAATTCTCCTTTACACCAAGAGGGTCTTCGCCAGCATCTCGGGGACCTTCGCTGTCCTTCTGATAGCTAGTAGGAGATTAGAGGAGGAAGCATGAGCTCGCCGGAGCCCCGCTTACATCATCGCTCCATGGAGGAGCATGGGAGAGTAGATGCCATCGGATCTCCACTGAACTGATGTCTTAGATGTCACTCTAGCCTTAGAGCCAAACCAAGAGCTTTAGTGAAACTGAGGACGCTCTAGACCCACTCAGGCTGCCAACGTGAATCGAGCTACCTACACCGGATCGATCCTCACTCTGATCCTCTGCCTGCATTCCCCGCACATAAAAACTCTGAAAATTTGCAAGATATGCCCGCATCTTTTCCAGATTCGCACTCAGGTCCTCCCGTCGTGCCTCAGGTGGTGCGCCGGGGGGAATTGTGTGGGGGGCCAACCGTTTATGATAATCACATTTATGCCCTATGCACATGGATATTTACGGGATGGCTCTGCGCCTTATTTTATTTGCATTTAAGCCCTTCAAGGCCTGTTTGTGAGGATTTCTTTGTTTATTTCTATGTTTTTCTAGCATTTATACCCCGGACTGTTATGTTTATATCTTGAGCATATGGACTCGGATTGCATAGATTTCAATTCGCCATTTTTCTTATTTGATGCTCTTTATAATGGCATGATTTATTTATTGATTTGACACTTAAAGGTTACAAACTTAATTGATATATATAATGTCATTTAATTGATGATCTAGATGCCATTTGCTTGAACATACATATATTTTTGTGCATCAAATAGTAATGAAATTGAATCTTACTTTATTCCCCAATTCTCTTATCAGTTTAGGGGCTTATTCATGTGCTTGTACATTCATGTGCAAGTTATTCATTCTATTGCATTGTGTTATTAAATTAATTTTCATAAAAATAAACCAAAAATACATCTTGTCCATGCATCTCATTTATGCATTATATTTTGTGCATATTCTATCATTGGTAGATAGATCAATCATTTGATCTAAATATTAATATCTGAATAGTCATTAAGGTAGCTCATGTCCCTGATTTCGACCATGTCTTGCCCAGTTTAAATATTATTTTATTGAAATCAAGCCGCTCCTCATGGAGATACATCTAGGCTTGGTTTCTGATAGATCAGTGAGTGGTCATAATATAATGGAAGCAAATTAAAAAGCCACTCAATGGTTCATCAAATGGTGTCATTGTCGGGGACACGACTTATATTCTTAATTACTTGGTTTTTATATCAAATTAAGATTATTATTTTTCTGTCTAGGTCAATGTTTGTTTTGTAATGTATTTGCATTTGTCTTGTACTATTGTTTATTTTAATTATATTTCTTGATGGATGTCTAATGCAAGGCTTTTATGGTAGGGCCCATGGAGACTGAGGGCGCTAGGGAGACACAATGGTGAGGAATTGAGAGCACCTAGTGCGAGGAGCTGTAGAGGAAACCTTGAAGAGCCCAAAAAGTTCAATTAGCATGTGTGTCTTATTTTTGTGTTGAATATATTTGTAACAATTGCATTTATAGCGGTCCTCGTTCAAGAGCACGCATGTGTAAATAAGGTGTTGGACATTATATGATGTATGGAGCCTGTTTCACCCCATCCCAGATGGGTCTCCACTTGAATGTTCGACCTAGGGTTACACATGGCACATTGAGCTTCCTTTTAGTCAAAGTCATTATGTGCTTGATCGTAGTATAGGACATAACGAATAAGCATATGAGAGATTCACTTCATCTTCATAGATTCATTTATATGTACAAAATATCTATTTCTTATCCAAATAAATTAATTTTCATCCCGCTAATAGAATAATGTTTAAAGCGTGGCTTTTATTGACTTGCATGAATGTAATGTTAGATTTAAATTCAGTGTTGCATAACACATGGATATATCTAGGAAGAACTATAAGTATATCTTTCTTGGGCATGCACCATGATTCTTGATTGCATCAAATTTTTCTCGACTTGCTGATATGGACTTACGACTTAAGACTAAATGAAACCGAGACTGGGAGGTCGACAATGATTGCTTGTATGCATGATCAATATTAGTTTCAGTGACAAACTAAGCTTAAAATCAAGATTGAAATATGCAAGTTGACCTTAATAAAGTGGAGTAAAAAGAATACTTGTATTATGGGAGAGCAAACCCCAACATTGTACACAAAATAGATGTTTGCATATTGAGAGATGAGGACGCATCCCTAGGATAATGCTCAAACCCAATCATTAAAATATGCATAGTGGACTTATATCATGGAGTATCGTCAATAAAATTGAAAAGATAAATGACCAACATTGCTGGTCTTCGTGTGTGAGTTGGTGAACTCAAGGGGTATTGTTTGATTGGTTGAGCCTTGATTGTGTATTTTCCCCATCCCTCTCGTCAACTCTAAACTCCATTCTCCTTCTTCATCTCCATAGATTCATTCCATCCGAGAAGAATCATTTAAACCTAATTTAGTGTCTCGGTTCCCCATCCTTAGCTCCATATCTAGATACATAGGCTAATCTTCAGCCTAAGTATAGGGGGAGCTAGTCTCTATGGTTGTTCACCTTGGGTCCCTATGTCTTTATTCAATATCTCTTTATTTAGGCTCTTCTCTGCTTAGAAATAGAGGGAACCCAAGTCCCTTACATTTCATCACTCATTAACCCCTCTTCTTTGTCCTCTTTTTATACTTAGGTTATTTCTAACATAAGTATAGGGGAGAAACCCGAGTCAGTTCCGGTATATTCTTTTATATTTTAGCATGATCTATGGCTTCAAATCACTTAGTAGTGCTATGAGGACATATCACAAGCTAGTTATAGGTTGGTATACCATATATATTTCATATATACTTTAGCTATTGCTCATATTTTTAAAATTTTCAAAATTTTTGGGGTTAGGGTAAAGTACTTTGAATTGATTTGTTTAAAGATGCTTGTACAATAATATGAAAATTTTTCTAACTATGTGACATTGTTTTGAAAAATGATTTATGGTTTTTTGAAAAATGGGGATTTTAATTTTTTAAAAATTCATTTTTAAAGTGTTTTGAAAATCTATATTTATGTGACATGGTTTGAAAATGATTTAAAAAAACTTTTCAAAAATGTGGATGTAGATGTGACTAACTCATGTTGTAAATAAATCTAACTTTATTAAAAAAAATGAAAATTTTATAAAAAAATCAAAAATCACAAAAACACAAACAAAATGAGTGGGCTTAAACCCTGACACATTCATTATCACTCAATGACTTGAGGAATAAAGAAACTTTTGTTTATGAGGTCTTAGTATTCATAGTTTACCAACATTAGTCCTTTGGGTGTGTGACTTAATTATCCACACTTCCTTAGTTTGAAAGATATGTGTGCTATATTGCATATTTCATCTCTACCTTACAGAATATGACCCATAAGTCACAAACACAACTGCATTGATAATGAGATGAGTTGAAGTTTCACTTGAGGGACTGGGATGATGGATTTTAGTCTGGAACAGATTTATAATGGTTGAGGAAGGGGTAAAATCGATGAATGCTTCATGAAACTTGAGTGTCAGCATGTTAAGCCAGTATGAGAACAAGGTTCATGTACTAATCTCTTGATAATTACCTAAGTTCTAGGGTGTGATGAAATCAGGAAATTGTTGATCAATATGTGCCAACTTGGTAAACGCAGTGTGGTTATCCAAAAATAAAAAAAAAAGAAAGAGACAAGCTCTTACATTTTAAAGTCAAATCAAATAGCTTCCACAAAAGGAGAGCGCTCCCAACCTTTCAAAATGTCCACTTGGACCAACATTTTAGGGCCTTTATGAGTCGGGCTAGCACCCAAAAAGTACTCTACATTGTATAATGATACAAGTGTGGGTGTCGAAGGTATATTAGATACTCAAAAGAGACACACCCGAGCGCATTTTGAGGAAAACAAGTGCAGAAGATACAACACTCTCTTGACAGACACACTGATCAACACCAAAAATATAGATGTGTTGAGTAATATGGCACTCAAAAGGATCCTTGTTCTAATGTAAGGAAGAGAAGAAAAGATACCATCCTATGCCCTCCAACAACTGACCGTCCATCTTCACTTTCAAGTCTGACAACTGAAGAGACGGTGGATTGAATGTAATTAATGATTTATTCCCTAGTGTTGAGACTTAATTTCTTAAGAGAGTCTCTTGGACTGCAACTTTGAATGATGTTTCGACTCAACACTCATAAATGCATTTCACACTTAAATGTCATATCCTGGTGCTATAGGTATATACTGAAGGATATGGGATGATCCTTAAGCGCATCACGGAAGCGTGAGGATCGCATCGTGTGCGATCGAGAGCGACTTGTCGTACTAGTCACTCAAGGCAGCAGAATTTAAAATTTTTTCAAACGATTAAACCACATGATCCAAGATCACTTCTCGGATCATTTTATCCAAACTAGAAACAAGTATTAGGTTTACCTCTTGTAGTGTAGTTGCGATCGAGTTTCTAAATGAAGAGACCTCCTGTATCAAGTCCGATCCAATGAAGGAGACGCTTGCGAGCGCATTGATGAGATGCGTGCTCGTCGCAATCGATGTTGATAATCCAAGCGACGAATCTCCTGATCTCGTCTCATGAGATCCGATGTCTTCTTCATGACCGAGGCGCACCGAAGGAGACAGAGATCCTCAAAAAAATAATCCATCAACATAACGACAACATTGCGACCATTGCGACTCTCTCTGGGGCTCCATGGTGGATGGACACAATGAGAGAGAGATAGAGAGAGTTGGCATATAGAGAGAGAGAGAGAGGAAGAGAGTTTTATTCCTCTTGGAGTTATGTGTGTTTTTCAAAGGCAAGGGCTACCCTACCTTTTATACTAGTTGAATGCACATGGATCTCAATCCATGCGCTCTATTAATCTATGGTATATATTAGAAGTTTATTAATCAATGTCCATGATTTGTTTCTCTAAAACCAACAATTACTTTAAAATAAAATAACTTTATCCCTTTTCAAGATAATAAGTAATTCATTTTAAAATTAAATAATTTACATGGATAATATAGAATACAAAGTCTCTTTACTCTAAATAGGGTGGTTGGCGCCCCCCTCCCTCTTGAACAAGTCAAGGTGGATGGCCACCATTAAAGAGATAATGTCTTTGTATATCTATATATGTAAATTAATTAATATGTAATAATAATTATCGCATTTATATTCATAGAAATAACTCCAAATTATATTTATGAAAACTTCAATCATGTCACTGACAAATATGAATCATATTCATATATCCAACATAATATGTAAATTAGATTTACAATTAATTATTTATTGTGAATCCCATTCACAACAACAAATAATTTGTAAATTATATTTACAATTAAATCTCTCCATCATATTATAAATCATATTAATAATTTCCATGATTATCGTGGATAGTGATATCCACATTAATCATATCTTTGATAATTAAAGCATATTTAATCATCTTGGATCTCTATTCTCATGTGCCCAAATAACAAGAATCGCATTCACATTATTCATATCTTTGATTATTAAATCACATTTAATCATCTTAGATAACTCTCCTTACATGGCCAAATAATATGAATCAATCTCATATCATTCAAGATAATTAAATCTCATTTAATTATCCATTTCTCAATGCTCTAATACATTATCAACAGTAAAATTATTCTAGAACTCTTTCAAGAACAATGCGCTTTCTCCGCGGATACTTGGAGATAAGGACAAGGCGATTGTACTATTCCACGTATAGTGACTTGGATATTGAGATCACATCTCAAATCCATATCTTGTAGACCTCTTATAGATGCTTGATTAAATCAAGACATCAAATCTAATCTTCCCATCGTATTTGAATCACATTCAGATCAAGGTACAACATTTAGACTAAGATTAGATTACTTGTCTATGAGAGGAGATACTAAAATCCACACAAGTTTCATCACTCCCTCGGAATGGAAGCATCATGGTTATACAATGGTTTATGATCACATCACTCTCAAGTATTCCTAATACATGTACATCCTGTATACTGGAAGATCTAAATTAAACCTGACATTTTATATCTCTTTTAGACTGTCTCCTTCGTGGTTTTACCATTAAGTTTCACATTTGACTATTGGGAGTTGGTATCGATCATATACTTTCCAAAAGCATATATCATACCCAGGGGTTGATCATATACTTTTCAAATGCATATATCAAACCTACAAATTCGGTCAAGCTTACAAAGTGAGACAACTGTACACATAATTTGGTTCTTCCCAATTTCTCATGAGTGAGCTCATATGTTACAGTTCAATAAATGAACCTATAAAATCCTTTGAGAGATTGTATTACTCATATACCCTTGTATGCACACTAACGCACCAGTGTATAGACCTTGGTTAGGTCATCAACCTATTGGTCTGCCAAATATATATACTCAGACATATAGTAACACAACTGTCTCAGGTCAGAGGATGTGTGCCTATATCGTGACAGTATACGACATAGATCTTTGGTTATCTCGATCTCATTAAGTCAACTCTTTGACCTTGCTTCTGACACCTTTGAATCTCTATTCCTCTACAGAGGACCTACATCAAGAGGTCGGTTAGATATCAGCCTTTAGAGAAAGGACTGCCATCTCCTTCTCAGACTAGAAATCATCTCTTAATAATCATTTGACAGTTCTTGATGAGTCTTCAATCTATCTCTTTAGATATTTATCCACGAACCAGCCTCTATGATTCAAAAATTGAATCAGCAGATGTATGATCATTAAGATGGCCATGGTACATTACCCTAATTGTACTAAGGAACCTATTATGCAAATCAGCTATTCTTCATTTCAGATCAGGGAATGATATTTGCAATAACATTTATCGCATAATGGCTCGTCGTGGGCTCGCATGTCCAACATATAGAGAGAGTCTGATAATTAGGGATGTTGGATTCCTTATTTCTAGATCTTGCTTCATCTTAGGATTTTAGGATCACTAAACTTGAGGATTCATAATGAATCAAGTCTTGAATATTCACATGCACAGTAAAGGATTCATCTAACATTTCATTATTTATTTGCTCGAGGACGGGTAAGGTTAAAGTATAGGAAGGGTGATAAATCAATGATTTATCATCTTATTTCTTATTTATTAAACATCTTCCAATAAAATACAAAGCCAATTCACTAACATTAATATTTGACCTCATGTTTATAATAAACCCTAATTAATGTACATAATTAACCCTATTATTCTACCATATTTTCTATGTTTCTTAATTAGTAAAAATCCCATAAAAATTAGATTAATGTTGTATATATTTGTTTTATCATTATCTATATTTAAAGAAGTGTTTTTAAGTCATTATAAATGCTTACAAAAATATAAGTATGCACATATGACCTATTTTGACTTTTTTTTCAACATGAAACTTGTTGATCTAAAAAAGATCTACAGCTTTCATGTTTTACACTTTTTTCATTTGAAGCATGTAAATGATTGTTTTTTTGTTTTTCCACTATTCCATTTTCCATTGGACCATGTATCCCCCTATGATTGAGCTGCGTCTCTCAGACCGTCGTGGCCACGTGCCCACTTTGCATCCGTCCAATCCGGTCCTGATTATCTCATCAAGGTCGTTTGTCCCCACTCCATTCCTATCCATCTAATGAGATCATCAGATGTCATCTAACCCCTCTATTTGCACCTCAACCTCCACCGTTGGATCACAAGATCCAACGACCCACACGCATCTTCCCCCATTGTAGTGCCCATATCCTCCATGTCAACCTCACTGACCGTCACTCTTTCCCATTTTTTCCAAACCTCCTCCGACCACTTCTCTTTTATCCATTCATCCCTTGATGTATCCCTAACTCACTCAATCAAGCATAGCCCTAAAACCCCCATGACCTATCTTATGGGTTAATGGACGTCAGTTACATGCCCCACGATCACCATACTGTAACCATCATCCACCATTTCATGGAGGTACCCCTAGCTTCTCTTCCCCTCCAGCAGCAGAGGATGGTGGAATCGAGAGATGACCATAGTGGTTTCCTTCATGTGTTGACCCATGGTTGGTCGGCTATGCCATGGCCTTGATCAGGCCATTCGAGCTCCCTGGTGCAACTGCCTAGGTCGAGCGAAGATCTGATCTCCCCTAGAAGCTTAGCGCTAGCCACCCTCAACCACATGTGATTGTCTTCAAAGTTAGGTAGTGTTTTATTAGCTTATTGTTCTATTTCTTCCAATTATTCATAGCACACGCTCCACTTCACCCCAAATCGATTGCTTCTTCTTATTCGTTGTACATCCCCCACCTTTGCGTAACCTTCTCATCACCATCTCTCCTCCTCTAGAACCTATTCTAACCCAGGCATTCTTCCCTGACCATAGCGGAGAAGAACCAACCAAAGACCACCACTTCTATGCCCTTCTAGGTCCCCGCTCGCATAGAGCTTCGTCTCTTTGCCTCTAACCCCTTTTGTAGGTCAATTTGTCAATGGTTAGAGGATCTATAGCTCCTTTATTTGAGGGGTTCTGCTCTGATGTGGTGACACGACCGACCAGCCGCCCCCAATGCTCCATAATACCTACAGGTGTTTGAAGGCATCTTAGGGACCTTCGTTGTCGTTCTAATAGATAGTAGGAGCTCCTATAGAACATATTCTAATCCAGACATTCTTCTCTGACCATAACGGAGAAGAACCAACCAAGGACCACCACTTCTATGCCCTTCTAGGTCCTTGCTCGCATAGAGCTTCAGCTCTTTGCCTCTAACCCCTTTTGTAGGTCAATTTGTCAATGGTTAGAGGATCTATAGCTCCTTCATTTGAGGAGTTCTGCTCTGATGTGGTGACACGATCGACCACCCTCCCCCAATGCTCCATAACACCAACATGTCTTTGAAGGCATCTTAGGGACCTTCGTTTTCGTTCTAATAGATAGTAGGAGCTCTAAGGAGGAAGCATGAGCTTATCGGAGCCCATGCTCAAGTGAATAGCTTTAGACATCTATGTGTGTGTGTGTATGTATGTATATATACATATGTATATACGTAGATATGTATACAAATATGTGTGTGTGCGCATGCACACACATATATGTCTGCACACACACATACACTTGTGTGTGTCTGTTGTGTATGTTTGGGGAGCTTGCACCAAGGTGCATGTAACTTTGCATGCACTGGTGCCATAAACATCAAGCTTTTTGAAACAAAATCATGTGGTATTTACTTAGAATTATTATTGGAATATGTGTTTCAAATTTCGTGTAAAAAATACAATTCAAACATGTCCATCAAGAAGGGATCAATTTCAGCAATTTTGAGACCGTTAAAATTCTACTGTCTTGATGGATGGGTTAGAAGTCTCGAATTAAGTTGAATTTGAACAACGTCATGGTTATACATGGTGATCTAAATCCCACATTATTTCATATTAAAAGAATAAAAAACTAAACACTTGTAGCACCGGTGCATGTAAAGTTACTCCTTGGTTCAAACTCCCCAACCACTATATAAACACACATACAGGGAAAGGGAGATGACACGTACACCTACCTTTTTTTATTATCTTTTGATTTTTAAATGAAACTTTAGGAGGAATTAATTAGTATACTGAGTGGAAGATGTGTACCAAATTTTGTGTAAAATAAACATTAATGTCCATCCGGAAGGGGTAAATTTTAGCAATACTAAGATCATTAATATTAGTAGTCTTGATGGATCTGGTAGAAGACTCAAATTATGTTGAATTTGGAATGATACCATGGTTATATATGATTATCTAAATTCGGAAGGGAGTTGATCAGAAAAATGACTCTCTCATCGTGGAAGCATGAAGATCGCATCATATGCAATCAAAGTCAACTAGTCATATTAGTCGATGGGGTAGCAGAAATTAAAAAAAATGAACCACATGGCTTGGGAGACATTCCCAATCCATTCCATCAAGATCATACAAGTATTAGGTTTACCACTTAAAGCATGTTTGCGATATTGTAGTCTCTAAGTGAAGAGACCTCCTATCTCAAGTTCAATCTAATGTAGACAGCATTTACGGGTGCGTGGATGAAACACGAACTTCGTGCAATCCTTGGTAATGATCCGAGTTGAGAAACTCTTGGTTTCATCACAAGAAATCCATCATCATCCTCACAAGCATGAAGCACCGGAGAAGACAGATACACGAGCAGTCGATCCAGTAGCACAATAGTAGCACGGAGAAGGTGACCCACTCCATAAACCCTGGAGTGTACGGCCACTTGGGTTTGATATGGACAACCTATGGATGTATATAGAGAGGGGAGAGAGAGAGAGAGAGAGAGAGATTTTTATGCAATCTTTATATTCCATTCAATTAAAGAGGGTTAAGGTTAGCCTTTCTTTTATAACAAATTGGATGCCATGGATCTCAATACATGTGCACACATAATCAATGGTATAGATTAGTTTGTGCTTTCAAATCAATGACCTAGATTTTTTGCCGCAATAATTTACAACAATTAAATAATTTAAATAAATAAATAATATCAAACACTTTCTTCAGTAAATTTAGTTTCCATTAAATCAATTTCATTTGGAATAATAGGAAGGAGGAGAGCCTCCTTCCTCATTAGGGTGATGTCCACCACAGAGTCATTTTCCATGTGGTCATCAACTTCATATTAGGAATTGATGTCTCTTCTTTCCTTATGGATGAGATTCTCAAATCTCACCATATTTTCCACATGCTTGCAACAACTTTTGTCACTTGAATTTTCAAAATAATTCTAAATTATTTTTTGATATTTCCAATAATGTCATTAACAATCATGAATTATATTCATCGATCCAATATTAAATAAAATCAAATTTACATTTAATTATACAATGTGAATCCAAATTAAATTTAATCATTTGATGTGAATCCAATTCACATTAACTTGTAAACTATAAATCATATTTACAATTAAATCTTTCTTATGATCTTATGAACCATATTCGTAATACATATGAGTATTAAGGATAGTACTATGTATATTAATCATATCCATTATAATTAAATTTAATTTAATTATCTCAATTGTCTCTCTCTTCACATGCTCAAATAATGCGAATAATATCCACATTGTTAATGATAGTAACATCATATTTAATAATAAATTTTTAAATGTTCAGATATTGTCAACAATAGAATTATTCTTGAACTCTTTCAAGAACAATGTGCCTTCTCAGTGGATACTTAGAGATAAGGGCATGGAAATTGTATAATCCATGTATAATGACTTGGATAGTGATATATAATGTCATATAGAAGACCTCAGAGATGTCTGATTTAGTCAAACAGAATATCTAATCTTCTCACCACGTCTGAATCGTATTCAGATCAAGGTCCAATATTTGGACTAAGATTGGATAATCAATCTACAGAGTCGAGTAAATAAAATCCAAGCATGTTTCATCACTTCCATGGAATGGATGCATCATGGTTACAAAATCGATTAATATCACAACACCCTCGAGTATTCCTAATACCCATGCATCCTATATATTGGAAAACCTAGAATAAACACGAAGTTTTGGTCACTTTTGAATTGTCTCCTTCAGGGTTTTATCATTATGTTTCTCATTCAATCATTGGGAATTGATATCGATCATATGCTTTTGAAAAGCATCTATTAGACCTTCAAATCCTATCTTATTTTGAAAATAAGATGACCAACATTGGAATTTGATTTATCCCAATATCTCATGAGTGAGATCATGTCTTTCGGCCAGTAGTGAACCTGTATAATCCCTTTGAGAGATCGTATTCCTCATATGCCCTTGTATGCACACCAACTCGCCAATGTATAGACATTGATTAGGACATCAATCTAATGGTCTGCCTAGTATACATACTTAGACATATATTAATACATCTATCTTCATTCAGAGGATGCGTGCATATACATGACATCATACGACATAGGTCTTAGATATCTCAATCTTGTAAAGTCAACTCTTTAACCTAACTCATCCAACACCTCTGAATCTCTATTCCCATGTAGAGAACCTGCATCAAAAGATCGGTTGGATGACAACTTTTAGAGTAAGGATTTCTATCTCCTTCTTAGGTTGGAGATCGCTTCTTGATGATCACTTGATGGTGTGGTTGAGTCCTCGATCTAACTCTTCAGATATCCCGCCCTATACCAGCCTCCATGATCCAACCTTTATATCAACAATTGTATGATATCAAAAAAGCCATAATACATAACACTATTTGTACTAAGGGACCTATTATGCACATAAATTACTCTTCATTTTAGGTTAAGTATTGAATTGCAATAACTTTTATTGCATAATGGCTCGCTGTTAGATCGCATGTCCAACAATCTCACACTACTTCAACGAGACCTTAATGGGTGAATCTTTAAACACACACTCATGTGCTAATCATAAGATATTTAGAAAAATAGCTTGGTCAGCAGACTAGTCACTCTATTTTTGAGATACTTTGTCAAGTCCTTTTATAGACTTGGATATCTCATAGTAACAGTGTCCACATCCAATGCTAATGATGCATCTTATGCAACAAATACTCAATCTTGTTAAAGTAGTTAGAATGTCTTTCACATTACAAATAAAAAATTATTATAACCAGTAAGGGTTTTATCCTTATGAACATACCCTTGTGTCTGGAGATCTCTGTCTCCTTAGACTAAGACACATCTTTATGTCTTGCAAGGTATATGTAGGTAAAACCTTTTAGATCACTATCTATAAAGTCTTAAGTTCTTAACGACGAGACTTTGACATCTCTATCTCTAAAGTCATGTATCTTTGAAGATGTTGTTATTACTACAATTAAATGTTTTATCTCCATAGTATGATTGATAATAATTTACCACTCCTATTGCATGAGAGACATCTGGATTTGTACACATCTAGCCTACACCGGGCTTCCTATAGCTGATGCACGAAGGCATGCAGTTTAACATTCACAACATCAACATTTTGAGATGATATCCCATTAGATTGGCCAGTACCATATATTAAGGGAAAGAAACCTTCCTTGGAGTTTCCTAAAGTGGAATATGTCCAAGATGTACCACTAATGTGTTGATCTCAATGCTCTCTTCACTTTCCTTCTGGACAACTTCAGAATTAAGATCTAGGAGGCATCCTTGAGATCTTTTATTTTAAGGTATGGAATAACCAGATTATAAAACACTTTTTTGTCATCGTTATATCATTCCGAATGACTAGGATTTTATTTGCAATTAGCATGATGAATACAATGGCACTCCCACTAAGAATCATAAGGTTCATCAAAATTCTATCTAAAATCATAACCTTTATAATTTCATCAAATATAATGTTACAACTATAAGAAGCTTAATTAAGTCCATAGATGGGGTACTTCAGCTTTAACACATTTCCTCCCTCAACTATGAAGCCCTGCGGCTATTTCATATGAATATCCTCGTTGAAATATCCATATAGGAATGGAATCTTGACTTCCATCTTCTATATATCATATTCAAGTTGTGCAGCTATAGTTAGCAATATTCTGATGGGTACAAGCATGGTCACTGGAGATTAAGTCATATCACAAGTGATGTCTTCCCTCCGCGTATGAACTGTTCTTTAAAGGTCTCTTCCTTCTCCTCAGGTTCCATGTTTCTCTTGTAGATTCATTTACACTCAATGGGTTTGACCATCATAGATGGATCCTGGATGGTCCATACACAACACTTGTGCATGAAGTCTACTTTAGACTCTATTGCTAACATCCATCTCTCAATGTCATGATCCTCAGAAGCATCATCATATGAAGTGAGATCACTATAAAACTTCTCTGACACATGGAATCCATACCCTCTAGATCGTCTTACCACCCTCAAACTGATTTGAAGAGGCATGAATGTTTAATCTTTAATTATCCTTCTAGTTTCTGATTATAAGGACCTCATTATCCTCCTAGGATTCATTGATCCCCTTTACTTCATTTTTTATCTTGACTCTTAAGGAAGTTATCCTCCTCTAAGAATCATATTCTTGGAGATGAAATCTTCTAAAAATCTCAAGGTCATAAAGTAGGTATCCAATACCATCCTTTCTGTACCGCATGAAGTAGCATCCCTAGTGCTAGATTCTAGCTTACTTGCGTCCATGTTTATGTCGTGGACTAAGTAACCATTAATCCTCAGATGTCTTACACTAGGCTTGGTTCCAAACCATAACTCTCGAGGAGTTTTAAGTTTTTATTTGCTTGGAATCTTATTAAATAGATGTTGTAATTTCTACTACATATACCCAGAAACTGAGAGGTAATCATGCTAAGATTCAACATTTATCAAATCATGTCACACATGATCCAATTGCATCTCCCTACAACTCTAATGAGCTGAGGTGTATTAGGAGTAGTGAGATAGAAACAATATTCCTTTCTCTATAAGGTATTCCCTAGTTAATCTGATAGGTACTTGCTACTTCGGCCATATCAATTACTTTTCATCTTCCTTGTAACTTTGGTTGTCAACCAAAATTATGAAATCTTTGAACAATTCAAATATTTCTAATGGGTAACGAAGAAATCTCATATAACAAATAATCATCAATGGATATCACATATAATTAATATTAATTATGGTATAGAGAGTCCACATACATATACGTATGAGGTCCTAAATACCTCTGCATCTTACACCATTCCCAAAGAAGGGTACATCTGACATTTTACTTTGAATATGGTATTCACAAGTATGTAAGTTTTGAACTTTTAGACAATTTAAAGTTCTCTCTCTTACTAGTCTATTGATCTTATGTCCAAATCAAGATGCTAGATCATTGTCAAATGATCGTCATCCTCCTTTTAATGTTTAAGGTTTAATTTCCAATATCAACGAACAATTCAATAATATTCTAATTTAGAAGCTCTTCTAGATAATAGATTACCATCTGAAATATATCCATCATAACTCTTTCTGATAGGTTTATCTCAAAATTCATGTTCATTCTAACAAGTTCAAAAATAAACAAATGAATCCATTCAAACATCTAGAACATATAGACATTCTCTATGACAAAGTGCTCTCCCACAAGAAATATGTCTATCCATCCGATGGAGATCATCACAACAATTACGTCAAATTCCATGTGGATAACAATTAAACCTTAAGATCTAGATTTCTGATCTGTTAAAACATGTGCAACTGATTACAAGTGTTAGCAGAAGAAGGAGATACAATTATCGGACTTAATCATATCTAATAAGTAAGTCAATTCAATGATGATATGTAGATATAGGATATGTCGATGCACTATCCGAGTCCTTCTCTATGGATTCTAGATTGTATGGATAGTCATACTATTATAATATTAGTTGCAGTATTGGCAATGTCATATGTGTTGTAGTCACAGAAGTATAGTTAACTCTTTAACTATCCTTCTTACACAGGTTAAACCCATGCTTCCCCTATTCTTCCTTGATCTATAAACAACCATTGTTTAAGGTAAAGGACCTCTTAAATTGAACAAGTCCCCAAGGAACTTCAATATAAGTGTATTTAAATATTTATCCTTACTTTATCTTAATTATACAATATGAATATTATGAAGCTTCATGAAAACATAAGTTGAGATAGTAGAATGATGACATTCATTATATCTATATCCATCTTAACTCTTAAAGACTTTGGTTCAGGCAGGCACTCAAATATTTTGAGTACATCATCTCCTATGGAGCTATCATCTTGCATAGTGCACTGAGTCATGTCATTCATGATAAAAAATTTTGAGAGTATATATGTTTGCCAAAACATCTCCTACAATTGTTATAAGGACTGTAACAATTACAATCATCATCGACATGTTGCTTCCAAAGTACACTTGCTGTGAGATCAAGATTACAGAGAAATACAAACCCTAGGTTGTTGTCCTACTGTCAATTTAATTGGCATTCCTCATTATCATGAAGAATCTTGTACATTGCAACCACATACATTATGTGTTGAACTGCAAGTACTACGTCTTGATCATGGATCCAATCCATTATACCGATTATGGTTGTGTATAGATTTGAGTGGGTTTAAGAAGGTTATCTGAAATAAGATAGTCTGCCTAAATATATGTTTACTTTGATTAAGGTTATTATTAATTTAAATCAAAGTTTGCTCGCTTTTTATTACCTTGAAAGTTCATTCCCTTTAGAACTTTCAAAGCATGAGGTATGCTATCCAAAGTACCTCAAAAAAGATCTGGGATCTCCCTTCCACCACTGCTACAACCCAATAATATGGGGAAATACAACTCAGGTGAAGGAAGCGGGAACTCTTTTTGCCTTATAGGTCCAATTTGCATTTTCCAATTCGGTCTTTGACACTCGATCCCACCACCCCTATGGTGATGTTGACCCATTGTCAATTGAATCAACTATTAATAAGAATAGAACTTGCTATGCGTAATCTAATACCCCCTCAATTATATGCGGAAGAACATTGGGTCACTATGCATACGGCCTTACTCTTTTGAGAAGCAAAGATCCTAGTCCATGTGTTCTTGTACATCAGAGCTATGACTTCACCTAAATTTCTCCATTGTACAATCCATGACGATGGAACCATTTTCCTTGATGGGAGACCATGGCTGACGTCTTATGATCCTCCGTATCCCATTCAAATTTTGATTAATCATTTAGAATAATATTGTTATAATTAACCCTTATAAGGGATATCTAGACTTATTAATTATATATTATGTATTTTAATAAGATGAAATTTATTTAATCTTATTAAATAAATTATGAATCGAATGCAACCAATAAACTATTTAATTTTGCTTTAATATTACTATATAGTATACACCCTCACTTAGTACAAATTAATTATTCTAATCAGTTGTTAAAGTATGCCTTAACCGTACATCATGCCATACTTCCTTGAAACAGATCCAGCCAAACACTCAAGTTATGATGGGAGGGAGCGTTTCATTGACATGCATGATACTAATTTAGAAATTAAGCCAGCATACCCGGTCTAGACACCATATCCTTTCCAATTCAGAACAATATAATTTGGTTTATTTATACTAAGAGATTTTATCGATCATATGTAATTCATGATCGACATGATACTATATAATTATCACTCTGAAATTTGGACATCTAAAAACACTTTTAATATACTAAATTTCTAGTTGTATCAAGCAAATAATGTTGGTTTTGCATGTAAAAGTTGTACTACAACTATTGTAGTATGAACTAGGGTTTGTCATGAAACAATCATTAAATCAAGTTTTTATTTGTCAATTATTTTGTTACATAAGTGATAAAATAATTAATCAAGGTAAATTCATAATTTTATGATTAATATTTAATGATAAATACCTTAGAAAATGTTCTTGAGATGATCTTATCATTTATCGCACCAATTCCCACTAAATATCACACATGTAAGGAAAACGGGGTCGGAATAGCAGGAAATAAATTTGAGAAATTTTATGGTTTAATTATTTAAATATTTATTGTATTTTTAATGTATTTAATGATAGGATAACAATAACTAAAAATTGTTTGGTTACATATCCAAGTTTACAAGCAAAATCAACAACACGGCGGGAACTTATTGATTTTAAAATGATGCCCATTTGAAGCCAACAATTAGAAAATATTTAACGGGCTTATTTAGATATTCGAAATACATTTATGTATCTAAAAATTTCGTTCAAATAGAGCACAAACCATACATTTTTATACGAGGAAAAAACTACATGAAAAAGTATCTATGAAAAAACTACAAGTCCACGCGCATTCGATATCCAAAACCTTGTTCCCTTAGAAATCGGATCACATACAGGACCTTTGAACATGTCTCTTATACCACATTAAGGGATTCGATTAAAAAAAACTCACGCATTGCGGAAGTGTGAATATCGCATCATATACGATCTAGGTCAACTAGTCATAATAGTTGACGAGGTAACGGAAATTGAACGATTTTAGCGGAACCACATGGCTTAGGAACCATTCCCAATCCATTCCATAAAGATCACTCAAGTATTAGGCTTACCTCTTTGAAGCGTGTTTGCGATCTTGTAGTCTCTAAGCGGAGAGATCTCCTGTTTCAAGTCCGATCCGGCGTAGACAACACTAGCAGGCGTATGGATGAAACGCGTGCTTCCCGCAATCCTTGGTAACGAGCCGAGCCGAAAACCTCATGATTTCATCATATGAAATCCATTGTCTTCCTCAGAAGCATGAAACACTGAAGAAGATAGAGTTCCAAGAGCAGTCCATCTGGTAGCACAATGATAGCATGACAGTGGCGACACTCTCCACAAATCCTTGAGCGGATGGCCACTTGGAGTTGATATGGACATCCTATGGACATGTATAGAAAGGGAGAGAGAGATAGAGAGATTTTTATGCAACCATTGATTATATACGATTAATAAGAGATAGAGTTATCCTTTCTTTTATAACAAATTGGATGTCCATGGATCCTAATCCATGTACACCCATAATTAAAGGTGTAGATTAATTTGTGCTTTCAAATCAATGGCCTATATTTTTTTGTGGTAACAATTTGCATAAGCAAATTATTGATTTAAAGATATAAATAATATTGAAGAATTTCTTAAATAAATTTAATTTCCATTAAATCTATTTCATTTGGAATAATAGGAAGGGGGAGAGCTTCCTTCCTCATTAGGGTGGACAACCACCATGGAGTCATTTTCCATGTGTTCGTCCACTCCATATGAGGAATGGAGCTCTCTTCTTTCTTTATAGATGAGATTCTTGAATCTCGTCATATTTTCCACATACTTGAACACAACTTCTGTTGCTTGAATTTTCACCAAATAATTTCAAACTATTTTGTGACAATTCCAATCATGCCATTGATAATTATGAATCATTTTAATCCATCCAATATTAAGTGTAAATCACATTTATTTTAATCTTATAATGTAAATTCAGTTCACATTTAGTTGTATGATGTGAATCCAATTCACATTAACTTAAAAATTGTACATCATATCTACAATTAAATCTTATGATAATATGAATCATATAAATAATTCTTATAATTATAATGGATAGTACTTACCATATTAATCATATCTATTATAAATAAATCTAATTAAATTACCTATCCCTATATATGCTCAAATAATGTGAATCATATCCACTATATTAATGATAATTAAATCATATTAAATCATCAGTTTTCAAATGCCCAGATATTGTCAACAGTTAATTATTCTTGAACTCTTTCAACAACAGTGTGCCATCTCCATGGATTTTTGGAGATAATGACACGGTGATTGTATATACCATGTATATTGACATGGATAGTGAGATCCAATCTCATATCCAGATCTCGAAGACCTCTCTGAGAAGTTTGATCAAGTCAGACAGAATATCTAATCTTCTCATTGCATCTGAAACATATTCGGATAAATGTCTATCATTTGGACTAAGATTATAATGAATCTCCATTTTATCACCTTTATTCTTCATTTTGGAATTTAAACCCTATCTAAATTCATGTATGTATCAGTATTTTGGATAAACTAACATCTATTATTGTATAAATATTGTATAAAATATATTGTTTAAAGGCAAAATAAAAAAATAAATAAAAGGAAAAAAAGAAAAAGAAATAAAATTCCAAAGGTATTTTATGACCTAAACCCCGAGATCAAGTCAAGAATTGATTTTGTCGACAAGGAATAAAGTAGGGGGATATAAAGGTCAAACACACAATAAAAATACTAATTTTTATCTCTTTAATAATGCATTTTTGGGACCCATTTTATTCTTTATTATTTACTCATCAAATCAATAAACATTGTACAAGTATGTTATAGATAAAACTACAGAGAAAAATATAAAATTAATTTCAAATATAAAAAGTATACAATGTTCATTCTACATTGAATAAAATGCCAAAACCTAAACTTCCCAAACCCATATCTTCCCCATAAAAACTCAAAATGCATCAAAATCATCTTTAATTGTATATAACTTTTAATTACTTGTTTAATGAAGGTAGTTTCATTTAATTTTGAGTTAAGATGCAAAATTTGGTTCTGGACCCCTATTGTACTATATACCCAAATAAAATATTCATTTTATTTATTTTTTATATTTTATAATAATATATTCTTATTATATTAAAGATATTATTTATGTTATATGTACTTAATTATAATAAGAGAAAACCATTAAAAACACACTAAAATAATTAAGAGTATAAAATATATAGATGAATATACTATACTTATACCTATATATTGAATACATCTATTTATTTAAGTTTACAATAAACTCAGAAAGAAAGAACAAAAATATATTTTTGTACATCTAAATATGTTATAAATATATAAATTGTGTATATAAAATGATAAAATCTAAAATACAAAATAAAAATAAAATAAACATATATTGGTAAATTTACCTATGAATACACTTGTAAATAATAATTTGTAATAAATAACCTCATAAAATTAATTAAAATTAGATTAAAATACTACAAAAAATAATAAACAAAATTTATTTTATAACCTAAAAATAATAAATCCATTTGTTATTTATTATTCATTTTACAAGGCATTTTTACCTTGCATTTTTCTGGTTGGTCCGCGTGGATCAACCAGATGCATTTTTTAGTTGACCTCGATCAACATCCCCTTTGGTGCCTTTGACCCATATAAGAACCTCAAGCCGCTCACTTCTCACCATTTCCCCATGTGATATAATGATCAACTCACCTCGAGCCATGAACAATTTCTACATAAGGGATCTCCATTATTCACACCTGATCCTTAGATCCCATGGATCCCCTCCATTGCGTCCTTGAATCCAGTTGCAAGATCCACCAAAAATCTATCTATAAATAAAATCCTTGAGCCATTCTTTAATTATTTAATCCCTCCTCTTCAAGTCCTAATTCCATTCGCCTTATGCGTGAGTGTTTTTGGTGACGACGAGGATACCCCTGAGATGTTGGAGCAACGTTAGGAGGAGAGGGGGCGGTCTAAGGTGGATATACGGTGTCACCTTTGCTCTTTGGTGAAAACCACGTATGAGATGCGCATTTTCTATATTCTTCAATAGATATATCATTAGTATTTACATTCATGCATTTCATTTCGTCTTTAGATAAATATTTTAGCATAAAAATCAATTAAATTGATCGGCGGGGCTCCCAGCTCTGACCCTGCTCTACCGTGTGTCTGACCATATCCGACCCCCATGCTACCCTTATATCGTTCCCCATCTCTTTCTCCACTCCCTAGTCCCATCAAATAAACTTGATCCTTCATAGATTGAGAACTCGGTGCTCCCTTTGCTGCCTTCGTCGGAGCATCTCCATATCTACTCATTCCGCCATTGATTCCGCCAAATAAAGGCCCAGATATTGTACCCTTTGCTTTGTTGTGCTAGTGCACATACTTGAAGGTCTGGAGGGGGTCATCTGACACCCATTCGAGGTTCAAATACAACTCCAGAAACGTAGTCCCTCTAGAGCTCCCTCGTAGAGCTCCAGAGCTTTTTGAGGAACCAATCACCTGTAGGACGATGAGACAAAGCTTCCAAGCCTATCAGCAGAGAAACTGGTGTTCAGAGGTGGCCACTATAGCATATCAAAGCTCGGGAGGGCATGCATTCTTGCATGTTCTTCTAGGCACCTTCCCCATTGTCCAATCAAGATCGACGTCCCTGTTCGAGCAGTTGTTGTCAAATCAGTGAGAGCCACCACCATTGGATCACATCGAGGGGTCTAATCCTAGCCATTACAGTTCGAATCGTCATTGCGCAACCAGGGCACGACGGGGCACGACGTGTGTCATGTGAAGAACCCTCTACCGTCTGATGGTGTGCATTAATGGGTAAATTTTACACGTGCCCCCTACCTTTTTTGTATATTTTTAATTAATATTAAAAGTTAGGTCTGAAATGTAAATAATTGTGGATATTTTGCATAATGCCCCCTACCTTCTTGTGTATTTGCATTGATGTCTCTGCTAGCTCACTCACGTGGCCCCCAGGTGAGGTCGGTATTTTGCAAATTTTACCTTGTGATTCTTTGTATTTGTTTTTAGTCGAAACTTTTGTATTTTAAGTGTTAACTTTGGGGGATAATTTGTAAAGAGGACCAAAACATTATGTATATTACAAATATGTGCCTACTAGGTGATTTTATTTTGAGTATTTATGGTTAAATGGCACAGTAGACCCTAAATTTTTATTTTAGGGTTCTAGAATGCATGTAAACTTTTTAGTATTTGCAAAAAGGTCCTTACTAGCATTCAATTTTTGTGCAAGTTTGTTTAATTTCTATAAATATTATAGGTGCTCCAAAAATTATGCAAAAAAAGGACAATGTACCTAGATGCATGTTCTTTCATGCCATATTTTTGTTTTGCATTTTATGTACTTTGCCTATTAATTGAAAATAAAAAAGCGCACTTTTTACCCTTGTTTGACATAGAAAATGCCTAAAATATAAAACCTTTTTGAAAAATTCAAAAATATATATATTTTGTCTATTATAGAATTTTCTAGCTTCAACCAAAAATCCCTAAAAATAGAAATAGAAAATGATTAAAAAATTAAAATACTATGAAATCCTATAAAAGTATAAAAAATATGGAAAAACTCCAAAAATATATGTTTTTATTTTATAATTCTATTCGTATATATTATAACATATGAAAAATAGTTTTGGGAATTTTGACTTTATTTAGTATTTTTTATTTCAAAATAATTCAGCCTATTTATTTAATCCTTGTTTTGGGTTTTTACTTTAAAAATACATAAAATACAACAAAAATACTCATAAAATCACAAAAAATAAAGAAAATAGAAAAAAACTAAAAAAACCTTTTTTTTGAAAATTTTAACTATTTTGATCAATTTTTATAATTATAATACTCTACCTTGCATTATATACCTTTTGTATATTTAGATATAGTTTATATTATTTTTATATTGATTATATATACCTTATAAATATTTTTAAAACCAAAAACAAATAATATAAAATGGGCTACATATTTCTCAATATTTCTCTGATTTTTATATTTATTATTATGTAACATATAATTATACCTTGTATCATCTCTAATATGAGTTTATATACCTTTATATACATATGTATATAAATAAATTAAATTAAAAAGAAATAGAAAATCAGAAAATTTAAAATTAAATAAATATATATATACTTTTATAAAAGGAAAAAATCAAATAAAAATAAAAAAACTACAAACCCACACAAAAAGAGACAATTGTGTAGATAATTTATTTTTTGATTAGCAATAATCATTAGGCTACCTTGTTTTCTCTCAATGGTTCTACCTCCACACTCTTACGTGTTGTGCATGTTTGTTTTTAGAGTATAATAAATTGTGCTTCACATTTTTGTTATTCATTGATTATTTATTTATTGTGGGTACTTGTTGTCTGATTCATGTTTTGTGTGCGGTCGCCACAGAGAGTGTCCTCGCCTTGTGAGGATGCTCTAGACTCCCACCTAAAGCATGTCAACAAATGGCACCATTTCCAGGAGCAATGTAGTGTAGCCTAATTTGTGCATAATTTACTTTTACTTTATTTTTTACACACTCTTCTTTCTCTTACTTAGGCATATTATAGTCTCATTTCTTTATATAAATTACTTGATTATTTGTGCAAATCTCTCTCTCTCTCTCTTGTTATGTTTGATGCTAGGGCGTGCTACACAAGGATGACTTCTTAGGAAGTCAAGGCAGCCAAGCATGGTAGAGACTAGCCTTCTTGCCCTGGCTAATAGGAGAGGCCGCAAGCATATAAAGGAGGATGCTTAACATAGATTTTAGTTTAGAATTTTTTTTATTTTTGGTGATAGAGTGATTCATATTCATTTATTCTTTATTAATTATTTGTAATAATACATTAACTTGGACATTACTCTCCTCAATGAGGTCCAGTTCCCGAGTGATTGTTCACCTGGGGGCCTCGTAGTTTTTTTCGAGTTTTCATCACTTTTATATTACTTTGTTTCCTGATGTTTTAAGTTTATCTCCTTTCTTTTTATTTTTTTGTATGCATCGAGCCCCTAAATTTTAGAATGTCTTGTCCCGGTAAATATGTCCAAACCATAACAAGAGTCATGTACCAATAGTCTTCTATGTTTTGATCTAGTCAAATTAATAATTGTTAGCTATTTAGACTTGAGCCCACACACCGAGGGAGGTATCATACAACGTTGGCAGGACCCGTTGTGCCGGGGATCGAGGTCTCCAAGATCGGATTCTCGGGTTCATTTTTGAATAATTAACATATGGTTCTTAACAAATAGTAGCAGCTAATGTTTAGGGTGATTTTTTCGATTGTACACCATCTTGTAAATAGGTTTTAAAATTCTATTTTCACATACCACATAAAGAGAGCTAGGAAGCACTGTAAGTCCGCTAACTCTACGAGCATCATTATATTCTATGATGAGATTTCCATCATTAAATCGTCTTGCATAGCTCTTTCGCTATCTCCCTCTGATTTTGAGCACCTGGGACTTAAATGATAATTCACAAAATCGTTAGGTGCTTGTTATGAAAAATATCCAAAAAAGTGAAAACCCAAAAATCTAAAACAAGAGGACTGCTAAATAAACTTTAATCTTAATTAAAATATGTAATGGACATCATTGTTTTGGGTACATAAAGCCCTCATTCTCTTCATGTACCTTAGGAGGGGACCAAAACCCCTCCCATGTGTGAGGCAAGACCCACTAAGGATTAGAGCTAAAAATCCAATCTGTAAGTGCCTTGTGTATCACCTGGTTTTACGTACATAATTGAGTAGGATTTGGTCAACAATGGTGTTCCTAACTTGTGTTAATCAATGACCCAGTCTGAAGTACTAAGCTTAGGCAATGCCCTCACGGGTGTATCTGTCTCATCGTCTTGCATCTGAGTAGGGCCTTGTATGCTCATGGGTGATTCCGATGCGAGCGAGGTCCCAAGTAGTGGTTTTGACTATCGACTTCCTTTCTCTCATTATTTAGCTGAGTAGGGATCTACGAAGGGTTACAAGGGCCTCAAAAAGTGTAGACTACACGTTACAAAGAACGAGGACAAGTACATGATACTTTCCCAGCAGTACACTTGCTCCTATAGGGTTAGCATCTAGAGACTTGTTAAAAGATATGTCTGAAATGACAACTCTAAACTTGAAAAGATAAAAATAGATGATCCTTTACGGCTTCACATGTGTAGAGTTGGTGAACCCATTTTTATATTGTGTATTGTATGGATCTAGATTAAGGTTCCAAGATCAAGTCCTGAGCATTTGCATAATTTTTGTCTTATGTGTTTACTCTTTGACCCCATGCTCATTTCGAGCGTATTTAATATTTTAGACTCACTTTATTCCTCGTTGACCACTGTATCATTCCTCCTGCATCGATTCTTCTTCTCTCTGCAATGTCGATCCATGGATGGTCTAGTTCGGACTCCGCCGCCACCTACATCGATCCATGGACTCGACATCGTCAATAATTTAAGGCAATTCCTGAGAACCTTATTCGAACCTTATGAATCGATCTCCAAACTCCTCATCTTCTTTCCACTTTCTTTCTATCTCTCAACAAACCTAGACCACTCTTGTCACATTACCTCCCATTTTAACAACTACCTGGGATTGACTCTAATCTCTGGTACATCACTTCAGCTGGTCTTCAGTTTCATAGTTGGTATGATTGGGATTCTTATGACATTACAGATAGAAACTAGTCCTGGATCCCAGTCTAGAATTCATTTCCTCTGATTCAGACTTGAGATGGCTCCTCCCGACAAAAAGGGAAAATGATCAGGACAGCCACCGCCCCAGATAGAGCAAGGCCCAATGCTAGACTAGAACCAAGTAAATGCTCTGTTGCTAGCTTCTGTTTAAGCCATTCAACAACAGCTGACTGAACAAGCTCTCGCCCAGCCTGTGTTTCAAGACATGCTGAACAATTTGAGGAGCATACCAAGAGGAGGAGAAAGAAATGAAGAAGAACCACCCTATGATGAGTTAGAAGAAAAGGAGCCAATGAATGACAACCATAAGCTTATGTTGAAAGGGACGTATTACCCTGGAGACAGCCATATGACTGAGTGGATTCGCATCCCACTGGTGCATGCTCACTTCGAGTTAAAGCCTTAGTTCCTTTCTCTTCTACCCACCTTTCTTGCAAATACCAACGAGGAACTGTACATTCACTTGGAGCAGTTCTCTCGCATCTGCAGAACTACATACTACCCTAACATCTCTTTAGTTGCAGTAAAGATGACCTCGTTCCCCTTCAGTCTCCATGACAAGGCCCTATATTGTATCAACCATTTTGGAAAAGTCGTGAAGACCGAGGAGGAACTTAAGTCTGCATTCCTTCCCAAGTTTTACCCTCTCGGTTGGCTCAACTAGACGTGAGCCAGGATTAGCAACTTCTCCCGGGCAACCCACCAGTCCATTCATGAATCCTGGGAGTGATTTACTGATCTGTAGGAGAAGTAACCCCACCATGACATTCTGAGGACCAACTTGATCCAACATTTCATCGAGGGACTGAATGCCAGAAATCAGAGATTAGTCGATGCTGCCTGTGGGGATCCCACTTAACAAGGATGAAGATGTAGTCTGGAGATTTTTGAAGAAATGGCCAAGGGAGAGGATGCCCTCTCTTCATCCCTCGCTCATCAGAGACAACCCCATGTCCTCCATAAGCAAGTGCAATGGAAACATCCCATGAGGCAGAGAGAGATGAGAGCTCCAACCTAAGCATCATCAGGGGCCATCTCTCCAAAGTTTATATTATCGAGAAGCGGTCGTAAGATCTGGAAAAACTCACTGTGATCGAACAAAGAACACAAAATCTGGAAAAATTGGATTAGATCCCCAAGAAACTGGAATTGTTGGTAAGTATCATTAGTGCCTTCCAGTCGATGACTCCACCGCCTGAGACTCCCATTGAGAAGAAAGATGAGCTAGCACCGCTGCATCAGCCTCAGCCTAGTCAGCAGCAACCGGAAATCCAGCATGTATCTAATACGTGCCGACTCCCAACTAGGCATTGCAACAACAGTAGTTGGTGGTATACCAATAAGAGACCCTATCTTCTTATGATTCATTCTTTCCTCCATGCCTCTCATTCAAGAGGTGAATGGAGTTTGGTCAAATGACACGTAGCTGCCCTATTTAGGCGGACCATAGCAAGGCCAGTTTGCAAATTCACATCCTTTCCCTTAGCATCAAGGAGGGAGATTTGCCCAATCTTAGTTCCAAGAAACTCAGTACCACCAGTCTCCACAATTCCATAATAATTGCAGACAGATTCAGTAGTACTCTCATCTGTCGTACCGCGAGCATCAGTCGTACCATCAGCATGTGACTGCATCTCACCAGCAGTATCCTCCTCCTCCCTTCCAGCATCAATATCAACTTCCTCCATCTCAGTAGTAGTACGAACAACACCCTTCTCAGCCCCTGCATCATCAGCCATAGTGTGGGCAGCATGCTAAAACATCATGAGGTAGTTCTCATGATCCCAAGCCTAGGACTTCTGGCCCGGTTAATCAAGGTCCTTGCAGAGATGACTCAGAAGTTGGATGATCTTATGGTTACGAAAACTCAAATTCCAGTGCAGGTCGAAGCTAATCACAATAATTTCAAGCAAAAAGAGCAGGCAGAAGGTGAAGTTTTGTCTGTGCTTGTAGAGTCAGAAGATTGTGATTTTATTTTGTCTAATGTTGTTACTCTTAGGAGTGGTAGGATCTTGCCTCTATCTGCCACTATCAAGGGAAGAATAAAGATTCAATTGGTGAATTGTCGTCTTGTGCATCAGTCGTGCCAGCTACAAGTTCGGGTGATGAAGAAGGAGGAGGAGCCATGCCAGTTGCTACCACCACCATCTCAAACAAAAATAAAAAGTCAGAAAAATAAAAAGATAATCGCAATCATCGAAGTAAAGATGCACAAACCATGGAGGAGCGAGCCACTACAGTCGATTCAACACCAACCAACGAAGCAGAGACCGTAGTTTTTGGATGTCCACCAACTAGCAGCAATACCACAAGTTCTTGCTTATACACCTTTTCGCAGCCTGGTTGTACAAAATGTTGTGGACATTAATATTGATGTTAATAAGAATATTATTTCTTACTTTTGTTCTATACATATTCCTTTTTCCTGATGCAATTGAAAAATCCAAAAAATTACAATACGAAAAAAATGCACTATCTGATCCTGATGTTGTGGATATTCTTAGTAACTTTATTATTTAATTGCCTTTTGCTAAAATCCATGGAATTTATTCTCGTTGTGAATAAGGGCTTGAAAAAAGCAATCACGAGCAAGTGTCAGTCAAATCGCAATAACAGATGCCATCTAGTTAAGAAGTACGTCCTCACCAAGGCTACCGTAGCAGCAATTAGCTATCTCCTAGAAAAGAAGCATGAAAAAGGAGTACCCCAAATCAGATGCGAGATTTTTGACCAGGTCTTCAGCGAACTTTGCTTGATAGCGGCTGTTCAATCAACCTCATACCCACCTCATTGCTCACAAAATTTGGTTTGGACTGCTCAAGCTGACAGGCTTGATTCTTTTTGTTCGCTAACCGACTGTCAAGTGGCCTGAGGTTTGTGGGGATGTTGTCGTAACGGTGCATGAGTAGTTTCTTGTTGATTTTACGGTCCTTAACATGGACTCTTTTTCACCCTTACTCCCACCCATGATTCTGGTTAACGGACATTCCTACACACTATAGAGGTCGTGATTGACTATGGGTCTGAGAAGATACTTTATGCTCAAACAACAATAAAATTACAATGGACATGGTTAGTGAACACAAAGTTGTGTATTATCAAGGTCAAGAAAAACTGTCTGAAGCAGACTGTGACATTATTACAGTGATCAGAGAAACCAAATTTTCTTTGAATGACACATGGATTAAGGAGATCCTCTTTCTGGAGGAAGACCTGGAAAGCACAATCTGCACATGCTACGATGTCGACTAGGAGAAAGATTCTTGCTTGATGATGGACCTCTCTGAGTTAGAAGATTCATGCCATTCCGAAATTATGTGTTCATTGATAATTTGTTCGGCACATTGTCTGTAGATCCACTAGTGACCGAGGGTGAGAAGCACCTCCAAAATCATGGCAGATCATCCACCTACTAGTGCAGTTTCTGAAATGATTGAGAAGCAGGCTCCACCGGAATTGGAACTAAAGCCACTTCTGGCAGGCCTCAAGTATGCTTTCCTTGCGGGTGAAGAAAATATGTATCCGATCATCATCAGCAACAAGTTGACCCTAGATAGGGAATATCAACTTCTCGAGGTTTTAAAGAAATATCGCAAGGCAGTTGGTTGGCATATATCAGACCTCTGTGGGATGAATCCTGCTCAATGTTCACACCACATCTATTCAGAAGATGATGCCAAGCCATCTCAAGAACTTTAGAGAAGGACTGAACCCTAACTTGTGGGACGTCGTCATGAAGGAAATTAAGAGATGATGTGATGCAGGGCTTTATTTATCCCATCTCCAACTCCAAATGGGCGAGCCCCTTGCATGTAGTTCCAAAGAAATCTGGGCTCACTATGGTTATGAATGAAATAGGAGAGCAATTCCACATTGGTACCACATCCTGGTGTGTATTTGTGTTGACTACTCCGCCGTAATGTTGCAACAAAGAAGGACCACTTCGCCTTCCCGTTCATTAATCATGTTCTCGAAAAATTTGCTGGCAAGGAGGTTCTTCTGCTTTGCCCCTGAGGACCTAGAGAAAATGACCTTCACTTGCCCGTTCAGCACCTACGCTTTCAAAAGAATGCCTTTTAATCTATGTAATGCACCTATCACATTCTTAAGGTGCATGCATGTAGTTTTCACCGATATGGTTGGTAGTTTTCTCAAGGTGGTTATGTTGGACATGCCAGCCCATGACGAGCCATTATGCAATAAATGATATTGCAAATATCATTCCCTGATCTGAAATGAAGAATAACTAATTTGCATAATAGGTCCCATATTACAATTACGGTTATGTACCATGGCCATCTTAATGATTATACAATTGTTGATTCTATTACTGAATCATAGAGGCCGGTGCTTGGATGAATATCTAAAGAGTTAGACTGAGGACTCATCAAAATACCGTCAAATGATTATTAAGAGAGGATCTACATCTTATGAAGGAGATGTCAATCCTTTCTCTGAAGGCTGGTATCTAACTGACCTCTTGATGCAGGTCCTCTTCATAGGAATAGAGATTTGGATGTGTTAGATAAGTTAGGTAAAATAGTTGACTTAATGATATCGATATAACCAAAGATCTATGTCGTATGCTGTCACGATATAGGCATGCATCCTCCGACCAAAGACAGATGTGTTATTATATGTCTGAGTATGTACATTTGGTAGACCAATAGGTTTATGACCTAACCCAGGTCTATACACTGATGTGCAGGTGTGCATGCCAGGGCATTGAGTAATATGATTTCTCAAAGGGATCATACAGGTCCAGTTACTAAACTGGAAGACATGAGCTCACTCATAAGATATTGGGAAGAATCAAATTCTGTGCAAGATCGTCTTGCTTTGGAAGTTTAACTGAATTTATAGGTTTCATATATGCTTTTGGAAAGTATATGATCAACACCTAGGAATAATATATGCTTTTGGAAAGTATATGATCGATAGAGACCCCACAATCGAATGAGAAACTTAATGATAAATCCCAGAGGTAGATAGTGTAAAATTGATCTTATACTTCGGGTTTAATCTGGGTCTTCCAGTATGCCGGATGTATAGGTATTAGGAACACCTGAGGATGATGTGATTATAAATGATTGTATAACCATGACGCTTCCATTCCAAGGTAGTTATGAAACGGTCCTCGATTTTAGTGACTCCTCTCAGTATATAAGTGATCTAATCTTGGTCCAAGTTTTGGACAGTGATCTGAATGTGATTTAGATGCAATAATAAGATAGGATCTGCGGCCTTGATTTAATCAAGCATCTATCGGAGGCTTGCAAAATCTAGATTTGAGATGTGATCTCAATATCCAAGTCATTATACGCAGAACAATACAATTTCCCTATCCTTATCTCCAAGTATCCACGGAGAAAGTGCATCCTTGAAAGAGTTCAAGGATAATTTCATTTTTGATATATGTATCCAAGCATTGAAAAGAATTGATAATTAAATGTGATTTAATTATAATGAATAATATGAATTTGATTCATATTACAAAGAGAGTTATATAAGATAATTAAATGTTATTTAATTATCAAAGATGTAAATAATGTGAATGTGATTCGTATTATTTAGGTACATGAGAATAGAGATCCAAGATGATTAAATGTGATTAAATTATCATAGATATGAATAATGTGGATAGCACTATCCATAATAATCTTATATATTATAAATGTGATTATAATATATAAGAGAGGGCTATTAGTAAATATCATTTATAATTTAAATGTTCATGTGAATTGGATTCACACTGGACAATTAATTGAAAATGTAATTTACATTTTATTTTTGGTTGTTAATGTGATTCACAAATTTCCAATGGCAAGATTACAATATTCACAAAATAATTGTGAATTATTTTTGTAGAATAATTTACAACAATTATTGTTGTAAATATTGGAGATACATGGTAATCTAAAGAGATTACATGGGAATTGTCCCCTTCCTAATAGGAAAGGGGGACAGTCACCAATTCCTATTAGGAAAAGGTGGTCGTCCATTCCACCATTATGGAAGGAGGCAATATCCTTTCCATTATCTCCAAGCTTGATTGATTTCATTTAAGGATTAAATTATATTGATTTATCAATATATATTTAATCTAAATTAAACTAATTATTGTCGATTTTTTATAACAAAATCTTGGCCATTGAGAGAAAAACAAATAAATCTCATCCATTGATTTGTGTAGTCCATGGATTATAATCCATGGACTCCAAAAATATTATAAATAGAAGGGCACTCATTGCTCTTCAGGTTGCACAACAAGAGAACAACATAAGTTCTCTCTCTCTCTCTCATTCCCTACACACCATCTCTCTCTCATTGTGGTCGTCCACCATAGAGCCCTAGAGAGAGTCGCCATCGCCGTAGCCTCGTCGTTTTGCTTCCGGATTGCTTCCTTATGAATCTTTGTCTCCTTCGGTGTGCCTCGCTCGTGAAGTTGACGTCATACTTGTGTGACGAGATCCAGAGATTCGTTTCTTATATCATCAACAAGAATTGTGAGAAGCATGTGTTTCATCAACGCGCTCATAAGCATCTCGTCAATCAGATCGGACTTGAGACATGAGATCTCTTCGATTAAAGACTCGATTGCAAACACACTTCAAGAGGTAATCCTCACACTTGTTTGTGGTTTGGATGAAACAATCCAATAAGTGTTCTTGGGTCATGTGGTTTCATCACATGAAAAAATTTTAATTTTCGCTGCCTCGAGCAACTAGTGCGACTAGTCACTCCTGATCGCATACGATGTGATCCTCATGCCTCCGTGATGCGCTTAAGTATATCACCATATCCTTCAAGTGGTATCAGAACCAGGTTGGAGGTTTAAGATATGATCCATAAACCTAGGACTACTTGGGCTCATTAGGGTTTGCGAAAAGTTTATCGTATTTAGTCCACACAGCCCTATTTTGTGAATATTTTCGGCTCTGTTTAAATTGTTTAAACACGAAATTATCACTTGGATTATGCATACTGATAAATAAGGTAATTGTGGGATTTGAGTTTGCATGAATTGGAATCCATTTTCTCAAGTTATAATCATTTTAGCGAACATGTATCCATTGTTTCAGGATTGTGACTCTTGACATAATTAAGGAGTTAATTACTATTTTGAAACAGAAATGATGCAAGTTATATGGGTTCTGTTATAAATCATTTAGCAAACTTTGGAAATTTATTTTGCATGATTTGGATTTAAATTGATTGAGATATGCTAATTTTAGTAAGTGGGGGTCACTGCTGGAAATTACATTCCGAATCAAGAACCTTGCGATTGACATTTAATCAATTAGTAAAATTGATGATTAATTTCCTGGAATAATTATGGATAAATATTTGAGAAATATTGGTTGATAATTATTTCCTTAAATGAGTTGATTGTACTTCTGTAACTTTCATGTGACATCCAAAAAGTTGGATTAATGCCAATACTTCAACAACCTGATGTGTTGATAGTATGACTATCAAGACTATCTAGGCTCCATAGAGAAGGACTCGGATATTGCATCGGAATAATCTACATATAATAATTGAAATTGACTTTCTTATTGGATAAGATTAAAAGTCTATTCTCTGTATCTCATTATTCTAATGACAGTTGCAATTGGTTGCAAATGTTTTAGAAGACTGGAAAATTTGAACTTAGGGATTAATAGTCATCCACATGGATATTGATGCAAAAATCTCTATTGGAAAGATAGACTTCGTATTTTCAATGGGAGAGCCCTTAGTCTTAGAGAATTTCTTTTTAACATAGATATTAGAATACACTCATAATTTATTTTTAAGTGTCAGAAATGAACATGAATTCTGGAATAGACCTATCATAAAGAGTTATGATGGATATATTTCAGATAGTAATCTAATATCTGAAGGACTCTACTAAATTAGAAAATTAATGAATGATTCATTAACATCTCTAATACTGAAAACTAAACCTTTAAAGATCAAGAGAGGGATGAAGATCATTTTATAATGATCTGGAACCAAACCTTGGACATATGTTTGTTGATATGATCAATAGACTAGTAAGAGATGAAACTTTAAAATGTCCGAAATTTCAAATCTTACATACTTGTGAATATTGTATTCAAAGTAAAATTGTCCAATTCACCCTTCTCTGGGAATGGTATAAGATGCCAAGGTATTCAACATCTCATACATATTGATGTATGTGGATCATCTGTATCATAATAAATATTGATGATATGTTATATCATTTAATGATTATTTATGATATGAGATTTCATCTCTTCACCTTAGAAACCATTGAAATACCAAATATTTCACAATTTTGGTTTAGAACCAATGTTTGAAGGAAGATTAAATGAATTTGATCTAACTTAGGTAGCAAGTACCTATTGAATGAAATCAAGAAATACCTTATGAAGAAAGGAATATCATTACTATCTCACTCCTCCTAATACACATAAACTCAATAGAGTTGTAGGGAGATACAATTGTATCATGTGTGACATAATTTGATCAATGATGAATCTTAGCATAATTACCTCTAATTTTGCAAGGTATATATGTAGTAGAGACTTAATATATATCCTTAATAAGGTTCCATGCAAGTAAGCTAGAATCTACCACAAGAGAGTGTTACTTCATTAGGAAAATAAAGGAGGGTATTGTATACCCACTTTATGACCTTAAGATTCTTAAAAGATCTCATCTTGAAGGATGTGATTCTTAGATAATGACTCTCTTTAGAATCAAGATAAAAATGAAGTTACGAAACTCATTTAATCTTGAGAAGATAACGAGGCTCTTGAAATTGGAAACTAAAAGGACAATTAAAGATGAAACAATAATACCACTTTAAATGAGATTGAGGATGGATTCCATGTGTCGGAGAAATCTGACAATGATCGAGCTTCATATGATGAAGCTTCTGAATATCATGTCATGGAAAGATGGATGTTAGCAATAAAGTAAACTTCATATACAAGTGTTGTTTATGGACCCTCGAGGATCCACCTATATGGGCACATTAAGGTGTAAATGGATCTTCAAGGGAAAGGGGGAAGCTGATGAAAAGGTAGGGACCTTCAAAGCATGACTCGTATCCACAAGATACACACGAAGAGAAGACATTGCTTGCAATGAGATTTGCTCTTCAGTGGCCAAGCTTAAACCCATTGGAATATTTCTAACTATAGCTACAAAACTTGACTTCGACATCTACAAGATGTGAGTCAAGATTGAATTCCTCTATGAATACCTCTATGAGGATATTCATATGAAATAGCCCCAGTACTTCATGGTTGAGGAAAGGAAGGTGTGCAAGCACAATAACTCCATCTATGGACTCAAATAAGCTTCTTGTAGTTGAACATCAGATTTTATGAAAGGTTATGATTTCAGATAGAATCTTGATGAACAATGTAAAGCTTAGTGGGAGTGTCATTATGTTCATCGTGCTAAATGTAGATAATATAATAATCATTTGGAATACTATAAGGATGATAGTAAGTGTTTTATAGTCTGGCTATTCCATACCTTGAGATATGATCTCAAGGATACCTCTTAGATCTTAGTTGTGAAGTCATTCCAAAGCAAAGAGAAGAGGGTATTGGGACTGTCACATTAGTAGTACACCTTGGACATAATCCATTCTTGGAAAACCCCAAGGAAGGCTTCCTTTCGTTAAGGTATAGTACTGACCTTTCTAAAGGGATAGGACCTCAAAGAATTGAGGAAGTGAATGCTAGAATTGCTTTCCCTTGTGCGTCAGTTACAAGAAGCAAAGTGTATGCTAGATGCATACAAAAGCCATATGTCTGGCATGCACTGGGAGTAGAAAATTGTTACTAATCATACTATGGAGAAAAACACTTTATTGCAATAATAAAAATATCTTCAAAGATGACAAGACTTTAGAGCTAGTGATCTCTTAGTCTTATCTTCAAGAAATTAAGACTTTATAGATGGAGATCTAAAAGGTCTTAACTGTGGATACCTTAGGAGATAGAGATCTTTAGAAATAAGGGTATTCTGATAAGGATAATGGAAATACTGGTTATGATAATTATTGATCTGTAGTGTCAAGGACACTATAACTGACAATATTGAGTATTGGATGCAAAAGATGCAACATTTGCATTGGATGCGAGCACTGTTACTAGGAGATATGCAAGTTTCATAAAAGGACTTGGCTCTCTCCGGAACAGAGTAACGGATTAGGTTACCTAGCTATTTTTCTAAATAGCCTATGATTGTTACATGAGTGTGGGTTTAAATGATTAGCCCATTAATGGCTCTTTGGGCTAGTGGGAGATTGTTGGATATACGAGCCCTTGACGTGCCATTATACAGTTGTTGATTCTATTACTCAATCGTAGAGGCTGGTGCTTGGATGAATATCTAAAGAGTTAGATTGATGACTCATCAAGTGTTGTCAAATGATTATTAAGAGAGGATCTCCAACCTAGGTAGGAGATGGCAATCCTTTCTCTGAAGGCTGATATCTAAATGACCTCTTGATGTAGGTCCTCTTTATAGGAATAGAGATTTGGATGTGTTAGATAAGTTAAGTCAAAGTGTTGACTTAACGAGATCGAGATAACCAAAGACCTATGTCATATGCTATCACGATATAGGAACACATCCTCTGACCAAAGATAGATGTGTTACTATATTTCTGAGTATGTACATTTGGTAGACCAATAGGTTTATGACCTAACCAAGGTCTATACACCGGTGTGATGGTGTACATGCAAGGGCATATGATTAATACGATATCTCAAAGGGATCATACAGGTTTAGTTACTAAACTTGAAGAAATGAGCTCACTCATAAGATATTGAGAAGAATCAAATTCCATATACAATCATCTCGCTATGGAAGCTTTACTGAATTTGTAGGTTTGATATATGATTTTGGAAAGTATATGATCAACACCTTGGTATGATTTATGCTTTTGGAAAGTATATGATCGATACCGACTCCCAATGATCGAATGAGAAACTTAATGATAAATCCCTGAAGTAGACAGTGTAAAATTGATCTTATACTTCGGGTTTAATCTAGGTCTTCCAGTATACATGATGTACAAGTATTAGGAACACCTGAGGGTGATGCAATCATAAACGATTATATAATGATGATGCTTCCATTCCAAGGGAGTGGTGAAACGGGTCTAGATTTTAGTGACTCCTCTTAGTAGAGAAATGATATAAACTTGGTCAAAGTTTTGGACAGTGATATGAATGTGATTCAGATGCAATGAGAAGATTGGATCTACGTCCTTGATTTAATCAAGCATCTATGGGAGGTTCGTAAGATCTGGATTTGAGATGTAATCTCAATATCCAAGTCACTATACATGGAACAATAAAATCACCATGTCCTTAACTCAAGATATCCACGGAGAAAGCGCATTATCCATGAAAGAGATCAAGGGAAATTTCATTGTTGATATAAGTATACAAGCTTTGAGAAAATTCATAATTAAATATGATTTAATTATCATGAATAATATGAATTTCATTAATATTACAAAGAGAGTTATCTAAGATAATGAAATGTGATTTAATTATCAAAGTGTAACTAATGTGAATGTGATTTATATTATTTAGGCACATGAGAATAGAGATCCAAGATGAATAAATGTGATTAAATTATCATGGATATGAATAATGTGGATAGCACTATCCATATTAATCATATATATTATAAATGTGAGTTATAATATATAAGGAAGAGATGTTTGTAAATATCATTTGCAATTTAGATGTTGATAAGAATTGGATTCACATTGGACAATTAAATGAAAATGTAATTTAAATTTTATTTTGTATTGTGAATGTAATTCACAAAATTCCAACGGCAACATTGCAATATTCACAAAATAATTATGAATTATTTTTAGAATAACTTACAACAATTGTTGTTGTAAATATTGAAGATACGTGGAACAATGTAATCTAAATAGATTACATGGGAATTGTCCCCTTCCTAATAGGAGAGGGGGATGGCCACCAATACCTATTAGGAAATGGTTGTTGTCCACTCCACCATTTTGGAGGGAGGCAATCTCCTTTCCATTGTCTCCAATCTTGATAGATTTAATTTAAGGATTAAATTATATTGATTTATCGATATCTATATTTAATCTAAATTAACTTAATTATTGTTGGTTTTTTACTACAAAATCTTGACCATTGAAAGAAACACAAATCAATATCTAAAATTGATTTGTGTTGTCCATGGATTGTGATACATAGACTCCCAAAATATTATAAATAAAAGGGCACCCCTTGCGCTTTAGGTTGCACAACAAGAGAACAACATAAGCGCTCTCTCTCTCATTCTCTACACTCCATCTTTCTCTCTGTCATTCTCTACACTCCATCTTTCTCTCTCTCATTGTGGTCGTCCACCTTGGAGCCTCAGAGAGAGTTGCCAGTCACCGTAGCGTCATCGTTATGCTGTCAGATTACTTGTTTTATGAATCTTTGTCTCCTTCGATGCGCCTCGCTTGTGAAGAAGACGTCAGATCTCGTGTGACGGGATCAGGAGATTCATTGCTTGGATGATCAACATGAATTGCAAGAAGCACGCGTTTAATCAACACGCTCGCAATCTCGTCTCCTCCTTTGGATCATATTTGAGACAGGCGATCTCTTCGTTTAGAGACTCGATCGCAACAACGCTTCAAGAGGTAACCATTGCTACTTGTTTGTGATTTAGTTGAAATATTCCAATAAGTGTTCTTGGATCATGTGGTTTCATCGCATGAAAATGTTTATAAAATCTGCTGCCTCGAGCGACTAGTCGCTCCCGTTTGCATACAATGTGTTCCTCACGCTTCCATGAAGTGCTTAAGGATCTCACCATATCATATAGTTTATGGATGAGTTCTCCATCTGTGGTTATAGTTTGGATTCGTGTCTTGAGCACCTAGACAGAGTACTTCAGAAATGATGAGAAGTCAATCTCGTTACTATCTAAGGAAAATGGCAACATCATGGTCAATGAAGGGATTGTGCTGATCCATATCGTTTTCAAGCATGCCATGGATGTCAACCAAGCAAAGGTGGATGTGATCGCCAATCTTGAGCCACCTTAAAATGTCATAAATGTGAGGTCATTCTTGAGGCATGTGGGTTTCTATAGAAGATTCTTCAAAGATTTCATCCACATCGCTCGACCTCTAACTCAGTTATTATGCAAGGAGACCGAGTTTCATATTGATCAATAGGTTCTCCTATCTTTCAATCAGTTGAAGGAGCTTATCACTCAAGATCATAGTCCTAACAGCCACTGAATTGCTCTATACACTTTGAAATCAGGATGGATGTGTCAGATTTTGCAGTTGGGTTGGTGTTAGGACAGATGAAAGACAAAGTTCCCTACGTTATTCACTACACTATCAAGACATTAGATGAAGCACAACATAATTATACTATCATAGAGAAAGGGTTGTTGGTCGTGGTTTTCACCCTCAAGAAGTTCAGATCCTATCTTCTAGGATCTAGAGTCACCATTTGTATCGATCAGTCTGCTATCAAGTACTTACAATAGAAGAAGGATGTGAAGCCTATGTTGATCAAATGGAAATAAAATATAAATCAGGAGTTCAAAATGTGGTAGAATATCACCTCTCCAGAATTGAACATCAAGAACCTCCACTGGAGCGATGCACCCATCACAGACACTTTCTTGATGAGTCAATTCCTCGTCGTGGACTCTCTTCCTTGATTTGTCGATCTTGTGAACTACCTCGTTTCTGGTGTAGTTCCAGAAGATTGCATGAAAATCAAGAAGGATAAGTTCTTGTCCACTATCCACTTCTACCAATGGAAAGACCCACCCTTATTCAGGGAAGGAGCAGATTGTATTTAGCATCACTGCATCCCTTAGGAGGAGCATCACAGTGTCTCAAGCATTGTCACTCACTCAAATTTGGTGGACACCAATCTGGAGCCAGAACAACAGCGAAAGTATTGCAGTGTGGCCTAGTAGTGGCATACATTATTTAAGGATGCAACAACATATGTCAAAGGATGCATTTACTATCAGAAAATGGGAGGAACCCTCACAGCGAAAACTCGATGACCCTGGAATTATTTAGATATCAGATGTGTTCGATGCTTGGGGGATCGATTTCATGGGTCCCTTTTCCAGTAGGCACTGATTTGAGCACATCCTTCTTGGTCGTTGATTATGTGAGTCACTGGATTGAAGATATTCTCATCCGAGCTGTTGATAGATGTACAGTCTGTCGGTTTCTAGACAAAAAATAATTTCATGATTTAGGATACAGAAGATTTTGGTATCTGATAGGGGTAGCATTTTATAAATAAAGAAGTCAGGAAATCAACAAAGGAGTACGAAATCGAGCACCAAGTCGCTACTTCTTATCATCAACAGACTAATGACATGGTAGAGCTCTCAAATAGAGAAATCAAGAAAATTTTGTAGAAGCTTGTGAGGCTAGATAGAAAGAACCAGTCCCAACTCTTGGACTCCATCCTTTAGACATACATGACCTCCTACAAGTCTCCCTAGGAATGTCGCTCTATTGTCTTGTGTATGGAAAAATCGTGCCATCTGCCCATCGAGCTAATTCATAAATCACTAGCACTCAATAGTTGTTATCACTGACTCACAGAAGGTGGTCAGCAAAGAAAAGTGGATATGAACAGACTTCTAGAATTATGAGACTATGTGCATGATAATAGCTTGATAACAAAAGAAGGTTAAACATTGGCATGACCAGCACATGAAATGAAAGGAACTTCGAAACTAGACAAAAAGTGTGGTTATTCAATGCAAAGTTGAAGATATTCTCGGGTAAATTAAAGAGTAGATGGACATGGCCATTCAGAGTGAAAGAAGTGTGTAAACAACGGAAGCATTTTGATATCAGAGTTGTCATCTGACGCACATCCGTTTGTCATCAATGGTCAGTTACTAAAGTCGTACCTTGAGCATGACAGTTTCCTGGGCTGTTGTCAACTCTATCCAAGTAATCTTCAATGATTCATCATCCACAACTCCAGCAACATCAGAAGATTTAGATAATTCTCCTATGAAAACTATTTCTTTAGTTTTCTTCATTTCTATTTTTGTTTTCTTCTATTTATTTTCTTTCATTCCTCTCAGCCATCACTACTATACTTAGGATATGCTTCATCATAAGTATATGGGGTGTGAGTGTGCCCCTGATGAATCTCGGATTCATCACTCTAAGTCTCATTAATAAGCTCAAGTCCCTCAAAATCAACTGCATTTTCTGCATTTATTTCGCATAATTAGCATTTATGCATGATTTCATAAGAATTGCATTTTAGCATTAATTTCTGCATAAAATAAGAAGCCAAGAATCCAAGCCATAAAATGACCTAAATAGCCTAACTTCCCCTATTTTTAACTCCTTCATACTAATTCCGAATGATACAAAACCACATCCACTGTGTACATATCACTAACAAGAATAAATGAAAATACAAAAAAAATCACTAACCCTGTTAAGTGGCCGAAAACCCCAAACCCCTAGTTTCAGGATTTTCGTACTAAAAGCCCATATCTTCTCCATCCAGTGTATGATTTGATCCTACTCACTTTTGAACTAATGTACATTTCAATTACCTTCAAAACAAGACCAAGTTCAAGTGAATCGGAGCTCGTATGTGAAAGTTGGGTTTTGGGCCTCTTTTACATTGTATATTTTAGCGGTTTCTGACCTATATTTTATGTATATTATTTCTTTATCAATAAAAATCCAAAAAATTAGATTTAGATGTCCTTTATTTATATTTGATTTCTCCATATTTTCCGTTTTTTTATCGTGTTTAAAAATGATAAAAAAATTGGAAAACCCAAAAAATCAAGGTATTCTATGTACATGGGATACCCCCCAAAAATTCACTTTTTACATTTGACTGATTTTGGCTTTGATGTCTTTATGAAAGTTGTAGATCTTGTCGAGACGAGCATTTTTTGTGAAGGAACTTTTTCGATCCGAGGTCATTTGCTATTTTTTATGGATTTTACAAAGGTTTTTATTGTCGAATTTTCTGGTGCTGACACGTGGCAACTCTAGAGGCCGCCACGTGTCAGCGGTTTTGGGCTTTTAAATACTCATTTTTATAAAAAATAATTAAAAAAATAATAAATAAAGGACGCACGTGCGTTGCACGTGCCCCCAAGCACGTGCTCCCGCACGCGCCCCTTCCTCACCCCTTCGGCTGCCACGTAACTCGATCTCGACCGTTCGATCTCGGCCGATCGAACGGCCGTTGATCGTCGTCTTCTACCTCCCAACAGACCCCCGACTTCTCCGCCGTTGACCCCTTCCCTCGCAACCACCGCCGCACCCTGCTCTCCATTATCCCCGCTACCATCGTTATCTTTGCATCTATCGCCGCCAACGCCCCCGCCTATCTCGCGACGGCCACCCGATCTATCTCTCTGCCCTATAAAAGAAGGGTTGCCGCCCCCGCTTCAGGTCATCCGCCGATTGCACCCTAGGGGTTCGTCGAGGCGGTGACCGCGCTCCGACCTCCCCTTCTCCGGCGAGATCCGAGGGTTGATCAACCCTCGTCGCAGCCCACGGCCCAATATCGACCTCTGCCATTCTGCTACTGCTCCGCGCTTGGCGCCGTCGAGCCACCGAACAACCATCTTCTCCGACAACCTTCTTCGTACGCCAAACCCGCATTGCCATCGTCATCTTCTCCAGTCGTCAGGAGCTGCTTCGACCTCACCGACGCCACTTGCTCCGGTCATCGTCAACCTCCTGCCACCGTCGTCACCACCTTCATCGCATCACCGGAGGCCTTCCACCGCCAGCTATTCCTCTGAACACCGCGCCATCAGCCGCCTCCGCCTACTCCGCTCGCCGGGCTGACACCTAGCCACGCCTGGTGCACGACCGGAGCCACTCCTCCGCCTTCGACTTCATCGCCAGCAGCCGAGCAGCACGCCATCCAAGGGTCACGTGATCTGCACGTGACCCGCGTGGGTTATTTACAAAAGGCCCCTGGAGCTCCACTGTATTGCACGCATACCCCTGCCCCAAAGGGCACGTGCCTCGCATGTGCCCCTATGGATTTTTTAGCATAGATACCCCTACGTGTAGAGGTAATTACTTTTAGGTCCCCCCCTTTTGCATTGTCTTTATTTATTTATTTATTTATTTACTGCATTTACCCCCCTGTGTTCTCCCTCTGTTTTGAACCTCTTCTAGATATCATTTTATTTATACAAAAATAGCACGTTATTTGTCGCTTAATTATCTAATTTTGAGATACTGTGGACATTTTTGTGATTTACGGTTAATTAACAAATAATTGTTTTGTGGAAATTGGAATATTTTGCCCAATTTGTGCTCTTAAATTCATAGTTAATTAACCATTGCTTTAAAAATCTCCGAAAAATCACATATTGTAGAGATTATTTTACTTGACATTGTGCCCAAAAATCTTTGCATTTGCATGCATAATTTGCTCTGTAAAATTCACTTTGCATATTTCATTGTTTAATTTTTAATAGGTATTAGACCCCACCATTTTCGAGATTAGGATTTTTCTTAGATCCATCACCTAGTGATAGATCTTAGATAATTTTATCTCTTGAAAATAAGAAGGTTTAATATTGATTATAATTAAATATTGAAAATCATTTTCTTTGCATTTAAAAATTCATAAAAAATTCATATTGCATCAGAAAATTCCAAAAAAATTATAGGCACTAATTTTGTCATAATTATCATCTCGACCAAGTTCCATATTTTTCGACATCGTTTGATTGAAATGTACATTTTAGTCCCTAAAATAGGCCGAAATTGCATCTTTGCATCCCTCTATTCGCATTGAAAATTCCAAAAAAGAACGAACACGAAATTGGATAGATATATCTCTAGGTTGTTCCTTTGCCTCCTTGTGATCGACCTTGGGACTTGCCCAAGTAAAATAAACATAAAAACCACTTGATTAAAATTGAATAAAATTTGTGGTTATTTCTTGACCGTTTCCGATCGCCGCCTACAACCAACGAATTTCATTATTTTCACAAACGAAGATAAAAACAACTCTTTTAACTCATCGTTTCCGGATCCGTCAGCCCCCGTTGGTAATTCTTTGATCCCTCACCTGTCTTCTCTCTTGTTGACATTCATGTCTATACTTTGGGATATTTTACCCTAAGTATAGGGGGAGATAGGAAGACTCGTTGATCTATTTATTCCCACTTTCAACCCGCCCTCAATATAGATACGACCTACTATACTTAGGATATTCCATCCAAAGCATAGGTTGGATGGTTGAATTCTCATCCAGTGATTCTTATTCTTTAGTCGTTGTAGTATAGGATTTCCTATACTTAGTATGAGTTATGTCTTCTCTATTCTCTTCGATCTATGAGGACATAGCTCTAGCTAAGTATAGGGTGTCGTATATACTCCATATATACTTTAGCCATAACTCATACTTTCATATTTTCAGTAAGTGTGGCTAAATTATAATGGATTATTTCAAAAGAATGTACTTGTATAAAATTGAATAAAATTATTTGTATATATATTGATTAATAAATCAGGTAAAAATGTTTTGCAAAATATTTAAAAAATGGTCGGAAAATTTCTTTCAAAAATGTTTTGAAAACTATTTGGAAATTGTTTTGTATATATATATTGATTGTAAATTTTTTTCTTAATGTGAACCAAATGTTTTGAAAATCTATTTCCAAATGGTTTGGAAAATGATTGCAAAAATAATTTATAAATTCTATTTATACTTTTTGAAAATCTTTGCAAAATGATTTTCAAAGTTTGTAAAAGTTTTGCAAAAATTATTTATCAAATTAACTTGCAAAATAAAGTCTTTAAAATGTTTGCTAAAATATTTTCAAATTATTCTGAGAACTATAAACAATTCAAGTAAATAAAAATCTTGTAATTTATACATAAACTTGAGAGTAACAAACGTGTAAATTCTTGTATCCCAATTCTTCTAAACACCAAAGAAGCATTCCCATGTAAATATGCACATGTTTCTTAAAAACTTTTTGTTTTTAAAAATCCCTAAAAAGTTACAAAACTAAAAATCCTAAAAACATTTGAAAAATCTTTTCAAAAACCTGCATAAAAATTTGCAAAACTTTTAAAAAAATCCATAAAAAGCTCAAAACCAGAAAATTGCATCACAAAAATATTTTTCTTTCATTTTACATAGCACTTTGCATTTTTTGGATGATGCGGATAATTAAACGACTCTAAATAAAATCCAATGATTGGAGCTTGGTTGGACCTTTAATCTACTTAATCATAGTAACTTTATGGGAAATAGAATTGAGAACCGAGACTTGGATCTATGTCATCTTGATTGCCTAAGTATAATATTTCGAAGCATATGCATGACTCTTGTTGATAATGAACCTGATTGCACACATGCACCTTACACTTTGCTCACCTCAGTTGAAGATGTAGAGGGTTGGATTTATAAGGATGAGATACAAGCCAATGGAAACATCAGAAGTCAAATCTCTTTGACTAGCGTACCTCAATCCGATCTAGTAGCCATGAGGTCCAATGACGGATAAAGCTTCGGAAGAGGGATAGAATATTGTCTCAAGAGGAAAAAGTCCTTATGTAAATGATGTTGTATATAGTTTTTAAAAAATTAAATAAAAACTCCAAAAAAGTGGACATGCCTGAATGAAAATAAAATGCATGTCAGAGTACACACACACACACACACACACACACACACACACACACATATATATATATATATATATATTTATAGCCAATAATCAAGCTTGAGCATCAAAGTCAGATTCATGTGAGGTTGCAGCTGGATGACTTGACTACACTGGCCAAGCATCCTATGATAAGTAGTTACACTGGCTACCCTCCATTCTTCTCTCCACCTCCTCTTCTTGAGCTAGTTGTACTTGAACTTAGAAGGGAATACCCTGCTTCTCAAGGAAAGAGTAGTTGGATTGGGGAATTTGGGTCACCATGTTAGAGAAGACTGACTTTTACTGCTTCAGCCAAGGAGAGCTACATACCCCTCATATTGTACAGGATAGCCTCCTAGTCATAAGGGTTTACGTATGAATTGACTTATTTTAACCTGGCTATTAAGGAGACCTGGATAGAGTTTTGTGGATCCCAGAGGCTCTTGTGTTTCATGTTCGATTCCCACACAAGGTTCTGACCAAACCTAAATATCCAAAGGTCCAACTGTAGCTCCAAACTTTGATTTTGTGAACATAAGTTTAAGAGTTAAAATCCATCCAAGTTCTTTCTTTTCTGTTTCTTTATTTTCTTTTTCTACACTTAGAGGCATAAGCGATTGCTAGGGATTGGCAAAAACAAGTATAGGGGGTGATGAATCTCCATTTCATCACAATTATTCATTCATTTTGGCCTTTAAACCCTAGCTAAATGCATGTATATATCATTATTTTGCCCAAATTAACATTTATTATTTCTTGCATAAATATTGTATAAAAGATATAGTTTAAAGAAAAAATAAAAGAATAAAGAAAATAACAGAAAAATAAATAAAATTCAAAAGGTTTTTTATGACCCTAAACCCCAAGACCAAGTCAAGAATTTATTTGGTAGCCAAGGAATAAAGTAGGGGGGAGATAAAGGTCAAACACACAATAAAAGTCCTAATTTTTATCTCTTTAATAATGCATTTTTATTACCCATCTTATTCTTTATTTTTTACTCCTCAAATCAATAAACTTTGTTCAAGAAGGTTGTAGATAAAAATACAAAGAAAAATACAAAATTAATTTCACAAAAAAATAATATATAGTGTTCATTGTACACTAGAAATCCAAAATGCATCAAAATCATCTTTAATTGTATATACATTTTAATTAGTTAGTTATGGAAGGTTGTTTCATTTAATTGAGAGTTAAGATGCAAAAGTTAGGTTTTGGAACCCTATTGGACTATATACTTGAATAAAATATCCATTTTATATATTCTTTATTATTTTAAACTTTTATATATTTATAATGTTGTAAATATTATTTATATTATATGTACATAATTGGAATAAGAGAAAACCATTAAAAACACTAAAATAAATAAGTGTATAAGATATATAGATGAATATACTATACTTATATACATATAATAAATGCATCTATTTATTTAAGTTTACAAATAAACTGAAAAAATTACAATAAAAATGTATATGTTTATTAATAAATAAGTTATAAAAATATAAATTATGTATATAAAATAATAACACATAAAATACAAAATAAAATACACATATATAGGTAAATTTACCTATAATTATACTTGTAAATAATAATTTGTAATAAATAACCTCATAAAAATATATAAAAATAGGAATAAAATATCTTAGAACATAATAAACATTTTGCATGTTATAACCTAATATTAATAAATCCATTTAATATTTATTATTCATTCTACAATGCAATTTTGCAACCTTGCATTTTTCTAGTTGGTCCACGTGGACCAACCAGATGCATTCTTTAATTAATGTTGGTCAACTACCCCTTTGGCACCTCTGACCTATGTCAGAATCTCAAGCCGCCCACTTCTCACCATTTCCCCTTACGATCTAATTATCGACTCACCTTGAGCCTTGAACAATTTCTATATATGGGATCTCCATGATTCACGCCTGATCCTTAGATCCCATCGATCCCCTTCGTTGTGTCCTTAAATCCAGTTGTATGATCTGCCAAAAATCTATCTACAAGTAAAATCCTAAAGCCTTTCTTTAATTCTTTGATCCCTCTTCGAGCCTTCGCCTTGTGCGTGAGTGTTCCCGGTGATAGCTAGGATACCCCGAGGAACTGGAGAGGTGTTGGGAGGAGAGGAGGCAATCCAAGGTGGAGCTACGTTGAGACCTGTGCTCCCCTGTGAAACCATGTATGAGTTGCGTATTTTCTATATTCTTAGATAGATTTTAGCCTTAATCTTTACATTCCTACATTTCATTTCATCTTTAGATTAGTAGTTTAGCGTAAAAGTTAATTAAATCAATCTCTGGTGCTCCCAGCTCCTGCTCTGCTCCGCCATGTGTCCGACTGTATCCGACCCCCATGCCACCCTCATATTGTTCCTCATCTCTTTCTCCACTCACTCACCACCTAGAGTCTCTCGTTCGTGAGAGGATTGCGACGCTCCGATTAGTAGTGAGGAGGATCTATGGAAGTGGCGCATCCAAGCATCTCCAGTCATCGTCGTCGAGGTCCTGCTTCAGTAGCTTCTAGCATAGTCAAGTCCCTTTCCCTACTGTTCTTAGGTAGTTCTATAATGTACCTTTCATTTTAAATGGTTAATTTTAGATTTTGTTAAGCGGTTAGTTTTAATTTGCAAATCCCCCAAATTCTTGGAGCTCGAGCTCTAGTATTATTTCACCATGATCTTAACAGTAATCAACCCATATTTTCCTGCCATTTCCTTCTCCTTCCATTTCTCTGTGAGTACACCCCATTTCCCCCTTGATTCATGCTCTAAATCTAGCAACTAGAGCTCCTACTCGATCATCTCACCAGAGCTCTTCGCGCTTCATCCACCCTTGCTGCAATAGCTTCAAACCTTGGCAGAGGGAGTAGCCATTGTGACCTTCAACTTTTTGGTGCAGGATATAACACTGAAGGGTCCCTTTGGACCCTTTTAGAGCTCTTAAAGCTGCTCTAGGTTGTCAGGAGCTGCCCGAGTGATTCAAGCCACCCCGACGTCATCCAAAGGCCCATGCATCTGCGGAGGTGTACCAGCAACCTTTCCCACTCATCGGTGAGGAGAACGGAGCCCGAAGGTACATGGATTTCTCTATCAAAGTAACCTCCAAGTAGTGTTCTTGGGTGTTCTTCTGACACCCTTGAACACCGTTAGATCAAGAACCCCCTCCAGATTTAATCACAACCTTTGGATAAGACAAAGCGTCGCCCGACCAGAGCCATCATATCTGCCACATGTAATGTAAGGGATGGCCCAATCCAAGGATTTAAGTGGGTATATTTCAAAGAACCCTTCCGTGGTTTTTGTATTTAATGTTTAGCTCAGTAAATATTAAGTTTTGTTAAAAGTAAGGGATAATTTGCATGTAATCCCCTGGACATTTCACATATTGATTGATATCTATTGTCTAGGTTTTTTATTGATTCTAGCCTTGGTCTTCGTGGGTTTTCATCACAATGACTTAGTGGTCCTGCCTTGTGTGGACCACAAGACGGTACCTGCGTGGGTTTTGGTTGGATTTCATGACCGTCAAGGAGAGAAAGCTCAAAGGAGTCCAGTCAGCGAGGATAAGCGGTCTCGTGCTCCGCTAGATCGGATACACAACCAGAAAGTGAGACCGACTGCTCATATCAGACGACTCGATTTCGTGCTCCACCAGATTTAAAGTGAAAACGAATCGTAAAGAAAATGTTGCATTCTACTGCAAATAGTCCTCCAGGAGCAAGTAAAACGAAGTCAATGATATCAGGGAGATGTAGGCACCTACGCTCAGGTCCTCAAGAAAAATGATCAATCTTCAATCACCAGGAGGGTATAAGACTATGGGAAGGACAAGGATCATCAGGTCAGCCACAATGCAATCCCTCAAATACTCAGATCAGCTGAGATGGATCAAGATATCAGACAGAGATCCCCTAAGTGCCTTTGGGGATAAGAAAACTGGAGACAAAGGATAGATCAATCAAGAAAATGAGTGAAACCATGTAGATTCTGAGCACCATCGCTTTAAAGCATATAAAGATGTAGTACATCAAACTTCTAAATCAAGACGGGTGGAACCGAATAAAATATCATATAGTCACAGCTCAAGGAATCATCATCAAACCAACAGAAATGTATCACGTTCTCAATCCAATGCACGAGATCAAAAATCCTCAATAGAATACCACACCTATAATTGTTCAAAATGAGAATCCTTTTATAATATCCATGCACAGATCAGATCGAGGATCTACCAAAGTGAGCACACTCATCTTCACTATAATCACATCTGCACGGCTTACTCAAAAGATCAATGCAATCCAAACATCTATGGAGGCCTCACAAGACATAACTCCAGGGTGTAGGAAGAGATGACAAGGAAGGGAACGAGTAGGGCGGGCGTGATCGGAAGGAACATAGACAAAATTGTGGTTCAAGAAGAAAGTCTTCTTGAACCGGACCAGAGACTAAGTGATATGGGTGACAAGAAAACAACAAGATCTGGCTGCTAAAGTGAAGGTCAAAGCCCCGATATCAGGACACCGATAAAAAGAAAAAGGGCTCAAGAAATGAGAAGAAAAGTAGAGAAGACTCTGACACTGATAACTCAAAGAGAAGACGAACATAAATGGATCCAAAGTTGCAAATAATGTACAAAGCAAACTCCATTTTCACCTTCTCAACACAGTGAAGACCGAATGTGGAGGTCTTTTTATCTTTTTCTATTTAGCATTAGGTGATTTCAAACAGGTGTATAAGCTCACAAGTGTAGTCTCCTATAGTAACCATGCCTAAGTCGGCGAACCAACCTTCTTGAACATAAATCACTTCGTCTATGGTCGGAGGCAAGTGCTTGCAGCAAGTAATAGGGGCCAAGAGCCGACCCAAGTGCTTAGGTCACAAGTCTAGGGATGGAGACTCTAGTCCTTAAGTGTGTGCACCTCACTCAGTCAAAAAAACATGCATTTAATATGGGAGTTGCTCTTGCAAAAATAATGAATCCATTACATTTATTTTAAAAGGGAAGTAGAGTTAGCAACTCAAATTTTATTTTAGGTTATCACTTTTTTGGCATTTTTCAATGCAATCGCCTAACGAGTTTCTAATTGCATTAACACCCTAGGTGGTCAAAATCGGAGGGAGAATGTCGGAAAAGCAATGCAAGTCGGGAATCCATGATGCATGCATAGTCAGGAGACTTACAGTGCTTCTTATCTCTCTCCATATGTGATGCATAACAGAATTGAAGACTACACTATATGAAATGCAAGCCGATGAAATCACCCTAGAATAGAATATGCCATTATCGTTAAGCACCATATGTAAATTATTCAAAAATGAACCAATGTCTGGTCTTGGAGACAACTCGGTGCCCACCATAACAGGTCCGACTAGCATTGTATGGTGCCTCTCTCAGCGCATGGGTTCAAGTCTCAATAGTTTACAATTAGATTTGACTAAATCCAAGCATAGATCTATATGTACATGCAATTATAATTAGGGCTTTGGACATACTCTATCGAACAAGCAAATCCTAGTACTAGGGCTCTCACACAAAACAAATAAAATTAAAGTTGAAAACTCAAAACTTGTGAAACGGAATAAAAGAAAGGCAACAAACTATGAAAAAGCTTATGAGGCACCCTAGTGAACAATCACTCGGGCAATGGACCTCGTGAAGTGTCGAAGTGACATGAGAGTCTAATTATTACAAATAAATGTCTCTCTCTCGCTTAAATGAAAAATCTAACAAAATGAAAATGCAAAATGCTATTGTCTTCAAAAATCCTCCAAGTCTTCACTTGTCTCTCTCTTTCATCGGTTTTGTGTAGAAAAGCTGACTCCGCCTTGCTTGGATGCACAGGTTCTCCTAATAAGGCATCCCTCACGTAGCGGTCCCTCGCAACAAATCCAAAGAAGGAAGAGTGTTAGATAATTCACAAACAATATCAAATAAAATGAAAAACAAAATAAATGAGAAATCTAGACAAGAGAGAAGAATCAAACTAATACAATATATGTGATGTTGCCCCCTGGCAACAACACCATTTCTTGAACAGACTTTTCCATGCTGATCTAAAAGTATCCTCAATAAGAAGAAGAGATGGATTGTCACTGAGTCAACCCACAATAAATTCCTTGTTCAGACAACAAGTACCCACAATATGAAATTAATCAATGAATGTCAAAAATGTGGAACACAATTTAATATACTTTACAAACAAATGTATATAGCATGCAAGCATGTAGAGGTCGAACCATAAAGAGCAATCATGGTAGCCAATGTTTATTATTTATAAGTAAATAATTATAAATAATAATGTGTATTGTCTACAATATTCACTCAATCAATCAATAAATTAATTAATTAATTTATGGATTATAAATAAAATAAAAGAATAATAATATTTATTATTATTTCATTTATACTTTTTCTATATATATCTGTTATTTAGTTTTTACATTTTTTTTAATTGTTTTTAGTTTTATAATATCTGAATAATTGACACACGGAGACCTAGGCATCAAGATGATTAGGTCGACAAGGAATAAAGTAGGGGGAGATAAGTATCAAATATACAATAAAAACACTAATTTTTAGCCTTCATCATTGCACTTTTGGGACCTATTTTAGTCTTTATTATTTATACCTTAAATAAAAAACATTGCACATAAAAGTTGTAGATAAAAATAGATAAAAAATACAAAATTTAATTTACAAAAAATAATATACAATGTACATTGTATACTCAAAATAAGAATCCAAAAATCCAACTTCACAGACTTGTATATCCTCCATATGAACTCAAAATGCACCAAAATCACCTTTAATTATATATAACTTTTTATTAGCTCTTTAATGAAGATGGTTTCATTTAATTTGGAGTTAAGATGCAAAAGATAGGTTTTGGACCCCTACTTGTACAATATACCTAAATAAAATATTCATTTTAATCATTCTTTATATTTTTCATTACTTTATAATGTTATAATTTTTTAAATATTCTTCATAAAATATGTATATATTTAGAACACAGTAAAATCATAAAGAAATCAATAAAAGAATCTAATAAGAAAAAATGCATAGATGAATATACGATAATTATTCATATATAATTAATACCCTTATTTAATAAAGTATACAAATAAATTCATTAAAATCGAAAAAATATGTTTATGTGAAACTAAATAAGTTACAAATATATAAATTATGTGTATAAATAATAAAATCTAGAATACAAAAGAAAAAATTTACAATATATAGGTAAATATGCCTATAACTATACTTGTTAATGATAACCTATAATAAAATAGCTCAAAAAATTAAGAAAAATCATAAATTACTAAATAAAATAATAAACATTTTTTATAACGTTATAATCAAGCCCAATGACTAGGGTTAAGTTAATCAACTAAGATTTGAAGGTGTCGTTGTCCCCTAAGCCAAGTAGGTGGAAATTGAGAAAAATTTATTCAACCCCAAAAAGAATCAAATGAGTGAAAATAAGTGGTCTAACCTACTTTTATTAACATGATATAACGACCAGGGTCAAACACAAGGAGCAAATTTTAAAAGCTATGTAGTCAAATCAAAGAGATTCAAAGGATTTTTATTCTTCTTTTTATGATTTTATGATTTTTATGTTTTTTTATATTTTCTAATTTGTTTAAAAAAAAGAAAAATAAATACAATGGAATAAATGACATACACTCTTTTTGGATTTTTTACAAATGGCAAAAATATTCAAAAATACCAAATTTGTATTTTATAAATTCTATACAATTTTATTGATTTTGGAAAGATTTTTGAAATTTTTATTGATTGTATAAAAATCAAAAACTAAGAAAAACACAAATAGTGCACAACAAGTAGTATTTTTCAAAAAAATATAAAATGAGCTCCAAACTCTTGGAACTAGATTTTATTAAAAAAATATATTTAGATATCTACAAACATACGTTGAAATCTCAATTTTGGATATTTTTAAAGATTTTTTTTAAGATTTTTATGGTGTTTTTAGGTTTTACAAATTTTTAGATTTTTTCTAAAAAAATAAGATGAAACATGGAAAGAAAATTAAAAAAAGCTAATATAACGTTTTAGAATTTTTAAGACATTTTTCAAATTTTTATGGATTTCTAAGGAAAAACAGGGAATTTTTGTACTATTTGAATTTTTAGTAATATAAAATAAAATAAATATTTCAAACAAAATTTACTGCTTAAAGACAACACTAACGGGAGCTTAAAATACTTTATATGGGATTTTTGGATTAAATTTGTTCTTTTTATATAATTAATAAAAGAGCACAAAAATAAATCAGGAGACAAACGACCTAAATGTAATTATTTCCAATTTTGGGGTCTAACAATGACATGGAATAAAAATCAAGGGGAAAAAGATGAAAAAAATCCCAGCAGAAGTGTGTATCGGCCGTGATTCAGGCTCACAAAGGCATATATGCAAATATCTAAAAACTTTCCTTACTCAGATAACATGTGAAAACACATGAGCTTTTATGCAAATAACCTAAAAGTGCACGTGAAGACACACATGAGTTCAACTCGACTGGACTAAAACATAAATATTAAAAATATGAGGCCCTAACTGCAAATGTATATAACTAATTTCACATGTATTGTACTAAAATGAAATAACAGAATTGGAAGGGTAAAAAGTGAAACTACCGTTGCAGGCGCATGCGTGGCACGTGACGTATGGCGTACGCCTCTAATGAGTCGTCGAATTAATCTAACAACTTGAAAAGGAGAATGTCATGCACTGTGCTAGGTCTAATCGAACCGTTAGTATTTCGGTTTAGATGGTTGGTCCGGATCAAAACTGGAAACGGGCTCTCTGATTCGATGACTTTGAGAGGTGTTGGAAGAACATGATGAAGGAGGCGATGGCTGAACTTTGATCGATAATGTCTCATGCTGGGGTGCTTCGATCACTCGGCCAAGTACCCCAGTACGTCACTGGAGCTGGTCTGCGTCAGAAGGGAGCCTCAGATGTCTCGGAAAGATGCTCAACGATGATCTGGAAGGTGCACCACCTAGAGCTGCTCCACTGCTCAATAGCAACTCGATTTGTTCTCTACTCATGCTCCTGAACCTGCAAGCGGACTCGAGGCTCAGAGACAGAGCTCCGACTAGGGTTATTCTGCAAATAAAACACAAGAAATGACATGGGATGGGTGTTTGACTTCCAACGAAGGAGATGGAAGGAAGTCTAGCCCTATAACCGATCATATGGTTGATCCTATGGATGATCAGGATGTGTGATAAGATGGAGGGTGAAGTGACGAATGTATCGATGCGGTTACATATGGATGATGGGGCTCCAACCCTAAAATCGGAGAAACTAAGGTGAACAACAATGGAAATGGATAGAATTAAAAGCAAGATGAAATGGAAAGGAATGAAGGTATCTGAAGCTATTGTGTACAAGGCAGAGTATGTCATGGTGGTCGGCAAGGTTATGGCCTTAACCAGGCTACGAAAGATCAAGGAGGCTACTCGCGGCGGAGAACTCCGGTCATGAATCAACGTTGCTCAAACGGACACCAAATTGATCACCAAAGGAGTACGGTGAGGTCATGTCACTACCTTACAGACTCAAGTGGAGAGAAGGAGGTGTGCGAAGTGAGCTAGGGTGCCTCGGGTATCTAGAAGAATCAGGAACATTCATGTAATCCTAGGGAGATTTGGACCTTCCTAGGAACCTGTGAGGGTCGCGGATCATTGGGGAGAATATGGTCCGCAATCCAAGTTGGGAGGAGATCAGACCCGGCTGGAAGAATAGGGAGAAATCAGGTCTGACAAAGCTCTTCCCGAGACGGACCTGGAAGGGGGAAGGTTGACCCTCGTCAAGGGACCCGGGTTGACCAATAACGAAATTTGAATTTCAAAAATAAAAGAAAATCAATTCAAAATAGCAATTGATTTTAAAATAAAAAGTTATAAAATGAAAAATGTTAGTTATTTTGCAAATGAATTTTATGTGATTTTTAATAATTTCTATCGATATATATATTTATATTATATACAATATATGTTACTATGTATATCTATAATATACCTATATATTAAATACATATATTTTGTTTTATTTTTTTGACATAAATAATTAAAATTATATATTTTATTATTGAAAACATAATTTAAGGTACATGAACGCATTTTTATTGGATTTTTACAAATTAAAAATAGTGGTTAATAAATTAGTATTTTGTACAACATATATACATTTGACGTTATTGTACAATGAAGAGTTGGTATTATTTTTATTTTATTTTGTAAATATGAATTTTTATTTTATTTTATTTAATTATTAAAAATATATACAAGTGTTTAAAATACAATATATATAATAAATACATAAGAAAAAGAATAAATAAATAAATAAATGCATATATACAGGTATAGATACTACACAATTGTACACAATTTAATTTTACAATTATTTTTTATTTTATTTGTATTTACAGTTTTTATTAAGGAAATAATTTTTTTTAGATCTTTTTATTAAGAAATAAAATAATACAATATATATTCGTAGTGATGAAAATGCATATGATGAGCTATATAAAAGATATTTTTGGGTTCTCTGAATATTTTTACATTAAGGACCTTATCTCTCCCTACTTTATTCCATGTCGATCAGGTCAATTCTTAACCTTCTCTTGAGGTACAGGTCAGTCTATACTTATTATATAATTACAATCTTCTTTTATTTCTTTTCTTTTTCTTTTCTTCTTTACTATTTTATTTTGGATAAATAAGTATTAATTACACAATATTAACAAAAGCATGCTCAATGCTAGTTTATTGTATTTACTATATATATTTATAGTTATTTTGTATAGGGATTTTTGCTAAAATAAAAGAATAAAGGATGTGAATCATAAATTCATCATTTCCCTATATTTACCTTTGCTATTCCCTTAGTAAACACTTATTTTAAAAAGAAGTGAAAACAAAAATAAAGAAAATAAAAAGGAAGAAAGGAGAATGAATGTTTATTATTAAACTTATCTTCATAAAATTGTATAATGGAACTCAGTAAGACCTCTGGATTAATAGTTTTGCATAAACTTATTGGGAAATAGATTTAAGACTCAACCGCCTTTGACTTCCACAACTCTATGGTCAGGTCCCCTCAACAGTCAGGTCAGAACAAGTCTACATACGCAAACTCTTATAACTACGATTATCTACTTGTACTGTGTAAGTGATATATAGCTCCCCACATCAGAAATGGCAAAGAAATAGCCTCCCTAAAACAAGGTAACTCTAGCCCCCCGATCTAGCAACTCTTTCCTCAAGGAGCGGGGTATTCCCTTCTAAGTTCAAGTGCAACCAGCTCAATAAGAGGGGAAAGAAGAGAATGGACCATGGCCAGTGTAGCCACGTATCCCTTAGAGCTTTATTAGTGTATCCAAGTCTCCAGCTGCAAGATTCCATGAGATGAGACAATGAATCACTTAAGCTTTGCTTATTCAACTATATACACTTCGGCAGGCATTTTATTTTCAATCAGGCATTTCCCCCTTTTTCTAAGTTTTTGCATTTTTTCAACATATATAAAACATGTGCAGCATGTACATAAAGAGTTTTTCTTCATGAGCCAGTAGACTATCCCTCTTTTGAAGCATTATTGCAACCCCACAATGTCGTGTCGTTAGACCTCAATGCTACTAAACCAGGTTGAGATGCACTACCCTCCCTAGATGAGGACGGATGTTTCCACTAGTTGTAAGACACCTGTGTGCTACACCAAGCTAGAGGATTCTGCCTCCTCACAACCTCATCCATGAAGAGCTACGTGTAAAGTGTGTGTCCAACTCAAGATACTGTCTGCAAGGGTCATGTATGCCTCGAAATATTCTACTTAAACTAATCAAGATGGCATGTGAACATAGCCTTGTGGATACAAAAAATTAAGTCACTAGGACCTTAAAAGTCTCGACTCCACATCCAATAAAGGTTCCTCTGAAGTTAAGTAGATTAAGGTTTTAAACCAAGCTCCATTCTTGAATTTTATTCCAGACTAGTTTAACTGTGAACAATGATTTTGAAAAATGCAAATGCACATGAAAGTAAAGGTATTCACAAAAACTTTTGAAAAGAAAAGACAGAATACTTTTCGAAAAGTTTTTCAAAGAATTTTACAAGTTTTTTATGGGATTTTTAATTTTTTTTCAAATTTTTAGGTATTTTGAAAAAGAAGGAAAAGAAAAGAAAGTATTTATAAGCATTAGCAAAACTTTGTACATATTTACATAGTTTTTGTACAAAAACTTTATCCAAGATCTATACATATTTTATACAAGTTTCTATATGTGGATTTTATCTACAAATTTTATTAAATGATTTTATACAAGAATTTTATATGCAGATTTTAAATTTATGAAATAATTTTATACAATTAATTAAAATAATTATGACTTTTATACACACATGGATTTTTCAAGTTTACAAAAATACTTTTTATACCCATACTTGATAACCCACATGATAAAATATTTTATAAAAATTTAACAGAATTTTTTAATATTTTTTCAAAATATTTACAAAAAATTTTCAAAACTAGTTTTACAAACTTTTTACAAACAATTCTTCAAAAAGGTTTTTCAAACATTTTATTTTCAAACATTTTACAAACATGTGTACAATATATATATTTTTGATAAAAAAAATTTACAAACATTTTTCAAACAAAACATTTTTACAAATATTTTATAAAAAATTTATACAAAATAATTTTTGCAGATGTTTTTATAAACTTCTTTACAAAATGTTTTACAAATCATTTTACAAAAATATTTACACACATTTTTGCAAACATTTTTCAAAAAAATTTTATTCCAATTTTATAAATAATAGCCACATTATTAACACCAAACTATGAGTTTTTGCTAAAGTATATATGCAATATATATGACACCCCCTTACTTAGCTCGAACTATGTCCTTACAGTGATCAAAGAGCGACAAAGGAAGACAGAACTCGTGCTGAGTATAGAAAAGTGAAAAGAATCCTATACTACAACAACTCAAATAATGAAAGAATGAATTGAATAGAAGTCAGTTATCCACTCTATACCTTGGATCAAATAATCCTAAGTATAAAAGACTGTACAACAAGGGAAAACCAAGGAAGAGAATGTACATGAAATCAATGACTCAACATGCCCCCCCATACTTAGGATAAAATATCCCTATTTATAAAAGAATATCAATAATTGAGGGACACGTGAGAGAATAATCAAAGAAGTGACAAACAGATATTACCGCCCCCCCATACTTAGGGCTGGATGTCCCTATGTATAGGCAACAAAATAGAGGTAATAGAACAAAAAGGAATATGAACAACAAAAGTTCAACACCCCCATGCTTAGGATAAAGCACATCCTAAGTATAGTGAGAAACCTAAGCGAGACCTGGGGTGTAAGAAAAAATAGAAGTATGAAACAATAAAATAGAAAATATGGATATACAAAGATGCAAAATGCAAGTACAAATTAGGTATGAGATGCAAAAGATGATAATCAAAGAACACATCTCATACAAAATGAATATGGACAACATCAATGATCATTGGGTCATGATCAAGAAAAGGCTTCAGGCAATGACTGTTTACCCAAAAGGTGGACTCAGAAGACAACTTAGATATGTTAATATTGTCGTTGTCGTGCACCTTTCTGACTAAATATGATTCTTTCCACTTGCTCTGTAATTTTCCTGGAAATAATCTCAATAGTGCATGAGATAGCCATTACTCTCTGATTTGGCTCAAACTGCTTATGGTTGATGTGTGAATCATGCCATATCTTCACTATATCCTTATATTGTAGGATACTCGAAAAGGTTGTGTCTCTAAGATCTTCCAGGGCTGTCAACACTACTATCCTCTGATCTCTTATACTCTCTGGATCCAATAATATCTATGTGACTGCCCATAGTGACATGTGCTTGATTTCCATTGGTAAGTGGCACAGCTTGCCATAAACAAGTCGAAATGGAGATGTGCCAAAGGAGTCTCGAAGGATGTCCTATAGTCCTGATGAGCGACCTACCGACTAGGGTTAAGTATCAAGAATAATCACGGCTCGTTGCGACCCCAATTAATAGGTCGAATCTCAACAAGAAAAAATCAAGACCACATAAATAAGGCAATCATAGCACGAAATCCAATGTTAGCAATCTCCACTATTTATTTAACCTGGTATAGTGACCGGAGTCGAACACAAGGAGCACGAGTGAAACCTACAAAGTAGTCGAAATCAGAGAAATAAAAGCTAATTTTTTTTTTATTTTGCAATTTATTTTATATTTTCAAAATAAGAAAACAAGACAAGGAAATAAGGAACAAACAAGTTCTGAGAATTTCTTTTAAGGATCAAAAAGGCTCAAAAATCAGAAATAAAAATGTTTTTATGTTTTTCAAATATTCAGATGTTTTTGGTAATTTTATGGGGCTTTTCAAATTTTTATATGATTTTATAAAAATCAAACAAAGGCAAGAAAAGAAAGTAGTGTACATCCTAGACTAAAATGCAAGTTTAAAATATTAAAAAAGCCCTAATGTCCTAGCTGTGGTTTTTTTTGAAAAAGTAAAAAAAATATCTAACTAAAGAAATAAAAATCCTATTTTTTAATTTTTTAGAATTTTTAATTATTTTCTTAAGTTTTTAAGGGTTTTGTGATTTTTAGTGATTTTAAAAGGGATTTTAAAACAAAAAATAATAACGAAGGTAAAACACACACATACAAGCACATATTATTTTTTTGTAATTTTTAAAGCAATTTTATATTTTTTTGGTATTTTATAAACAAAAATCACAATAAATATTACATGTTAACATGAGCTAACAATAATTTTTGTGGGTTTTTTGGAGTTAAATTGGTAAATATTTGATTAAAAACAAAGTACATAGAACACAAGGACCTACTTGCAATTAATGTAAAGTTCTTGGCCAAATATTAATAAAGAATAAAAACCTAAAAAATAATAAGCAAAACCAACAGAGAATAAACGTACATGCTCTTTAATCATGCACAAGGGCATAAATGCAAATATTAGAAATATACCATTCAAAGCATAACAAGGATAAATGCAGGGCAGATATAGCAAAAACACCACAAATCCACGTGAGAAAGCACATGAGTTTACTCAAATTGAACTGAAATGCAAATATTCAAAGTAGCAAGTGTCCATAAGCAAAATGATCGGACTATTTTAAACTACTACAAATAATTACAGGACTAAACTATAAAAGATAAAACATGAAGAGCTGAGTTGAAGTTTACCCTTTATTGGAGGCAATCCATGGGCCAAGGTTGTTCCACTTAAGATCTGATGGTTGCGCTTCACGAACTATGCATCGGCGATGGAGGGCACTGGTCAGATCTTAAGATGGATCTGATGGTCAGAGATCCCCCAAAGATGGACGGCATGGAATAGAACTGGGGGGATCTTCGATCAGACGATGGAGGGTTAGTCTGGAAGAACTCGCCTCCGATGAGTTTTTATCGTTGATGTTGTGTGGCCTCGGCGTTCTCTCGAGCTATGGAGGTGTGGAATCAGTAGGTGTTGTCGTTCTGTAGCTGTAGGAAGGAACGGAAGGGCCCAGGACCAAGCGAGAGGCCTGGGGGTGACTGGGGTACCTGAGGACTTTCCTATGGTGTTCAAAACCTCCAGATGAGGTTGGGATGCACCTCTGCTACATAGGAAGAAGGATCTTGCTCGGAAGATGGCTTCCGGCATGGGTTAAGGCGTAGTAGGCATCATATACCAAGGGGGGCAGGTCACTACGGAAGCGGTGGATGGGGCCTGCTAAATGACTCTAATTCGACGATTGGAGCTTCGTGGGAGGTTGTGAAGCGATCGTAGAAGTAGCGAGGTGTGTAATCGTTGGAGTGCGCTGAAACGATTGAAAATAGCGGATGCTCGGAGATGCCATGTTAATCATAGAAATGGTGGATTGAATGGACGATAGGTAATAAAAGGCGTACCTGACAGTGGAGGAAAATCGCCTGGGAGTCGTGGACAATGCCCATAGAGGTGATGGCCTCAATGGACGGTGGTTCTTGAGGCTTGAGATCCTTGTGGCGGAGCGGAAGCAGAGCTCACCGAACCTAGGGTTACCACACTCTAGCAGATGTCCTTGCCTTCGCCCTCTATCGCTGTCACTCTGGAAAGGAAGAGGAAGGCGCAACCGAAGAGGTGGAGCAGAAAAAGGTGCCGGAAAAAAAGGGAAGGTTAGGTTATATACACGTGAGGTTCCGACATGGAGGAGGCGCATCCCGCGTTTCGAGTCGTGGATAGAGGGAAAAAGCGAGCAAGGATTAGGGATCCACCCCCTATAATCAGGGCAAAAGATCTGGTGAAATGGAGCTCGAGTCAGTTCTGGATAATTTGGAGAAATATGGGTGAAAGTGAGGCTGGCGAAAAAGGAGACCCGGGAGGACTAGTTGACCGAAGTCAACAATCCGAGGTGGCCCAATCAGAGGCCGCCTAGGATGCTGACAAAATAAGCTACAAGACAAAATCGAATAGAAAAAGAAAGATAATTGAATTAATAATAATAAATGAATTTAAATGAAAAAATAAATAAAATGAAAATGTTTAATATTTTTTGAGGAATTTTTCTATGATTTTTAATTATTTTATGAAAACTAAACTAGTGTATATACAATATATAATATTATATATAGGTGTAATATACATATATATTATGTACATTAATTTTTATCTTATTATTTTTACATAAATACCCCAATTTTGTATTTTATTTATTTTTCTTGTGATTTTAGGAGTGAAAAATAATTTTTATTTTATTTTTATGAGTTGTTTACAGGTTTAAAATAAATAAGGGATGTGATGAATGTACATGTGCTTTGTACAATGAAAAGGGATTTTATTTTTACTTTTATTTAATTTTTCTTATTTTTATTTTATTTTTGTTTCAATTTTAGGACTATATACAAGGAGGAAAAATAATATTTTAATTTTATTTTATCAAAAATAATTATTTACATATATATGTAATATGTACAACATAGAGTAGGCCCTATCTCTCTCTACTTATTTTATTTGGTGATCAGGTCAAGGCTTGACCTTCTCTTAGGGTTTGGGTCACTCTGTATTTATTCTTAAAACCTCCTTCTACTTTCTTTTCTTTTATTCTTTTATTTTTTCATAAATATATGCTAATTATGAAATATTAACAGATGCATGCATAATGCTATGAAATTCTATTTACACCTATTTACATGATGCTTTACCAAGATAAATAGCTAAAATAAAAGAATAAAGAGTGAGAATCAGGTATTCATCACCCCCTATACTTTACCTTTGCTAGACCCTTAGCAAACACTTATTTGAAAACGAAGTAAAAAAGAAAGAAAAGAAAAAGGAGAATCAAGGTTGAATATTAAACTTGTCTTCATTAAATTGAAGTATGGAGCTTAGTCAGACCTTTAGATTATTAATTTGTCGGAACCTTATTGGGATCTAGGTTTGAGACTCAACAACCTCTAAGTTCCACCATTCTATGGTCAAGACTCTTCAATAATTCAGATCAGAACAAGTCTACATACACAAACTCTAATGATTATGAATCTTTTCTTGTACTGTGTAAGTGATGTGTAGCTCCCCACCTCAGAAATAACAAGGCAACAACCTCCCTCAGCAAGGTAACTCTAATGCCCTAGTCCAACAGCTCTTTCCTCGAGGAGTGGGGTATTCCCTTCTAAGTTCAAGTTCAACCGACTCAAGAAGGGGGGGAAGAAGAGAATGGACCGTGGCCAGTGTAGCCACGTATCCCTGGGAGCCCAACCAATGTAGCTAAATTGTGCCCTCGTACCTAGAGGAGGGGAGGACCCGGCGCTCGCACGTCAGAAAGATCTTGATTGGAAGCTTGGATACCAGGTTCCAGCTGACTGGATCGGAAGGATCAAGTCAGTAATCTACTGACTTACCAATATGGGGAATAGCTTAAATACATCTGACTTTACCGGTAATAATATACCTTTCTTTCTAAGAACACCTACACCTACACTTTCTTCCTCTCCCCATAAAGAAACTACCTTCTCTTCGAGTCGTTTAGCTGGCATCAATTTCGGTGTCTCCCGCTGCAAGCTTCATGAGATGAGAAGGTGTAACATAAGCTTTGCTTTATTTGACTATATACACTCCAGCAAGCATTTTATTTTTAATCAGGCCCACCACTTTTTTGAGTTTTTCTTTCTTTTGCAATTTTTTTCATGTGCATATGTACAACGTATCTACATGGTGCAGCACATATATGCAAGGGCTTTTTCTTCTTGAGCCAGTAGACTATCCCTCTTTTGAAGCATTATTGCAACCCACGACTCATGTCTTTAGACCTCAACATTGCTAGACCAAGTTGAGATGCACTTCCCTCCCTAAAGGAAGATGAGAGGTTCCGCCTAGAAGTACTACCCTCGTATGGTACCCCAAGCCAAAGGAAACTGCCTCCTCACCACCTCATCTGTATGGAGCTGAGTGTAAAGTGTTGGTCCAAGTAAAGCCATTGTCTGTGAGAGTCAAGCGTGCGTTGTTAAATGTTCTACTTAGGCTCATCAAGATGACATGTGAACATAGCCTAGTGGACTCAAAGAATTAATTCATTAGTGGACCTGAAAAATCTTAGCCCCAAATCCTATAAGGTTCCTTTGAGAATTAGGTGGTTTAAGGTATTAACCAAGCTCCATTTTCCAATTTAATCCCAGACTTGTTTAAATGTCAACTATGATTCAGAAGAATATGAAAATATTTACAAAAGTCTTTTTATGCAAAGTTTTTGAACATGTGCAAAAGTTTTGAAAATGTTTGAATGCATGCGTGAATGCAAAAATTATGCAAACTATTTACAAACATTTACATAAGGGTTTTTGCAAACTTTTATTTTTCAAAAAATTTTACAAATATTTTGTACTATATACACAATTTTGATAAAAAATTATTTTCAAACATTTCACAATCAAAACATTTTTACAAACATTTGTACAAAAATAATTTTTGTACGTAGCTATGTATGTGCAAGAAAGAATTTTATATGCAAGAAAATTTTTAAACATTTTGTGATTTTTAGGTCGTGTATTTTAGCCAATTTATTTATTAACACATTCACTCAAAGTACGAGTTATGACTAAAGTATATATGAAACATATACAGCACCCCCCTATACTTAGCTCGAACGATGTCCTTAGAGTGATCAAAGAGCGATGAAGAAGACATAACTCGTGCTTAGTACTGGAAAGTGAAAAAAAAAGGCTATATTACAACGAAGAATAAAAGAATAGAACGAATAGAGCTTGGTTATTCCCCCATACTTAGGATCAAGTAATCCTAAATATAGAAGAGAGTACACAAAGGGAAAACCGAGTGATAGAATGTACAGGGTCTACCTCCCCTATACTTAGGATAAAATATCCCTAAGTATAGGCAGTAAAACAAAGGTACAAAGAATCAAAAGAATAATAAAAAATCTGACAACCCCCCTATACTTAGGCTAAAGCAAACCCTAAGTATAGCATAACCATAAGATGCAAATGTGGTTTTAGACAAAAGAAAGTGTGATATGGACATCTAGATCTATACAAAGCGGAAGAAGGTGATAATCAGGCATGGGATGCAAATAATGTGAGTCAAAGACCACATCTCATGCAAAATGAATCAGGGCGACGTAAATGATCAGCGGATCATGATCTAGATATGGCTTGAGGTGCAGACCATTAATGTGAAAGGTGGACTCATATGATATCTCATATATGTTAATACTACCATTGTCATGCACCTTTCGGACCAGGTCTGGTCCCTTCCACTTACTATGCAATTTCTCTGGAAATAATCTATTCCTGCCATCAAACAACCATACTCTTTGATCTGTCTCAAACTGTTTATGGCTGATATGAGAATCATGCCATATCTTTACTCGCTCCTTATACTGTAGACTGTTTGAAAAGGTTGTATCTCTAAGCTCCTCCAAGGATGCAAATTTTGCCTTCGTTTGATCACATATACTCTATGGATACAATAATACCTCGGTGACAGCCCATAGTGACTTACGCTTAATTTCAACAGGTAAATGGCATGTCTTGCCATAAACGAGACGAAAGGGAGACGTTCCCAATGGAGTCTTGATGGAAGTCTGATATGCCCATAAGACCAAGTCCAAAAGTTGTGACCAATCCTTTCGGTCTGGGTGGACTTCCTTATGCATTATAGTATTGATCTCTTTGTTCGATACTTCAGCAAGACCATTAGTTTGAGGATGATATGGAGTGGAAACTCAATGGTCTATGTTTAACTCGTTAGCAAGGGCCATTATCTTGTCGTTGATAAAATGAGACTCCTCAGATATCAATACTCTAGGCACCCCAAACCGCGAAATAATATTCTTCCTCAAAAAACTGCACACAGTCCTGGCATCTGAGGTTCGGGAGGGAATGGCCTCAACCCAATGACTCAGATAGTCAACAACCAATAGAATGTACTCAAATCCCTGACTCTTTGGGAATGGACCCATGAAATCAATGCCCATGCATCAGAGACCTCACAGAAGTGAATGGGATGCATCAGCATCATATTACGTTGTCCACAGGTGCCCATCCTCTGACAGTCAGTACATCTCTTCATGAATTCATCAGAATCCTTGAAGAGGGTTGGCCACCAGAGGTTGGATTGGAGCACTTTCAGTGTTGTCCTCCTCCCAGAATGATGTCCTCATGTCTCAATCTTGTGGAAGTATGTGAGGGCACTATGGTGCTCCTCCTGAGGATTGCACCGACGCCAGACGCTATCCCCTCCTTCATGATAGAGGATGGGATCCTCCCAATGGTAAGATATGGCCTTCGTGAGGAAGGTATCAAGTCGCTGCCTGGGCCAACCTTGTGGAACTTTCTTAGCAAAAACATAGTTCACAATGTCGACATACCATGGGAGCGAGGCGATGGCAAGGATCTCCTCATCTGGGAAGGTCTCAGTAATAGGATCAATGAGCCTGTATTCCTCAAGATTTTCCAAATGGGAGAGATGATCCGCCACCAAATTCTTAACTCCAGGCTTATCCTTAATCTCAGGAGTAGAAGGATCCATCTAGTCAATAGAGCTTTGGCATCCTTCTTTGCCATAAGGTTCTTGATGGCAGTGTGATCAATATAAATTATCACTTTGGATCCAAGAATATATGATCTGAATTTGTCCAAGGTGAAAACTACGGCTAGCATCTCTTTCTCCATGAAGGTGTAGTTCCACTAAGCGACATCCAATGTATGGCTAGAGTAGTGAATGGCAAAGGGTAAAGCATCCCTCCTCTGTCCTAGCACGGCCTCCACGGCAAAATCGGAGGCATATGTCTTGATCTCGAATGGGAGAGACCAATCTGGCAGTTGAAGGACAGGAGCCTCAACAACTAGGTTCTTGAGAGTCTCGAACAATGAAAGAAACTTATCATATATAATGAACTCGATGTCCTTCGTCAGCAGATCAGCGAACGGTCAGCCAATCCTGATGAAGTCATGAATAAAACGTCCGTAGAAACCGAAATGCCCCAGAAAAGACTGCAACTACCGCAAGTTGGATGGTGGATTGAGTTTCCTGATGATATCCAACTTGGCCGGATCAACCTCCATACCCCTGTTGGAGATGATATGACCAAGCACCATCCCATGAGTCACCATGAAGTGACTCTTCTCCCATGAAAGAACAAGATGTACCCCAATGCAGTGCTAAAGCACTCAGTATAGGCAATCAAGACAAGCATCGAACCCGTCATCGATCGAGAAGTCATCCATGAAGACCTCTAAACATTCACCCACTAGGTCCGAGAAAATGGACAACATGCACCTTTGGAATGTCGTCGAGGCATTACATAAACCAAAGGGCATCAGCCTGAAAGCATATGTCCCAAACGGACAGGTGAATGTCATATTATCCAGGTCTTCGGTTGCGCCTACCTCTTCCTTTCCAGAGCATTCTGATGAGCGACCTACCGACTAGGGTTAAGTATCAGGAATAATCATGGGTCGTTGTGACCCCAATCAATAGGTCAAAGCTCAACAAGAAAAAATCAAGACCACACAAATAAGGCAATCAAAGCAACAATCTATTATTAGCGGTCTTCGCTATTTATTTAACTTGTTATAGCGACTAGGGTCGAACACAAGGAGCACGAGTAAAACCTGCGAAATAGTCAAAATCAGAGAAATAAAAGCTAATTTTTATTTATTTTTATTTTGCAATTTTTTTATATTTTCAAAATAAGAAAACAAGATAAGGAAATAAGGAACAAACAAGCTTTGACAATTTGTATTAAGGGTCAAAAAGGCTCAAAAACCAGAAATAAAAATGTTTTTATGTTTTTCAAATACTCAGATTTTTTGGTAATTTTATGGGATTTTCCATTTTTTATATGATTTTATAAAAATCAAACAAAGGCAAGAAAAGAAAGCAATGTACAGCCAGGACTAATAGGCAAGTTTAGAATACTAAAAATGTCCTAATATCCTGGTTGTGATTTTTATGAAAAAGTAAACAAAAATATCTAACAACAGAAACTAAAATCCTATTTTTTATTTTTTAGAATTTTTAATGATTTTTAAAAGCTTTTAAGGGTTTTGTGATTTTTAGTGATTTTAAAAGGGTTTTTACAACAAAAATAATAATGAAGGTAAAACACAAACAGACAAACACACACTTATTTTTTCATAATTTTTAAAAGCAATTTTTGTATTTTTGGTATTTTACAAAATAGATAGAATACGTTTTTAGGGCTTTTGATTCTTAGAAAATATCAAATAAAACTAAATTAATTCACAAAAATCACCATAAATATTACGTATTAGCAGGAGCTAACTATATTTTTTATGGGATTTTTGGAGTTCATTTGGTAATTATTTGATTAAAAACAAATCACATAGAACAGAAGGACCTACTTGCAATTAACATAAAGTTCTTAGCCAAATATTAACACAGAATAAAAACTTAGGATCGATATGCAAAACAACCATAGAATAAACGCACATGCTCATTTAATCACGCAAAGGGGCATAACTGCAAATATCAGAAATATTCCATTCAAAGCATAACAAGGATAAAGTCCAGGGAAAATATTGCAAAAGCACCACAAATCCACGTGAGACAGCATGTGAGTTTACTCAAACTGGACTGAAATGCAAATATTCAAAGTAGCAAGGGTCCTAAGCAAAATGACCAGACTATTTTAAACTACTACAAATAATTACAGGACTAAATTATAAATGAAAAAACATGAAGGGATGAGGTAAAGTTTACCTTTTATTGAATGTAGTCCAAGGGCCGAGGTGGTTTGGGTTGGGCTCAATCTGAACGGGTATGGTGGCCTTTACCCTTAACGATCTCCCTCATCTACTGGTGAAACTCATCCATCTCCCGCCTAAAGGATGCCTAGTGGTATGAGAGTCGGCAGGCTAGATCATCAAGAGTTGGGTTCTCATAGGCTGGCACATGAGAACCGGACTGGTTGCCTCCGTGGAAATGAGGCTGATGCTGCTTGAAACGTGAGGGGGAGGCTGAGAATACTATTGCTGAGGTTGTTGTTGCCTCCACTGATGTCCCTACAGGTAGGGATGAGGACCCGACTGATACTTGTAGGATGGTTGTTGGGAGTAGTGGTGTTGCTTCTTAGGCTGGCTAGACTGCCCACCCTGACCTGGAGGTTGTTGCTGGGACGAGGCGCCTCCGGTAGACCACCTGAATCTTCGATGATCTCCGCGGATCCCTGGCTGATGTCGGTCATACCAAATCCCGATGACTTCCATCAACAGCTCCTGCTCGTATGGGGATGGGGGAAGAACTGCCAGTGGTTGATCCTACTGGTACATCACCATCGGAGTGTCCTGAGATGGCGATGGCTGAGAATACTGGTGCTGCAACTGGTGGACCAGCTCCACCTGGATATGGTGAACTTGACGATACTGAGCGGAGTGCAAGGGTGAACTGTTGCTGCTACGATCAGCCTGTGACCTGAGACAGAGCTGAGAAGTCATATGTGCCTTTTGGAGACACATGATTTGGGTCTTCAGGTCACTCAAGGTCTGTGCCAACTGATCAATCTGCGTCAAGCCTTGGCCCTACTTCTTCTCAATGATCTCTATGTGGTCCAGCTTCTCGCTGATTATACCCATGTCAGCGGCAGATGACTCTGACTGTGTTGCTGCTGCTGACGAAGAAGTGGATGGACCTGCATCAATCGGTGCTATCCTCTAATAGGACACAGCCTGGGGTAGGGGCTTCCCCTATGTGTAGAGCTTGGTCTGGGACATCACTATATAGTTCTCGACCATCTCCTCATAGAAGGCCCAGACCTGGTACTCATCCTTGGCGAATAGGAGCCCTCACAAGAAGCGTTAACAAGCCTAGTGTGTGTGTGTCACTCTCTTGCACAAGCAAATCAAACAAGGAGGGGATGACTCTCCCAAGACAGATTTTAAGTGAGGTGTCTTTTATGATCAAGTTTGCTTAAACAGTCCTAATTTTATGATTTTCACTTTTTATGGTATTTTTCAATAACAAACAAATGCCTAACAAATTTTTTGATCTCTTGATTATTTAAAGTCAAAAAATAAGGGGGAGAAATTGAAAAAGTCGATGCATGATCAAACACTATGATGCATGCAAAGTAAGAAAGGCATACCAAACTCCATCACTCTACATGCAGGGTGATCCATGTATAAATTTAAAGGCAAAAATGTAAACTAATATAGATGATGCATGAAGAAAACGACCTTAGAGGAGCAATTTCTAATAATCGTGAAACATTAATTAACTTATTAGAGAGAGAGAGAGAGATATCTGATCTCGGATGCCGATCGGTGTCCGCCACAATGGATCCTGCACGCGTTGCATATAGCCTCTAGCGGCACGTGAACTCTCAGTCAATCAGATTAACATTTTATTATGAATTATTATTAAGGTCCAATTACGAATCTATAGGCGCATGCAATCTATTAGGGATTAGGCCTTAATGAGTTACGTTGCAATCAAGAGAAAATCCTAAATCTAAGGACTAAATTTTGCGATAATCAAATAGTAAAAAGATGAAGAAAACAAAATCATGAAAAACCACGGTGAGGTCCCCCGAGCACACCAATGCTCTGCAAAACCGACCCGATATGTCAAGCATTCAGAAGAGTGTCCAGAGTCTAGATTTATTACAATATATATAAATGTGCTGGAAAGAAAACCTAACTACTCAATTCTATATAACTATTATATGGTGGTCCTCGTGCTCCTCCTTGGTTTGGTTACTCCAATTGAAAGTCGCAACATCCTTGGGCAGTACCTCACACAAAAAGCAAAGCAGAGATAATGTCAGAAAAATAGTTATATAAAATATAGATAAAAATAAACAGAAATGTGAAAAGACGACTAATTTGTGCTCCCCGGCAACAGTGCCATTCTGATGAGCGACCTACCAACTAGGGTAAAGTATCAAGAATAATCACGGGTCACCGCGACCCTAATCAATAGATTGAAGGTCAACAAGAAAAAATCAAGACCACACAAATAAGGCAATCAAAGAACGAAATCCAATGTTAGCGGTCTCCACTATTTATTTAACCTGGTATAGGGACCAGGGTTGAACACAAGGAATATGAGTAAAACCTACTAAGTAGTCAAAATCAGATAAATAAAAGCTGATTTTTATTTATTTTTATTTTGTGATTTTTTTAATATTTTCAAAATAAAAAGACAAGATAAGGAAATAAGGAACAAACAAGCTTTTACAATCTTTATTAAGGGTCAAAAAGGCTCAAAAATCAGAAATAAGAATGTTTTTATGTTTTTTTAAATATTCAGATGTTTTTTGATAATTTTATGAGATTTTTCCAATTTGATATGATTTTATAAAAATCACACAAATGCAAGGAAAGAAAGTAGTGTACAACATGGACTAAAAGGCATGTTTAAAATATAAAAATGCACTATTGTCCTGGTTGTGATTTTTATGAAAAAGTAAACAAAAATATCTAACTACATAAACTGAAATCCTATTTTTGATTTTTTTCGAATTTTTAATGAATTTTTGTATGTTTTTAAGGGTTTTGTGATTTTTAGTGATTTTAAAAGGTTTTTTAAACAAAAATAATAATAAAGGTAAAACACACACAAACAAGCACATACTAATTTTTTTGTAATTTTTAAAGCCAATATTATATTTTTTGATATTTTATAAAACATACAAAAAAATTCTTTTGGGTTTTTTATTTTTAGAAAATATAAAATAAAACTAAATTAATTCACAAAAATCACCATAAATATTAGGTATTAGCAGGAGCTAAAAATAATTTTGTAGGATTTTTGGAGTTAATTTGGTAATTATTTGATTAAAAACAAAGTACACAGAACACAAGGACCTACTTGCTATTAACGTAAAGTTCTTGGCCAAATATTAACACAGAATAAAAACTTTGGACCGAATATGCAAAACCACTAGAGAATAAACACACATGCTCATTTAAACACGCACAAGGGCATAAATGCAAATATCAGAAATATTCCATTCAAAGCATAATAAAGGAAAAGTTAAGGGCAGATATTGCAAAAACACCACAAATCCACGTGAGATAGCATGCGAGTCTACTCAAACTAGACTGAAATGCAAATATTCAAAGTAGCAAGGTCCATAAGTAAAATGACCATAATTTTAAACTACTACAAATATTTACAAGACTAAACTATAAAAGACAAAACATGAAGGGCTGAGGTCAAGTTTATCCTTTATTGAACACGATCCAAGGGCCGAGGTTGTTCCACTTAAGATCTGACGGTTGTGCTTCATGGACGATGCTTCAGCGATGGAGGGCGCCGATCAGATCTTCAGATGGATCTAATGGTCGGAGATCCCCCGAAGATGGACGGCATGGATTAGTTTGGGGGATCTTCGATCGGACGTCGGAGGGTTAGTCTGGAAGAACTTGCCTCCATCGAGTTTCTATCATCGGTGATGCATGGCTTCGACGTTCTCTCGAGCTACGGAGGTGTGGAATCGATTGGTGTTGTCATTCCGCGTCTGCAGGAAGGCACGGAAGGGCCCAGGACCAAGCGAGAGGCCCTGGGGGTGACTGGGGTACCAGGGGCCTTTCCTGTGGTGTTCAAAACCTCCAAATGAGGTCAGGATGCACCTCTACCTTGCAAGAAGATGGATCTTGCTCGGAAGATGGGTTCTGGTACAGATTTTGGTGTAGTAGGCATCGCAAACCAAGGGGGGTCAGTGAACGGGGCAGGTCACTATGAAAGTGGGGGACATGGCCTGTTAAACAACTCCAATCCGACTATTGGAGCTTCGTAGGAGGTTGTGGAGCGATCATAGAAGAGGAAGGGAGTCAGAGCAAGGTGTGTGATCGTCGGAGTGCGACGAAACAATGGAAAATAGAGGATGCTCGGAGATGCTCTATCCATCGGTGAAATGGTGGATTGTATGGATGATAGGTGATAAAAGTACCTGACAGTGGAGGAAAATTACATGGGAGTCATGGACAAAGACCACAGAGGTGATGACCTCAATGGACGACATTTCTAGAGGCTAGAGTTTGCGGTGGAGCGGAGGCAGAGCTCGCCGGACCTAGGGTTACCACACTCTAGCAAATGTCCTTTCCTTCACCCTCTCTCATTGTCACTCTGGAAAGGAAGATGCAGGCGCAACCGAAGAGGTGGAGCAGCAAAAGGCGCGGGAAAAGAGGGGGAAGATTAGGTTATATACAGGTGAGGGTCCGACATGGAGGAGGCATATGCCTGCATTTCGAGGCATGGATCGAGGAGGGAAGAATAGAGCGAGGATTAGGGATCCACCCCCTCTAATCAGGGCGAAAGATCAGGTGAAATGGAGCTCGGGTCAGTTCTGGATAACTGGGAGAAATCTTGGTGAAAATGAGGCTAGCGAAAAAGGAGACCTGGGTGGACCAGTTGACTGAAATCAACAATCCAAGGTGGCCCAATCAGAGGTCGCCTAGGATGGGGACAAAGTAAGGTATAAGACAAAATAGAAGAGAAAAAGAAATATAACTGAATTAAAAATAATAAATGAATTTAAATGAATTTAAATGAAAAATAAATAAAATGAAAAATGTTTATTATTTTTCAAGGATTTTTTCTATGATTTTTAATTATTTTTTTGAAAACTAAATTAGTGTATATACAATATATAGTATTATATACAGGTATAATATACCTATTTATTATGTACATTAATTTGTATATTATTATTTTTACTCAAATACACCAATTTTGTATTTTTTATTTTTCTAATGATTTTAGGAGTATAAAATAATTTTTATTTTATTTTTATGAGTTATTTATAGGTTTAAAATAAATAAGGGATATGATGAATATACATGTGCTTTGTATAATGAAAGAGGATTTTATTTTTGCTTTTATTTAATTTTTCTGAATTTCTGTTATTTTTGTTTTATTTTTAGGATTATATACAAGGAGCTAAAGATAATATTTTAATTTATCAAAAATAATTATTTACATATATAGGTAATATGTACAACATAGAGTAGGCCCTATCTCTGTCTACTTATTTAGTTGGAGATCAGGTCAAGGCTTGACCTTCTCTTGGGGTTTGGGTCACTCTATATTTATTCTAAATACCTCCTTCCTTTTTCTTTTCCTTTATTCTCATATTTTTGCACAAATACATGCTACTTATGCAATATTAACAGATGCATGAATAATGATATGTTATTGTATTTGCACCTATTTACATGATGCTTTGCCAAGATAAATAGCTAAAATAAATGAATAAAGAGTTAGAATTAGGGATTCATCAAGTCCCACAAGACTGATTCCAAAAGCTATGACCAATCCTTTCAGTTTGGATGGACAACCTTCTGCAATATCGTCTTAATCTCTCATTTCAAAACCTCAGCAATACCATTCTCCTGTGGATGATATGGAGTGGCAACTCTATGGTTTATGTTGAACTCATTAGTAAAGACCATTACCTTTTCGTTGATAACATGAGTACCCCAATTAGAATCACAATTCTCGGGACAATGAACCATGATATGATATTCTTCCTCAAAAATCTACAAACAGACCTCACATCAGCGGCTAAGGTAGGGATGGCCTCAACCCAATGACTCATAATCTACAACCAACAAAATGTACTCAAATCCCTGACTCTTCGGGAATGGTCCTATAAAATCGATGCCCCATGCATCAAAAACCTCACAGAAATGAATGGGCTGCATCAGCATGATTTCACTATGACCACAACTACGCATCTCTAATAGTCAGTACACCTCTTCACTAATTCATATGAATCCTTTAAGAGTGTTGGCCACCAATTATCAGATTGGAGAACCTTTTGTGTTATCCTTATCCAAGAGTGATGTCCTCCTTCCTCAAGCTTGTGGCAATAGGTGTGGACACTGTGGTGCTCTCACTAAGGAATACAGCGATGCTAGACACTATCCCCTCCTTCATGGTAAAGGGTAGGATCCTCCCAAGGGTACAACTTGGATTTCGCTAGGAAAGTCTCAAGTCGTTGCCTAGTCCAACCTTGTGAAACTTTCTTGGCAATAAGATAATTCACAATGTCAACATACAAAGGGATATAGGTGATAGCAAGAATCACCCTGTCTGGGAAAGTCTCAGTAGTAGGTGTGGTTGTCTGTGAATCCAAAAGATGCTCTAATCGGAAAAGGTGATCCACCACCACATTCTCGACTCCAAGCTTATCCTTTAACTCAATATCAAACTCCTGGAGTAGAAGCATCCAATTAGTTAATCATGCCTTGGCATCCTTCTTATCTACTAAGTACCGGATGGTGATGTGATCAGTGTAAATAGTAACTCTAGATCCAAGAATGTAAGATCTGAACCTATCCAAAGTAAAGACTACCACTAGCATCTCCTTCTCTGTAATAGTATAATTCCTCTAGGCGTCATACATATTCTTGCTAGTGTCGTGAATGGCAAAAGGCAAACCATCCTTCCTTTGTCATAGAACAACCCCTATGGCAAAATCAGAAGCATCCAACATGATCTCGAATGGGAGAGACCAATCGGGTGGCTGAAGTACAGGACCATGCACAACCAAATTCTGGAGAGTCTCAAATAACGAAATACACTTATCATCTACAAGGAACTCAATGTCTTTTATGAGAAGATCAATAAGTGATCGGACAATACGACTGAAGTCTTGAATGAACCATCGGTAGAAACCGATATGCCGTTAAATAGAATGCGACTACCTCAGATTGGACGGTGGAGTGAGCTTTTTGATGATATCTACCTTAGTCAAATCGACCTCCATGTCCCTGTTTGAGATGATGTGACCAAGGAACGACCCTTGGGTCATCATAAAATGATTCTTCTCCCTAGATAGAATAAGGTTGACCTCAATGCACCATTGAAGCACACGGTCTAGGAAAGAAAGACAAGCATCAAACCCATCGCCATAGATAGAAACATTATCCATGAAGACCTCTAAACATTCACCCACCATGTCCGAAAAGATGTAAATAATGCATCGCTGGAATGTAGTCGAGGCATTACATAATCCCAAGGGCATCCATCTAAAAGCATACGTCCCAAACAGGCATGTGAATGTCGTTTTATCCTAGTCTTAGGGCACAATGGCCACCTAATTATTCCTCGAGTACCTGTCAAGAAAGCAATAATCACTCTTCCCATCTATTCTCTGAATTTGACCAATGAATTTTAGATAGAAGTGATCCTACTTGGTAGCATGATTCAATCGTCTGTAGTCCGCACAGACCCTCCAAGAAGTGGGTACACGTGTAGCAATCTCCTCTTCATCCTCATTCATAACAATAATGATACCCATATTCATGGGCACCACATGTAATGGACTAACCCACTTTGATTTGAAGATGGGGTAGATAAAATCAATGCTCCACCACTTGGATATTTCCTTCATTACCTCCTCTCGAAGATTCGGCTTCATCCTATGCTAAAACTCACGAGATGGCTTGGCATCATCCTCGAGATAGATGTGGTGGGAGCACATAGCCGGACTTATCCCCTAGAGATCTGCTACATACTAACTGATTGCCTTGCGATTACTCTCAACAACCTTCATCAAACAAGATTCTTGTTCATCAGTCAAATCCGCTGAGATAATGACTGGAAACATATCTGGATCTTCTACAAGGAACATGTACTTCATGCTCTATGGTAAGGTACTCAATTCTAGGCATGTGGGAGCTGCTAAATCCGACCTATGAAATGTATCAATAAAGTCTACCAGATCTGAATGTGAGAACTCTCGCTGCTCCTCTAAAGTCGATGAAGAGGGCCCTATTTGTATCTCTATCAACTGCATTGGTACTGTCTCCATCCTTGTTGTAGGCTCTGCAGAAATTAAACACGGAAGGTACTCATCAAACTCCTTCCAATCAAAGTTCGTGTAAGAATCAGAGGGAGCAAAATGACAATAAATAAAATCTACCTCGCTAACCGGATCGGCATCACCAGCCTCTATGGTATCCTGCTCCAAAAGTGCGCTCTCTAAAATCTCATCAACTATCAACTGTAACTCTGCTTTCTCTGAAGATGTGACTAGAGCTCATGAATCCTCATCTGCCCAAACTGCCTCATCATCTGTAATCACAAAGTCACACTCATGGTGGATGTCTAGATCTAAATCTGTCATCTATACTGAGCCTGTTGAATCTCTGGCTCTCATCTCCTCAATCGTCTCTATTCGTATACTCTCGCCCTCTACGCGAAAGTATACCTTCCCGCTATCATGATCAGACACAACCTTTGTTATCGTCAGGAAAGGTCGATGTAATTTGATCGAAGTATCTCTCATGCATTCATGGATCTCCATGTCCAACATAATGAAGTCCACAAGAAATTTCAAGCCCTGAATGGTGTCGACAATGTCCTTCAGTAACCCCTTCGGCCTCCTGACAGATCTGACTGCAAACTAAAGTACCATTCTGCTCTTTCTGAGAGGGCCAAACTCGAAGTGATCAAGTAAGGATGTCAAAAGAAGGTTAATCACATAACTATTGTATAATAGAGTACGATCGAACCACTGCTCGTGAATGTGGCATCTAGCAAATAGAGCCCCTGAATCTGACCTCTTGGCTAGTAATTCAGGATGGTGAAAGATGTGGCACAGGTAAGCACATGGATCTATGCATTGTGGTTGTGCCTCTTCTTCCTATGGAGTGTGGTATCTCTCTAAAATTCTTATGGAAGAGAAGGATGTGCTCTAATGCCTCCTGGAGAGTCAGCCGCATATGAAATCGATCTATCATCTGCTCATTGAACTCTAACTATTGTCTCTTTTGGGGATTTTCAATTTTTTGGCCCTTCTCTAAGAGGAGTGCTTATTAGAAGGGGATGGATGTACCCTCATCAGGAACTAGAGGGTTTGGAGTAGGAAAAGGTCTTTGAGCATACAAATGGTTCGAATCCATACAAGCATCATCAAGCATTACATCAGATGGACCAGGAGAAGAAAGAGAAACCTTTCTTTTATTCATATTTTGTTTTTTAATATTTTACCATTTTTTGTATGGAAACATCATCCTAAGATACATAAAGAGAAGTCAAAACAACTAGATTATTTGTACATGGACTGTTGGTGGCATCAGCACCACCGACAACATCTGAAGAAGCGACACAGTATCATGCTATGACTCATCATGTAGAATATTGGTGGCATCAGCACCACCATCTGTAGCATCTGGAGAAGCGATGACATTATCATTTTCGTCTAAATCATCAATCTTGGTGGCATTAGTACCACCATCATCATCAAAATCAGTGGCATCAGCACTGCTCTTTAGCTCGTCCAACGCTCCTGAATGGGTATGTTGATGTTGCCTAAATGAGGCGCCACCTCATGGCTCCCTACCAATCCCAAGTGTCACAAAATCAGCGTCAAACAACTATGAATATCAAGAGGTACCTCACTAGGAGTGGCATACTGTGTAGACTGTACCTGCTTAGACTTCCTCTTTAGATTATTTGGATTAGGCTAAATCTGTGCAGGTATGGCGACCTTGCCCTTGATGATCTCTCCCATATCCTGCCTGAACTCATCCATCCCTCTTCTAAAAGTGGTATGCATCTCTGCAAGCATGCGAGAGAGATCCTCTAAAGCTGGGTTCTCACACAAGGGTGTATGGGAACCGGATCGGTTACCTCTCTGAAAGTGATGAGGCTGGCCATGCTGTTGTTGATGTGGGTATCAGTGAAGAGGGCTACTGGAAGTGGGAGTGAATTTGTTGTTTCCTCCACTGCTGATTCTGGTAATGGGGTTGAGGAATGTTATGCTAGGAGTATTGTGGCTATGACTGCTACGTACCATGTCCTGAATGTGTCAGAGACTGTTGTTCGGATTGAGCATCACCAATAGACCATCTGAAGTCTGCGTGATCATGGTGGATACCGGGCTGCTGCTAGTACTAAGAATACCAAATCTCATTAACTTCCATCAACGGCTCCGACTGCTCATTCAACAGTGGAGGAAGGGACGCCAATGGCTGATCATTATGATACACCACCATTGGTATATTTGGTGATGGTGGTGGTGGAAACTTGTACTATGGGGCTGGTTGAACATGGTCTTCCTGAATATGGTGAACCTATCTATATAAGGCGGATGGCTGTGAGGATCTGCTCCCCTGATCAGCATCTGACTTAGACTCTAGCAAAGAAGCCGTCTGTGTATCTTCAAGGAATATGATCTGCATCTCAGGTCACTCAAATTCTAGGCTAGCTCATCAATCTTGTTGAGCTTGTCTAGGCCCTGACACATCTTCTTCTCTATGATCTCCATGTGGTCTAACTTCTGGTTGATAATGCCCATGTCTATAGTTGATGACTCTGTTAGTGTTTTTGTTGTGGAAGATGAAGATGGACCAGCCTCTCTACATGAAACTCTCTGGTGAGACAATGCCTAGTGTGGAGGCTTCCCTAAATATACACACAGTTCTGGGTCATCACTGTATAGTCTCAGTCATCTCCTCATAGATGGCCCAGACCGGATCCTCGTCCTTGGAAAAATTGGATCCTTCACAAGAGGCATTGACAAGCCCCAGTAGCTCGGGTGTCCGCCCACAAAAGAAACTCTGAACCAGGTTGGGCTTGTTAATACCATAGTGGGGACACCTGTAAATGAGCTCTCTTGGATCCCAAGCCTTATGGAACTACTCGTTTGGGATCATGGTGAAGTTGCATATCATGGTTCTCGCTACGTTGGTCCGATCGATTGAATAGTAATTGTTGTGGTACTCAGTCCTCAACTGCTCCCACGTAGTGATAACCTTCCCCAAGTGATTCAGCCAGTAGGCTGCTCTGACAACCAATGATAATGGGAAGGCTATTAGCTTGATAGTATCCTCGTCCACTAGCATGTCATAGACGGTACTGCAGAGCATCTCGAATTCCTATAAGTGGATGTGAGTCTCCTCGATGGAATGTCCATGGAACTTGGTCAACAGCTGGATCATCTCTGGACGGAGCTCAAAATCTCCTAAAATGGCAGGCAACTAAATACACCTATGAGTGAGAGTCGCACTAGGGTTGTGCAACTCCCTCATGGTGCGCAAAGGTCTCGCATCTGCTTTGGCGTCTGTTGGGTCCTCAAGCCTACAAATCTCTCCTCCACCACCAGGTCTCTCTATTCTAGCATCTCCGATTTACATCAACTCCCTCCTAACCTCTATCATAAGTATCCCCCGGTTTCAGATCTATCTCTTCATCGCCTCTAGGGAAGCTAGGAGGTTGTTGTTGATCACAACCTGGTCAAATACATTACGAACATCTGACTGCTCATCCTCTCTCTGCTCGTGGGCCATCTTGTCAGACTCTAAAAGGAAAAAGAGCGGACCTCAAGTTTTGCCAAGTCAACAAAAATCTGCTCTGATTGATGTTGTATCTCAGGTTATGTATCAGGGAGATCAAAAAAGAAGGAGATGGAATACTTAGGTTTCGAGAGAGGGTCAAAGCTCTCTGGAACTACTCTAGATGAATGAGCAGGTGTGTTGTGAAGCGGTGCCACTAGAGGTAGACTAAGAGACTACCTTCCCATCATCGTGATGTAGATTGAAAGTGAAGATTAGATCTTGATTGAAAAACAATGATCAGAAAACAAACCCCCAAATTCACCAACTCAATACAGTGATAACCGTGAAAGTTTGGTCGTTAATCTGTTCAGCTTTAGAGTTTAGTGATAAAGCAGTTATATTAACAAGCTCGTAGGTGTAGTCTCCTAGAGTACACCACGAATTAGTTGATGAATCCCCCACACAGAGAATTATCCTCGTAAGAGCTCGGGAATCGTTCTAAGGGAATCCACCTTTGTATCCACACAATTGCTTCTACTAATGTCTGAGGCAAGTGCTTGCAGCAATAATAGGACCCAAGAGTCAAAGTCCAAGCACTTAGGGCACAAGTCCATGTCTTTGGGCTCTATTCCTTAAGTGTTTGTGCCTCACTCTTCCTAGAGAGTACTTGCAAATAAGGAGGAGGTTACTCTCGTCAAAACAATGAATGTGATCTTTACCTTTACTTTTAGTTTTGAGTGAAAATTAGCAGTCTGAATTTTTATTAGGTTATCACTTATTTGTATTTTTGAATAAAAACACGTCTAATGAATTTTCTGATTTCCTTTTATTCCTATGTCAAGGGAAATAGGGGGAGGAAGATGGAAAATCCGATGCACGAGAAAACTATGATTGCATGCACAAGATAGAAGGCATACCTTACTCTAGCAATCTACGTGCAATGTGATCCGTGCATAAGTCAAAACTTAGCTATATGAATGCAAAGGTGAGAACCATCCTAAACAAAAACTTCTATTATCGTGAAGCACCAGTTATTTTGACTGGGTCTAAACATGTCTATAAGAACAGACATTCTATTATGATTGTGGACCTAATCATTACTTGGCTCAACCAAATAGAAACCAAAATCCAAGGGCTGAAGCACAAAAAATCTGTAAGAAAACAAATAAAAATAAAGGTGAAGAAAACCAAAATCTGGTGAGGTCCCCCAAGTGTACCCGCACTTGGTGAAACAGACTCTGAATAATGTTCAAAGTCTCAAGTCCTAAAAACTAGAAAACGGGTAAGTGCCAAAAATATTTACAAATTTTTTACAATAATAATATGCCGGAAAATAACAGCCTAATCTAGAAATGGACAAAGGCTGCTCTTCAACCATTCTCCTGACTCTCCTCAAAGCTCTCTCGTGCCGGTGGTGTAGAACGTCTGGCCTCCACTTCTCTCTGGTGCGTCGGTGATCCGAAGATCTCCTCCCTTGCTCCAAGGTCCCACATAACAAAGAGATATAAGAGAATGCATCATAACAGATTTTTTGAAAAATGAAAAAGAAAATAAAAGAAATAAAATGACTAAAAATGGAATAAACAAGTAAGAAAATAAAATCCTAAACTACCTAGATGTGCTCCCCGACAACGATGTCATTCTGATGACCGAGCCTAATGACCCGGGTTAAGTTAACTAATTGATTAATTAAGGTGTCATTGTCCAATCCAACTAGGTAGAAATCGAGAAAATTTTATTCAACCACAAAAATAATCAAGGGAGTAAAAACAAGTAGTCTAAGTTGTTTTTATTAACTTTGTATAGTGACCAGGGTCGAACACAAGGAGAAATTGTTACAAATTAGGTAGTCAAATCAAAGAGATTCAAAGGATTTTTATTCTTCTTTTTATGATTTTGTGGTTTTTATGATTTTTATGTTTTTTTTTACATTTTTTAAACAAAGCAAAAAAAGATAATGGAATAAAAGACACATTGTTTTTGGATTTTTCAAATATGGAAAAAATACTCAAAAATCCCAACCAAAAATATTTTTGTGTTTTATAAGTTAAATACTATTTTTATTTATTTTTAGAAGATTTTGAAATTTTTACGGATTTTATAACAATCAAAAACTAAGAAAAGCACAAACAATACAGATAAGAGCATTTTTCAACAAAACTCCTTGAACTTAATTTTATCAAACAATATATTTAAATATCTACAATAGAGGTTGAAATTACAATTTTTGGATTTAAAAGAGTTTTTATTATTTTAATGGTGTTTTTAGGGTTTTGCAAAATTTATAGTTTTATAAAAGCAAATAAGAAGAAACTTGGAAAGCAAATCAAACAAATAATAATAAAGAAAACCTACTTTTTAGAATTTTTAAGGCATTTTTCAAATTTCTATAAATTTTAAAGGAAAACATGGAATTTTTGTATTATTTTTGAATTTTTAAAAATAACAAATAAAAGAAATAATTTAAATAAATTTTATTGCTTAAAGATAACACTAGAAGGAGCTTAAAATATATTGTATGGGATTTTTGGATTAAAGTTGTTATTTATTGTAATTAATAAAAGAGCACAAAAATCAGGAGATAGAGGACCTAAATGCAATTATTTCTAATTACCAGACCAAACAATAACATGCAATAAAAATCTAGGGGCAAAAGATGCAAAAATCGCAGCATAAGTTTGTGTCACATGTGATTCAGACTTACAGGGGCATAAATGCAAATATCTAAAAACTTTCCTGATTCGCATAGCACATGAAAACACAAGAGATTTTACGCAAATAACCCAAAAGTACACGTGAAGATGCATGTGAGTTCAACTCGGCTGGACTAAAATGTAAATATTAAAACTATGAGGTCGTAGCAATAAATGTTCATAACTACTTTTACATGTATCGTATTAAAACAAAATAACAGAACTGGTAAGGTAAAAAGTGAAACTACCCCTACAAGCATGTGTATGGCACATGACGTCTGGCGTACGACCATGATGAGTCGTCTGCTAGATCTAACAGCTATAGAAAGGAGAATGTCATGCTTGTTACATCTGTGTTAGGCCTGATCAAACCGTTAGTATTTGGGTATGGATGAATGGCCCGGATCAAAACTGGAAATGGGCTCTCTAATCTGACGGCCATGAGAGGTGCTGGAAGAACGTGAAGAAATGGGCTCTCTAATATAATGGCCATGAGAGGTGCTGGAAGAACATGAAGAAGGATGTGCAATATGAACTTCGATTGGCAGTGTCTCGTGCTGGAGTGCTTCAATCACCCGGCCAAGGGGCCAAGTACGTCACTGGAGCTGGTCCGCGTCCGAAGGGAGCCTTAGATGGCTCAGAATGGTACTCGACGACGATCTGGAAGGTGCACAACCTAGAGCTTCTTCGCTGCTCACCTGGGGCTCGATTTGTGCTATAGTCACGCACATGAGCCTGCAACGAGATTCAAGGCACAAAGATGGCACTCCGACCATGGTTATTTTGCAAAGAAAATATAAGAAGTGGCGGGGGGATGGGTGTTCGACTTCTGGTAAAGGTGGTGGAAGGATGTATAGCCCTATAATCGATCCTACGGTCGATCCCATGGAAGATCAGGATGTGTGAGAAGATATGGAAGATGGGGCTCCTACCTGACGGTCAGAGCAACTAAGGTGAACAGCTACAAAATGGATAGAATTGAAAGCATGTCAAAATGGAAAGGGATGAAGGTACCTGAAGCTACTAGAGAGGAAGGCGGAGTAGGGTGAGGTGGTTGGAGGGGTTATGGCCTCAATCTGAGTGCGAAAGACCAAGGAGGCTACTCGCGGCAGAGAACTCTGACCACGAACGAGCATCGCTCAAACAGACACCAAGTCGAGCTCCAAAAGAGTTTGACGAGGTCCTATCACTACGCTACAGACTCAGCTGGAGTTAAGGATGCTCGCGGAGCAAGCTATGCTGTAGTGGATCTGGAAGAGATGATATATAGGGCACGTCGGGTACCTAGAAGAATCGGGAATGGTCTCGCAATCTGAGGGAGATTTGGACCCTCCTAGATATCCACGAGGGTCGCGGATCTTCGAGGAGCGTAGAGGTCCACAATCCAAGGTGGGAGGAGATCACACCTAGGTGGAAGAATAGGTAGAAATTAGGTCTGGCGAAGCTCTGCTCGAGTCGGACCTGGAAGGGGTAAGTTTGACCCTGGTCAACGGACTGAGTCGACCAATCACAAAATTTGAACTTCAAAAATAAAAGGAAAATCTATTAAAGTAACAAATGATTTTTAAATAAAAATTCATAAAAATGAAAAATGGTAGTTATTTTACAAAAGATTTTTTATGTTTTTAATAATTTTTATCAATATATATTTGCTATTATATACAATATATATTAGTATGTGTTGGTATAATATACAAATATATTATGTAAATATAACTTATTTTATTAACTTTACATAAATACATAATATTTTATATTTTATTTATTTACAACATAATTTATGGTACATGAACAAATTTTTATTGGATTTTTACAAATTAAAAATAGGGGTTAGTAAATTAGTATTATGTACAACATATATACACTTGATGCTATTATACAATGAAGAGTTGGATTTATTTTTACGTAATTTTATAATTTATGAATTTTATTTTAATTTTATTTAATTATTGGTAATATATACAAGTGTTTAAAATACAATATATATAATAAGTACACAAGAAAAAGAATCAATAAAGAAATGCATATATACAGGTATAGGTACTATACAACAGTACACAATTTAATTTTGCAATTATTTTTTTCAATTTTTATTTACAAGTTTTATTAAGGAAATAAATTGATTTTATATATTTTTATTAAGAAATAAAATGATACAATATATATATATATATGTAGTGATGAAAATGCACATGATGAGCAATATATACATGATATTTTTGGGTTTTCTGAATATTTATAAATTAAGGACCCTATCTCTCCTTACTTTATTCCTTATCGATCGGGTCAATTCTTGACCTGCTCTCGGGGCTCGGGTCAGTCTGTGCTTATTGCATAATTACAACCTTCTTTTTTTATTTCCCATTTCTTTTCTTCTTTATTCTTTTATTTTCGATAAATAAGTGTTAATTACACAATATTAACAAAAGCTTGCACAATGCTAGTTTATTGGATTTACTATATATTTATAATAGTTTTGCATGTGGATTTCTTCTAAAATAAAAGAATAAAGGATGAGAATCATGGATTCATCATAACCAAAATTCAATTAATTAATATATTAATTATTATTTATTTTACAAAATATTTCCTATTTGCTTTTTCCTTGTTGGTCCACGAGGACTAACTAGGATCTTTGATTTGTTGACTTGAGTCAAATTCCCTCTCTCCTCTTCTAACTCTTCTCAGGCAATGCAGACTAGCCATCTTCTCCCTATTTTCCTGCCTACACCATGTCTCCTCACCCTCTATTTGTCCATCTCTCTGATCCTCGATCCTCCAAGATCATCGTCGACCCTTCTTCCACTATCATATCTCCCATCTTCACATGCCACCAACCGTCAAAGTACCCTCCATCCTTCACCTATACATAAAACCCTCTCTACAATTTATGTGCAATGGTACCTTTTCCAATCTCTAAAGCCCTCGACCCTTAGTCAATAGCATCACCTGGTGATAGCAGGTGTACCCCTAAGGCTCTGGAGCGATAGAAGGAGGATAGGTGCACGCAAAGTGGCACTTCAACTGCCTTTGATCCTTGGACAAATCCAGGTATGAGTTGTGCAATTTTACCATTTCTAGGTTGCTTTAGTTATAGTTTTTCATTGTATGCATTTCATTTCAAGTTTTAATTATTGGATTAGATTAGCTTTAGAATTAGCCTTCGTTGGAGATTTCGAGATCCGGCCACCGTTCTCCACAGCAATCTCCTATTCCCGACCACATCGTTCACTCCACCATTTTCCCTTGCCAATTCTCCGCCTCTGACGCACTCCACACATCTCGTTTCTATATGGAACAAGCTACCATACCTCCACTTTCTCCACCTCACTCGAGGTCTGCTACCACACCTTGCTTCGCTTCCATTCCCCCCTTTGACCCTCTGTTTGACTTGTGCAGGTTCGGAGCTAAAGGAGCCTCATCTGGAGGCTAATTCGAGGAGGAGGAGCTTCTCTAGGTTTCAATCCTTCTCCATGGCCCTATAAGTAGGATTTAGACCCTATTGGACCGCTTTGAGATCCAGATTCCTCCCCGAGATTCGTAGGACACTTTTGCGAGTTGAAATGGCGATGGAGGAAGGAGATCACCACAATCGAAACTCACCACAGTCAAGTTCTTCGCCAGTTCTTACAGACCACCTCCGCACTGTTGGATCAAGATCAAGTCCCCCGGGCAAGTAGTCGCCATCAGATTTTTGCGAGCCTCGACTCTAGATCCCATCTGATGGGTCTAATCCTCATCGTCAGTAGCCAAAGAGTCATCGCATGATGTGATCACACCACGTGTCCAAGTCATCCATCCAAGGATGCACGACCTAGTTCCTTTAGGTGGGAAATTGCAATTCCTACCCCCACATTTTTATATTTTATTATTTAATCTTTCATACTTCATCTGTCGTTGTAAAGATTTTGTAAATTTTGCACATGGACCCCTACTCTTCTATTATATTTCACTTCGGTCCAATCTAGATCAACTCACATGTCGTCCCACGTGAGCTGGTTGTTCTACACATATGCCCTTGCTATTTTTGAAAATTGTAAATTAGTCGATAAATTTTTTGTTTCAATTATGTATTTTGGGAAATTTGCATGTATCACCCTGCTCTATATTTTAGTTGAAAATATGTCCATACTAATTCAGTTTAATTTTGTGATTGTTTTCTATTTATTAAAAACACATACATGCTTAAAAAAATATGCAAAAATAAGGTTAAGTGCCTACTAGTATACATTTCATGACATATTTTTAGATTAGCATTTGAGGCATTTTCCCTATTTTCTAAAAATCAAAAATAGCACATTTTATCCCATTTACATTATAAATTACCAAAAAAATATAAAATCATTTTGAAAAAATTAAAAAAAATCTTTTGTTTGTTATTGTATTTTTAGTTTCCAGACAAAAAAATTCCTAAAATTAGAAAAAGAAAATAAATATAAATTAAAAAGCTCCAAATCATTTAAAAATATAAAATATCTACAAAAATCTAAAATTATTTATTTCTATCTCTAAATTTTCTTTATATTTGTATCTATATATTAAAATCGATTTGGAGAATTTTTGACACATTTTGCTATTTTTAATCCTCAAATTAATTTGGTCCATTTAATTAATCTATTTTTGGGATATTTTTTACTTTAAAAATACCTAGAAATTATAAAAATTTCCCTCAAAAACTAAAAAATAGGAAAATTTTAGAAAACCCAAAAAAAAATAATTATATAGTTTTTGGTCATTTTTAAGTGTATTTAGAATTATATTGCTCTATATTATCTATATAGTTATATATATTCATATATTAACTATTAAAAAGAAAAATAAAAATCAGAAAATATAAAATTAAACAGAAAATATAAAATAAAATGCAATAAAAAATATAAATTTTAAAATACAAAAAATATGTAAAATTAAAAACCCACGCAAAAATACAATAAAAGAGAAGAGAAAAGTACAACTTTTGCTCATCACTACACAATCTATCATGTTTACTCCCTGTGTTTGACACTCTGTACATATTTACACCTATATACATATTTTGTAGAGTTATAATAAATTTTAACTCCGCATTTATCTTGCTTTTTGTTGCTATATCTAGTATGGGTTAATTATTGTCTGGCTCGATTTTCATGAGCAGTCATTACAGCAACGTTGATTGTGTTTGATTAGTTGTCCCTCGTAAAAGTCTTATCAACATAGTCTTCCTTCATGTCGTTCTTGACAACGAGCATGTATTCCATGGTTTTCATTACAGGAAATTCAATAGTTAAGTTTTTAATAATCTCCACAACACCGGGATCAGATAATGCATTTTTTTCGTTTTGCAATTTTTTTAGATTTTTCAATTGCATCAAGAAAAGGAAAATGTATAGAGCTGAAATCAAAAGTATTGTTCTTATTTACATCGAAATTAATGTCCACAATATCTTGTACAACCGGACTGCAAAAAGGTGTACAATCTTAAGCATGGGGTGGTGATAAACAGGCACGAAATAGAGGCTCGTGTGGTTTCACAAGGTGAAACTGCGGTCGGTGTGTTGACCACTCTACAATCCCCGATTGATTAGCAATTAACCCACGATATGAATAAAGGCAATAAGTAGCACAAGTGAGGTTAAAATTTATTATTCTCTACCAAAAGATGCATAGTGATTAAGCATGTAGAGGTTGAAGCACAAAGAACTAAATGGGTAGCCTGTGGTTATTTGTTTACAACCATGTCCTTCATCATGTATATACATGTATATTTTTTGTGTGGGTTTTTTATTTTGTATTTCTTTATTATATTTATTATTATTATTATTATTATTATCTGTTTTATATTTTTTATATTTTGTTTTTAATTTTGTAATTTTCTATTTCCTTTTTTCATGTTTAGATTTTTTATATTTTCTTGTTTAAATATGAATATAGGATATATAAGGGTATATAAATACATCTAGAGTTATGTATTTATACATAATAATAAATATAAATAAAATATATAATAAAAAATGTTTTTTGAGTTTTACATATTTTTCTAATGTTTTTTGTAATTTTTCAGGGAATTTTGCTATTTTTTATGTCTTTTAAAAGGATTAAAAATAGTAAATAGGTTACAAAATTACTCAAATGATTTTATACATAAATATTTATGTAAAGAAAATTATAAAGAAGAAAACTAATTTTTTGAATTTTTTGATGAATTTTTAGATTTTTATGAAAGATTTTGATGTTTTTCAATTTTTGAGCTTTTTTTTTCATTTTTAGTGATTTTTGGTATGTAATTAAAATATACTAAAATATAGTATATCTAAGTTTTTGGAATTTTAGACACATTTTTATAATTTTTGGTATTTCTAAGCTAATCAGTACAAAATTTGGCTCCTTTCGCTTTTTCATAAATGGATTAAATGCTCAAAAATGCGAATAAAACTATGGGTGTGAATGTACATTGAAACACACATTTCATCTTATTTTTGTGTATTTTTAGGTGCACATTAGCTATTTATAAAAATTAGAGCAAAGGAATAAAAATACATGTCCTGGTAGGGGCGTATTTGCAATTAAAATAAATGACAAGGTCTTGCATGTAAATATCCCATAAATATACAAGATTTTTAATTTTTTATTGAACTATTTCATAATTGTAGAAGTCGCTAGGGTCTTAATGCAAATTCGCCACCTCATGTGGGACAGCACGTGAGAGGATGTGGAATGGACCCAAATGCCTTATAAAGAAATACAAGGGACTTCATGCATAAGTTCCAATTTATTTTAAATGTGATATTTTATTTACAAGACTAAACATTAAATGCACAAATATGTGGAATATGAATTGCAATTTACCCCATATAAGGTGTAGGTGGACGGTTGGATTGCGTCCACTTGTACATGTGGCGGCTCCTCATCGCACGATGATGCTTCACGGATGCATGACGGAGATTAGATCGCATAAAGGCGATTGACGGCTGAAACATGGTGTAATCCAACAGCTTCTGGGAGATCTAGTGGAGTGGCCCGATTCGGTCGCTCTGAAGACGCTCGGAAGAACAGGGAAGAACCACGTGCCTCTCGAGCTTCGATCTCGTGGAGCGTCTATCGTCGACCACCTGGGAGACTCTAAGGTAGGCAAAAAGCAACTTGAGCTCCTCCGCATCAGGAAAGCGTGTCTGCAAGATCCCCGGAGCTCAGGCGAAGAAGAACGAGCTCGATGAACTTCGGAGCTCTAGATACCTCCCTTGGGGGTCAAATTTGACCCTATTTGTTTTGAATGGTCATCCAGTACCAACAAGAGGCTAAAGCGCAATGCAACAAAGTTTCTGGGGACCTTATTGGTTGGAATGGGCATGATATGAGGTGCGGCCAGAGAGGTCCAGTGGTACACGGTCGAGAAGGACCTCGAAATCCATATCTTCAGGTGTTCGAGTTGAATAAAGATGCTTGGGGTGATCATAGGGCATAGGGGAGCAAGATGGGATGGATAGCGAGGTCAGGAACCGCCTGGATCACATTTGAACACAATCGGATTCGTTCACTGGAGTAGAGCTCCGGTGAACTACGAAATGATGAATCTAGGCGGAATTGCTATGCTAAAGACTCATATAAATGCACGAAACAAATGAATAAATTTAAAACTACCAAAAAATCATAAAATGATGCATCTCGTATACAAGAGGGAGCTCAGGGAGCAGGGCCGCCGGTGATGGCAGCCTGGGTGCACCTCCGTCCTCCTGGAGCTCCGCCCAGCCATGCAAAGATTACTCCTATCATGAGGAGACCTCTGAGAACAATGTAGAAAATTCCTAGATTCGAAATGGTGACCCAAGAATCAATAGTAATCGGAGGTTTTATTTATAGAACATGCAAATCACCCTTATTGACCGGCTGATTGCAATGAATTGAAGCTATATTAAAAGGATCTAATGATTGGGCGTGGATGTATGATGATCAATGATGGTTTTATCATAAGGGAACGATTGCGATTGAGCAATGGATCGTGTGGGAAAAAGGCATGAAAAAGTGGGATGCAACAGGATGTGTCAAATCAGAGGACTGGGCAGAGAGTTGACCGGAGGTCACCAGAGGAAGCCCAGCCATTGGTCCATGTAGGCTCACTACAGAATAAGCACTAGGTTTATTAAATAATAAATATATCAAAATAATAAACGATTTTATTAATTTTTGCCTAAAAAAATGTTTATTATTTAATGGTTTTTTTATTATGATTTTTATTTGTTTTTTGGTGTTATTTATTATGAGTTAATTTTTAAGTGTTTATTTATAAGTATATTTATCTATATTTTGACTATTTTATTTTTATTTTGTTATTTTATTTTATTATTTTATTCTTTTATTTTATATATTTATAACTTATTTTTAGGTACATAAATATATTTTTAGTAGGTTTTCGTTATGTTATTTATATATTTAAATAAATAGATATATATAATGAGTAGGTATATATACAAGTATTATATATACGTTTTTAGCTATATTATTTATGAAAGTATTTCTCTTTATTTTATTTTATCTTTGTATTTTTAATTGAATATAAATAATATATTAAGTAGTATAAACATATAAATGAATAAAAAATATTTTCCCCTTTTATATACAGGTATTCTTGTAGGTATTTTGTCTATATATTTATATAGACTCGTTTTATTTTCTATTTTCTTTTTGGTTTTATTTTGAATTCAATGTGTGTATAAGTTATAAATAATAATTACAAAATTATAAAAATATGAATTTGTAAAAATAATGAAGAATGAATATAATGAATATTTTATTCGGGTATCATGTACAAAGAGGGTCCAAAACCTAACTTTCACATCTTAACTCCAAAAATATGAAACCACCTCCATTAAAAAGCTTATTAAAAGTTATATACAATTAAAGGTGATTTTGATACATTTTGAGTTTTTATTTGAGAGATATGGGTCTGTGAAGTTTGGGTTTTGGCTTTTTTAGTATAAAATGAACATTGTGTATTATTTTTATATAACTAGATTTTGTATTTTTGTTTACATTACTATCTAAAACTTTTATGTATAAAGTTTCTTTATTAGATGACAAATAATAAGATATAAAATATTTGTCAAAAACGAAGAAATAATGAATAAAAGAATGGAATTATTATTGTGTATTTGGCCCTTATCTCTCCCTACTTTATTCCTTGTCGACCAACTTAATTTTTAACTTGATCTCAGGGTTTAGGGTCATAAAATATCTTTGATTTGTTATTTGTTTTCTTTTCTTCCTTTATTCTATAATTTTGGAATTTAAAAATTGTATTATTTACACAATAAATACAACAATTGATGAATGTTATTCTGTACAAATTAATGATATTTAAATGCATTAGATAGGGGTTTTAAGGCCAAAATGATATAATAAAGGTGATAAAATGGAGATTCATCACCCCCCATACTTGCCTTTGCTGGCCCCTAGCAAACACTTATGCAGTAAGTACAAAAAGAATAAAGAAGAAAAGAAAAAGAAAGAATAAATGGAATTGATTTTTATTATTAAACTTGTCTTTACAAAAATCAAAGTTTGGAGCTCAGGTTAGACATGGATGTGAAAATTTGTGTTGAACCAGGTCGGAAACCAAATTTAAAACACAACATCCTTCGAGAGTCACATAACTTGGTTCAAACCACCTCAATAGCCAAGTCAGAACTAGACTACATCATAGAAAAACCCTTATGACTATGAATATTACTTGTACAGTGTGAGAGTAGCTCTCCCCAACTTAAATGACAAAGGAACTGACTTCTCCAGAATCACAACCCAATGATTCCCCAATCCAACAACTTTTTCCTCGAGGAGCGAGGTATTCCCTTCTAAGTTCAAGTGGCATCCATCTCAAGAGGAGGGGGTGAGGAGAATAATGGGCAGTAGCCAGTGTAGCTACGTATCCTGGGATGCATGACCAGTGTAGTCAAGTCATCCAGCTGCAGGCTCACATGGTATAACTTTGATACTCAAGATTGCTTATTTTCTAGACAACATATATACATACTCCAGTAGGCATTTTATTTTCAATCAGGCATGTCCACTGTCTTTGGATTTTTTAAGATACTATTTACAGCAGTATTTAGATAAGAGTTTTTCCTCTTGAGCCAGAAGACTATCCCTCTTTTGAATCATTTTTGAAACCCACACTCTCTAGTCTTTATACCTTATGGCAACTGGATCGGGTTGGGGTGCACTTCCCTCCCTAGAAGAGGACGAATGTTTCCAATCGTGCGCTTCTCAAATCGGAAATCCCCTTCCCATCACCACTCCAACTGAGTTGAGCCAAGCGGAAGGTGCAAGTGTCCAAGTTAGGTCACGAACAACAAGAGTCATGCGTATGTGTCGAAAAGTTCTAGTTAGTTAGTTGAGGTGACCTGAACCTGGCCTTGAGTCTCAAAGAATTAAGCCTGAATAGACCTGAAGTACCTTAAATCTAGTTTCCCAAAAGGTTCCTATGCAGTTAGGTGCAGTAAGGCCCAATCAAGCTCCAATCATTGACTTTATTTGGACAAGTTCAATCATCAAGCTCAATCCGAAAAGAATACGAATGCTATGTATATGCTTTGTACAATTGCAGAAAATATTTTCGTGATGCACTTTCTTCAAAGTCTTGATCTTTTGAAAAGATGATGCATATGCAAATTTTTCTTTTAATTTTCAGAACATGTTTATGGTATTTTTAGTTTTGCAAATGTTTTTGTGATTTTTGAAAATAGAAGATTTTGGCTAAGAAAATAGGTACAAATATTTACATGGGGGTGCATCTTATATTTTAAAAGAGTTAGGTTTTAAAGAATTTACAGGGAGTATAACTTTCATAGACATATACATATAAAGAACATTAATATGGTGTATATACTTCTCAAACCTATTTTAAAATTATTTACTATAATTTTGAAAACCATAGTCCATGATATTTTTTTACAAACAATTTTTACAAACATTTACGCACATTAGAAAATCATTTTGCAAAGGTTTTTCAAACAATATATATAAATTTTCAAATATTTTTGCAACCATTTTTCAAACCATTTGCAAATCATTTTTCAGGCATTTTTATTTCACACAAATAAAATTTTGCAGAAAGGTTGAACACATTTTACAAAACATTTTCCAAACAATTTTTTCAAATGATTTTTTTCACGAAGATTTTCAAACTATTTTTAAAACATTTTGCAAAAGTATTTTCACCTGATTTATTAATCAGTATGTACAGAAAGAGATTGAGGTGATATAAACATACTTTTATTAGGATATTTTAATGAATTTATCAGTATTTTTAGCCATAAGTATTATTACAAAGATATGAAAGTACGAGTTATGGCTAAAGTATATACAGGGTATATACGACCCCCCTTATACTTAGCCTGAGCTATGTCTGCATAGATCGAAGAGAAAAAGAGAAGTCATAACTTGGACAGAGTATAGAAAAGCCTAAAAATAACGAATGAAAGAATAAATGAATAAGAAGTCGACCGTCCCCCATATACTTAGGATTAAATAATCCTAAGTATAGCAGATTGTACACAAAGCAGGGAGGGTTTGAACATATCGTACTTAGATTGTATCCCCCTTTACTTAGGGTTAGATATCCCTGAGTATAGACGAGAAAAGGAGATAGGGAGGGTATCAAAGAATGAAACAACACAGGGTGCACGCACCCTTATACTTAGGACAAAGTACATCCTAAATATAGCAGACTGGGAAAAAAGGGGTGATACAGGTAATCAATTTTTTTAAAATAGAGAATGAACGTCAAAGAATAAAAGAAGAAAAGATAAAAAAAACTTAAAAGAAAAGTTTTGGAGTTGCACTATCTGAATCTTTTGATGCAGCTACTGTTGTGGATTTATCATCAAAGCGTAGTACTTGGATAAAGTCGATGATAGTCAAGAAAGTATCATGCTCGAGGTAAAGCTTCAGGAGTTGACCGTTGATGACAAATGGTTGTGCATCATGAGACAATTATGATATTGCAATGTTACCATTGTCACACACTTCTCGAACTTGAAATGGACGTGTCCATTTGCTTTTCAATTTACCCGGGAAGATCTTCAACTTTGCATCGAATAACCACACTTTATGTCTAGCTTCGACGGTGTTTCGTCTGATGTGTTGGTCATGCCAGCGTTTCACCTTCTCCTTATGCAACAATGTGTTATCATATGCGTAGTCTCAAAATTCCAGGAGCCTGTTTAGATCATCTTTTCTTTTCTGACCAGTTCTTAGTGAGTCCAAATTGCAAATGTTGATAGCCCATAAATATTTATGAATAAATTCCACGGGCAGATGACATGGTTTCCCATATACAAGATGGTATGGTCATGTGCCCAAGGGAGAATTGTAAGCAGTGATGTATGCCCATAAGATAGATTCCAAGAGTTGGGACCAGTTCTTTCTGTCCGGCTTCACAAGCTTCTGGAGTATTGTCTTGATTTCTCTGTTTTCTAGCTTTGTCATGCCATTGGTCTGAGGATGGTAAGGACATGCAACACGGTTCTCGATGTCGTACTCCTTCATTAGGATCTTAACCTTTCTATTAATGAAGTGACTACCCCGTCGAATATGAGTATTTTCGGGAAATTATGTGACAAAACAAGAGGGAGAAATTCGGGAAAAGCTGATGCACACGAGAAACTATGATGAAAGCTTAATTAGAAGACTTACAGTGAATCCTCGCAATCTCCATGTGGGATGCTATACAGAAATTAAAAAAACTTAATCTATATGAATGCAAGCCGATGAAAAACCGCACCTAGAAGAAAGTTCTATTAGCGGGAAGAATTGAGTTAAATTTGGCTAAATTGAATGATCTATGTGCATCTCAATTATAGTGAAGTGTGGGCTTAGGTCTTACGAGCACAATCAAAAATTAAAAATGCTCTGAGAGCCGTATGTGCGAGTCTATCCTAAGCGCCACTCAAGTCGGGCCCCACCCTCACTGAAGAGTGAAACAAGCCACGACACACCATAAGAATAGTTCAAGGTCTTTTTACACACGCGAGAGTCCAAACGGACACCTCTATAAATGGCAATTAATTACTGAAATTAAAATTGCAGAAAGAAAATCCTAAACTCTACGCTCTATTACAACTCGACTCGATCTTAAATTAATTGTGGCTTTTTCAGAAGTCAGTGAAGATGCGTTGGTTCTTGATAAACTGCTCCATGTACACCGGGTACTTCGTAAGGAAAATAAGAGAGATAGTCTAAGAGAGTGACTCAAAAATAAATCAAAAATAAAATACGAACAATAAATACCGAGAATAAAATGCAGGCAAAAATGGAATTTACAATGAAAAATTCGGGGGTCAGACTACCCGAATGTGAAAAACCGAACAAAAATTTTTAAGACAAAAAACTAAGCCGTTTGCCTCCCCGGCAACGGCGCCATCTGACGAGTCCGAAATCCGTTGTGTTAAAGAGGTGTATATTTGATCATTCGCTTACGAATGATGATTTGTCATTTTGTTGTAGGCGGCAATCGGAATCGGTAAAGAAAATAACCATAATTATTTCATCAATTTTTAATCGTGTGGTTTTATGTTTATTTTACTTGGGCAAGTCCCAAGGTCGAACAAAAGGAGGCAAAGGAAAACCTAGAATTACGTCTATCAAAATCCGTGTGCGGTTTTGAGGCAGTCTTTTTTTATAATTTTTAATGCAATAAAGGATGAAAAATGCAATTTTGGCCTATTTTCAGGGACTAAAATGTCAATTACATTCAAACGATGTCCAAAAATACGAAACTTGGCCACAATGCAAAATATAATGAAATGAATGCACTATAAGTTTTTTGGAATTTTTGGATGCAAGATGAATTTTTTTATGAATTCTTGAATGCAAACAAAATGAATATTAATATTTAGATATAATAAATATTAAACCAAATTATTTTTCAGGAATAAAATTATCTAAGATCTATCACTAAGTAATGGACTTCAGAAAAATCCTAAACCTCGAAAATACTAGTTTCAATACCTATTAAAAATCAAACACTGAAATATGCAAAATGATTTTTATAAGACAAACTATGCATACAATGTGATTCTTTTTGGGCACGATATCAAGTACAATTAATTCTACAATTTGTGATTTTTCAGGATTTGTTAGAGCAACGGTTAATCAATGGAAAATTTCAGAGCACGAAATGGGCAAATTATGCAATTTTCCACTGAACAATTAACTATTAATTAACCAATGATCACAAAAATATCCACAATATATCAAGCTATAGAGATTTAAATGACAAACATCATGCTCATTTTGGATAAATAAAATATGCAATGTAGTTGTTCAAAATAAAGGGGAAAGACAGGGGTATATATGCAATATTTAAATAAAATAAATAAAGATGCAAGGGGGACCTAGATGTATTGACCAATTCTGATGGAGGTCTCTTTGCAAAATCTCTAGAGGGGCACGTGCATGGCACGTGCCCTCGGGTCGGTGGGGGTTGTTGCATGAATAGATGGAATTCTGGGGGCTCTTCTGCTATTGTCCCACACGTCACATGACCCCCACTGGCTGAGGTGATTTGGATAGAGTCTTGGGCGTGGGCCTGCACGCGGCGCTTCCTGCGTGCCTCGGACTTCCCGAGGCTCTTGGCGTGGACGCTGGCTCGGAGTGGATCTAGGTCATTGATGGTGCTTGGATCCAACGGTTGGGGGTCCAGAGACGTCAATGGCCCGGATGTCAAACGGTGTGATGATCGGACGGCTATCGTTGGAGCAGTTCTGGGCCATTGATGGTGCTCGTATCCAATGGTTGGGGTTTGCAAGGCACCAATGGCTCAGATGGATGGATGATCGATGATCGTGCGGTTAGTGTGGGCTGACACACGACCGACAGGCGGTGGTGGAGACACGTCGACGGCAGTCGATGACGAAGGCGGAGGAGGGTAGGATGCGGAGCATTTACTGGTGATTGATGGCGATGGTTGGCTTGTAGGTATGTGGCTGATGTCGGAGGGGGAGTTGCTGGTGGGTTGCTGATCGCATTGGCTCGATGTGGCATTTGTCGGAGTCGATCGTTGATGAAGTCGATGGACGTTGAAGTCGATGTCTCTACGGTTTTAGCTGAAGCAGGGTCAGTAAGGTGAGGAGGATGCCAGTGCAACAAGGGTCGTGGCCCTCGGATCTTGCCAGTGAGGGCCACGCGGAGCTGTCACCTCCGGTGGGGGCAATGGAGCGTAAATCGGTGGATGTAGGTTGACGAGGCTGGCGGTGCTCTTTTATAGGTCGAGGTCGGGATCGCCGGAGATGGACATTGAGGGATTCATGAGTTGGGGTTTGATCTGATTGAGATACACAGAGATGATTGAAGATCGACGCAGATCAGAGATGGATCTTGACGAGGTGCTCAAATCTTCGATGGATCGAAGGCAGCGGTGCGAGATTGTCGGCAGGGAAATCGGGGGAGACGGAGTCTGACAAATTGGGTACGGTGGCTCTGGAGACGATGGTCACGGGCCGTCCGATCGACCCGAGATCGGACCACCCACGTGGGGACGCCTGGCGCTCAAGGGGAGAGGGTGACGCACGTGCTTGGCGTGTGCCTGGGCGGCACGTGCCTCGCACGTGCAGGCCTTTTTTTAAATTTTTTATAAAAAAAAATGATATATAAAAACCTGAAAAATGGTTAGACGTGGCGGCTCCAGGAGCTACCACGTTCAGCACCACAAAATTCGTAAGATAAAGACTTTGTAAAATCAAAAATAAATAGAAAATGGCCTCGGATCGAAAAAGTTTCTTCACAAAAATTGTTCGTCTTGATGAGATCTACAACTTCCAGACAACAAAACCAAAATCGATTAATTGCACAAAGTAATAATTTTAGGGTATCCCATGTACATAGAATACCTATATTTTGGGGTTTTGTAATTTTTTATCATTTTTAAACCAGATAAAAATCCAAACAAATATGGTAAAATCAGAGAAAAATAATTACTCATTAATCTAATTTTTTTGGATTTTTATTAATTAAGAAAAAGATGAAAAAAAATAAAAATATGAAAAAGACCAATTTGTATAAGTGGTTAGTGAAGACTCAGACTTAATTTGTTTCTTTGATTTCAAGCTTATTTTGGGTTTGTATTTTTGCGCATTTTAATAAACCTTTATCAAAGAAGACAAATGAAAAAGAAATGAACTAAAATAGGTTAATTATGTACATAAAAAACTAAGTCAAAATCAGCTAAAATACAAAATGTACAAAAGAGACCCAAAACCCAACTTTCACATACGAGCTCTGATTCACTTGAATTTGGTCTTATTTTGAAGGGAATTGAATGTACATTAGTTCAAAAGTGAGTAGGATCAAAACAGACACTGGATGGGGAAGATATGTGGTTTTTAGTCCGGAAAACCTTAAACTAGGTTTTGGGTTTTTGGTCGACTTATTTGGGTTAGTGATTTTTTTGAATTTTTCAATTATTCTTATTAGTGATATGAACACAATAGAGATGATTTTGGGTCATTCGGAGTTAGCATGAATTAGTTAAAAATAAGGGAAGTTAGGCTATTTACATGACAATTTTTGCTGAGATTTTTGGCTTCTTATTTTGTACAGAAATTCTTGCTAAAATGCAATTTTATTAAAACATGAATGAATGCTAATTATGCTGAATAGATGCAGAAATGTTGTTGATTTTGAGGGATTTGAGCTTAATTAATGAGATTTGGAGTGATGAATCCGAGATTCATCAGACACGGTGCTCGATGTCATACTCCTTCATTAGCTTCTTAACCTCTCTATTAATGAAGTGACTACCCAATCTAATATGAGTATTTTCGGAATCCTGAACCGCGAGATTATATTGTCTTTCAGAAAACATCATACTATTCTATTGTCTGCAACTCGAGCAGGAATAGCTTAAACCCAGCGACTCGCATAATCAACAGCAAGGACGATGTGCTCATATCCCTGACTCTTTTGGAAATGTCCCATGAAATCAATGCCCCATGCATCGAATATATCTACTATATGAATGATCTTTAGGGACATTGAATATTTCGCTGTGAGGGTGCTTTTCAATCTCTGACAATCAGTACATCAGTTGACAAAGGTTGATGCATCCTTAAATATGTGGGCCACCAGAGTCCACACTGAAGTACTTTCATTATCGTTCTATCTCCAGAGTGATGTTCACCAGATTCGAGCGAGTGACAATGCTCGAGGACAATCTGATGCTCCACCTGATGAATACACCTGCGCCAAATGCAATCTGCTCCTTTCCTGAATAGTAGTGGGTCTTCCCATATGTAAAAATGAATAGTCGACATGAACTTGCCCTTATTGATTTTCATCCAATCATGTGGAACCACACCGAATATGAGGTATTTCACAATATCAGCATACCAAGGGAGTGAATCCACAACCAAAACTGCTTCGTCAAGGAAAGGTGTCTGTAATAGATGTACTGCTCAGCGGAGGATCTTGCTGTTCAATTCTCAAGCGGTAATATGCTACCACATTATGGACTCCAGGCTTGTCTTTTATCTCCAAATCAAATTCCTAGAGGAGAAGGATCCATCTGATCAGTCTGGGTTTGGCATCCTTCTTCTACTGTAAGTATCAGATAGTAGTGTGGTCGGTGAAGATCGTGACTTTTGATCCAAGCAAATAGGATATGAACTTCTCGAGGGCGAATACCACATCCAGCAATTCTTTCTGTTTTATGGTGTAATTCTTTGCGCTTCATCTCATGTTTTGTTAGCATAGTAAATGGCATAGGGCGCTTTATCTTTTTTTTTTTCCGAAAACATCCCCAACTGCAAAGTCTGATGCATCTGTCATGATCTCAAAAGGAAGAGACCAATCCAGTGATTGTAGGACTGGAGCTTGAGTGATTAGCTACTTTAGTTGATTAAATGAAAGGAGAACCTGCTGATCAACATTAAACTCGGTCTCCTTGAATAGTAATTTTGTGAGAGGTCAGGCAATGCGACTGAAATCACGGATGAACCTCCTATAGAATCCCACATGCCCTAGGAATGATCTCACATTCTTCACTGTCTGAGGTGTCTCAAGATTGGCAATCACATCCACCTTTTCGGGTCGACATCCATGCCACGTTTGGAAACAACGTGGCCCAGTACAATCCCTTCTATAACAATGAAGTGGCTCTTTTCCTATGACAATACAAGATTGACTTCACGGCATTTCTGAAGTACTCTATTCATGTGTTCAAGACAAGAATCAAATGTGTCGCCATAGACAGAGAAGTATCCACGAACACCTCTAGAAAACTACCTACCATCTTGGCGAAAACTGCAAGCATGCATTCTGGAATGTCGCAGGTGTGTTGCACAATCCAAAGGGTATTCTCCTGAAAGCATAGGTTCCAAACGAGCAAGTGAAGGATGTGATCTCTTGGTCTTTTGCGGCGATTGCCACTTGGTTATACACGGTGTACCCATCCAGGAAGCAGATTACTCCTTGCCAGCTAGTCTTTCCAAAACTTGATCAATGAAAGTCAAGTGAAAGTGGTCCTTCTTCGTTGCTGCATTAAGACGGTTGTAGTCAACACATACAGGATAGGATGTCGGTTCTCGAGTATATATCTCCTCCCCTCTATCATTTGTAACAACAGTAAGCCCTGACTTTTTCGGAATGATGTGCAGTGGGCTTACCCATTTTTAGTCAGAGATGGGATAATTAAATCATGTGTCACACCATTTTTTATTTCCTTGATGACGAAGTCCCTCATATTCGGATTCAGACTACTTCTTCGAAATCCACGAGACGGTTTGGCATCTTCTTCCAGGAAAATGTGGTGTGAACACAACGTAGAATTTATCCCACGGAGATATGAGACATGCCAACCAAGTGCCTTGCGGTTTTTCTCTATAACCTCGAGAAGTCGAGATTCTTGCTCCAGGGTCAGCCTATTGCTGATGATGACCGGATACATATTGTCTGCACCCGCAAGGAAAGCACACTTCAGGCTTGAAGAAAGTGGCTTGAGTTCTAGTTTTGATCTAACCAACTTATCAGTCACTTCTGAGACAGTGCTAGTGGGAGGATGTGTTGCTTGAACTTTTGCAGAGTTGCCAGCCTCAGTGCTTTGTTGAGATTATGATAATGTAATGAAAGGATCTGTGACAGGATCATTGTGTTTGGGATGGAGTGAATCATTTGAGTCAAAAAGATGCATCAACAAGTTTGACTCTGTCTCCCTAATGTCTTCAGAGCTTGTGTCGACTATGCTTTTCAGGTCTTCCTCTAGATATAGAATTATATGTATCCATAGATCATTCAGGGAGATTTGTGTATCTCTGATTTTTGTAATGATGTCACAGTCTGCTTAAGATGTAGATGCATGTCCCTTATCAGTTACAACTTTAGGCTCGTTGATCATGTCTACGGTAATCTTCTTTTTGCACGAGCTGAAGGTGATATTGCCAGACTCGTAGTCAACCACAGCTTCTGAAGTGCGCAGGAATGGTTAGTCAAGGATGATAGGAGTCTGGAGTAAGGGTGTGGGTGAGTCCATATCAAGGACTACAAAATCAATTGGGAACTGCATCTCTCTCACCTTCACCACAACATCTTCCAACAGACCTCGAGGTCGCTTAATGGATCGATCCATGAACTAAAGGATCATACGTGTTTGCTTGAGAGGACCTAGCCCAAATTCTTGCAGTAATGACATGGGTAGGAGGTTGATGGAAGAACTTCTATCAAGCAGAGTTTGCTCGAAGACTTGATCGAAAATCTCACAACGGATTAGAGGCGCTCCTTTGTCATGCTTCTTCTATGGTAGATTGTTGATGGCTACAACTGTGGCCATGGAGAGGAGGTGCTTCTCAACCTATCGACATCAATAGTTGCGTGTTGGTCGACGCTTGCTTGTACATGCCTCTTTCAAATCTTTCTTTACAACTGGCATGTATTCCATGGCCTTTATTAATGGAAATTCAACAGTCAAATTCTTGATGATATCCACAACACCATGGTCAGACAATGCACTTTTTTTTGCATTTTTTTGGATTTTTCTAATGCATCAGGAAAAGGAATATTTGCATGACTATAATCAGAAACAGAATTTTTATTTACATCAGAATCCTTGTCCACAATATTTTTTTACATCCGAGTCACAAAAAGGAGTACAATCTGGAAGCTGAGATGCCGGTGCTAGTGGATAGGCAAAAAGTGGGGCCTGTCTTAGGATAACATAGGATCGGTTGCAGCTGGCAGCTCCTCCATGGTGGGCACGACTTCACTTTGGTGAAATTATTGCATTTTGGAATGCCTCTGGTTTAGGCGGGCAGCCGGGCAAATAGACATACCTTGTAGGAAGAGTAGAGCTAGTTCTTCTTTTCTTCTCACTTCGTTGTCGTTGTTCTTCAACCTCCTGACTTGAGCCTCCATTCCAGACTATCGTCTATTTGAACGAGAAAATGGCGAAGTCGTCAAGAAGATCAGGGGCGTGATGTCATCTTTTTGATGTTTTTGTTTTTTTTGATTTTATTATTCTTTTTGGTGATGGTGATGGTGGTGGATGGTAGCTAGAATGGCTCCTCCTCCTTCTTCTTCCTCATACACCCCCGTAATTGGCATGGTTAATGTAGAAGATGACGATTCACCTGAAAATTTGTTCTTTCCCTGGTTTGTGACAGGTAGAGGCAAGGCCCTACCACTCCTGAGAGTGACAACATTGGATAAAATAATAGCACAATCATCTAACTCTACAGGCATAGACAAGACATCACATTCTACGTACTATCTTCTCTTGAAGCTATTGGGATTGGATTCAACCTATGACGGAATGGTTGTTTTTGTGGCGGTTAGGTAATCTAACTTCTTTGTCATGTCCGCTAGGCCTTTGTTAAGTGGGGCCAAGCAATCAAGGGTTGGGTTCGCAGGATTTTCCTTAGAAGGTTTAGCGTGCAGACCATGATGTTGTTGAGTGTTTTAGGACTAAGGTTGTGGATGCTGCTGGTGCTGAGGTGGTGGAGGTAACTGATATTGTTGATAAGAGGGAGGAGGGTAGTTATGGTATTGTTGAGGTGGGGTAGCTGCATATTGATGGTATGGTTGTGGCTGACGGTATTGTGGCTACTAATATTGCTAGTGTTTCCTACATTGGTTGTTGTACTACGGAGGTTGGTGATACTATGGTGGAGGTTGCGAGGACTGCCCAAAACTGACCACCATGTGGTTGGTGGTATTGCATGTTGGCTTGTTGCTGGCCCGAGGGGTGTCCGGTAGGAAGGGCTAGTTGTGCATCATTACTCCAAACACCATTGACTTCTTGAATTAAGGGTGGTGGTGGAAAGGCTAGAACAGATGATGGAAGGAAGTCTGGCTGGTAGACAACCATCTGCTACTGCGGCAGGCCCTGATCGAGCGCGTGCATGTAGTACACGTGCTGGACTGTCGGTGGTTGCTAGCTCGGCTGAGGTTGTTGTGAAAATGATGGCTCATATTTCTTCTCAGTTGGAGCTTCAGTAGTTGGTGTCGCCGACTGGACTGAACTGATGGTGACTACTAGTAGCTCCAACTGCTTAGTGATTTGGTCTAGCTTATCGAGTTTTTCCGTCCTCTTTTCGATCACAACATGTTTCTCAAGGTCCTATGATCGTTTCTCAATAATATCAATCTTTGAGAGATGGCCATCGATAATTGGATCTCTCATATCTCTCCGCCTCACGAGATGCTCCCATATGGACTTGCTTCTGGAGGATCTGGGTTGCTTCAGATGTACCTTGGATGAAGAGAGGGCGGCCTTTCCTTCGACCATTTCCTCAAAAATCTACCAAATTACGTCTTCATACTTGTTGAAATGTGATCCCCCATAGGTTGCGTCAACGAGCCATTGGCTTTCCACGTTCAGACCCTTGAAGAAGTGCTGGACCAAGCTGGTCCTTGGGATTTCATGATGGGGGCATTTCTCTTGCAGATCTGTGAATGTCTCCCATACTTCATGGATAGTCTCATGGGCTCCCTGAGAGAAGTTGCGGATTCTGGCTCGCATCTGGTTGGGCCGATCGAGAGGATAGAATTTGTGTAGGAAGTCAAACTTTAGCTCTGCCCATGTCATCACGACCTTTCCCAGATGATTGACCCAATTTAAGTCCGTGTCCTGTAAAGTGAAGGGGAACGCCATCATCTTCACTACATCCAACAGAACATTGGGTAGTGGGTAGTATGACAGATGCGTGAAAATTGCTGTAGGTAAATGAAGGGATCTACGCTGGTGTTCCCGTGAAAAGAAGTGAGAAGAGTAAGTAACTGAGGCTTCAGCTCAAAGTGAGCATGCATAAGTGGTATGAGGATCCACTCGGTCACCTGGTTGTCTCCAGGGTTATATATCTCTTTCAGTGAGGGTTTTGGCATCCCTTGTTCTGGCTCTTCCTCATCAGGGTTCTCACAGGTCCACATCCTCCTCCTCATGGTCTATTCATGACATCATTTAGCATATCCTGAAACACAGACTATCCTAGGGCTTTCTCTATCAGCTATTGTTGAATATCCTGGATAGATGCCAACAACTGAGCATTCACCTGATTTTGATCAGGCATCTCTCCTTGCTCTGGCTGAGAAGGAGGCTCCTGACCCTTGCCCTTTCCTTGAGGAGACATTTCAGGGTCTAAGTCCGAAGAGATGAATTCTGTGTTCGGATCTAGGACTGGGACTGTCTTCTATCTACAATGTAAAAAATCTCAAATCAGACCATTTGCAATTAAATTTTCAGCTGCCAAGATGGATCTGGAATTAGGGTCAATTCCAGAGTGTTGTGAATGAAAAATATATTGACTATAAGCGACTGTCATTCACAACGGAGAAGGTGGGACAAAGGTGATCCCGGTTTATTGGGTGGTTGAGAGGGATGGATAAGATATGAGGAGTCTGGAGATCGACCTGCAAGGTACGTATCGGGTTCTCGGTAATTGCCTCGAATTATTAATGAAGTCGAGTCTACGGAATCGATGTAGATGTCGACGGAGTTCCAACTAGGCCATCCATGATCGACATCATGAAGTAAGAAGGAGATCGATGCAGGAGGAAAGATACGGTGGTCAACAATGAAGAAAACTAGAGTGTAAAATAGTAGAAAGGCTCGAATCAAGCGGGGGCCAAGAAGAAGACAAATACGACAAAATTTACGCAACTGTGTGGTACTTTATTCTCTGAACCATAATATAGATCCATACAAACACAATACAAAATTGTGTTCACCAACTCACACCATGTGAAATCGTGAAGGTTCGACTGTTTATTATCTTTTAAGTTTTAGAGTTGTTATTTTCAGGCATATCTTATAACAAGTCCTTAGCATGCTAACCCTATAGGAGAGAGAATATTGCCAGACTAGTACCTTGTACTTGTCCTCCTCCTTTGTAATGTGTAGTCTGCACTTTTTGAGGTCCTTGTAACCCTTCCTGGATCCCTACTCAACCAAAGAAATAGAGAGAGGAAGACGATAGGCGAAACCGCTACTTCGATTCTCGCTCGTAATAGAATCACATGTGAGCTTGCAAGAACCTACTCAGATGCAAACAAATGAGACAGACACCCCCATAAAGGTGTAACCTTTTCTTAGTACTTCAGACCATGCCGATGCTCAACATAAGGTGGGAACACCATTGTTGACAAGGCCCTACTGATAAAGTTGAAAATCGGTTTCGCGGCTTTTTGAGAGAAACATGGTCGATGTAGAAAAAGCCGCGAAAAATCAGATCTCAGCTCTAATCAAACAAATTCGGTTTTCCGAAGGAAAACCTACACTAAATATTTATCCAAGTAAGTGTGCCTGGGTCGAACTCAAGGTGGCAGAATAGAATCTTTTGATTTTTTTAGGAAATATTTTTTTTGCGATTTTTATTTTATCTCTTCTAAAAGTTATTAAAGAAACGAAACACTTTTTTTTGTTTTATTCTTTTCAAATTTTTGTTTAATTTTCACAAAGGGATATTTTTCATAAAAGATTTATTTAATATAGAATAGGTGGAATATAGGTAGGTGATACAATATAGTAGGTGGAAGCCGAGCAACGGGCTCGAACTACACAAGAAAACAAATCAAAATGTAGCCGTTTTCAAAAAAAATCAAAACTCGATGAAATCATGACAAAAGTTCATGAAAACTTAATACAAACTAGATGGGGTAGTTGTGTAACTACCTTAAAGAAATCAACAAAAATATGGTCAAACGTTGTCAAAAGAACCCCTACAGCCCAGGGGCATAGGCATAAAAAAAACTATTTAAAATTGTTCTGCAAAAAGGTCCTTCAGGACTGTTCTGTAAGAAAAATAAAATAAGTTTTACATTTAGGTCCCTGCAGAGGGACCTAAATGCAATTTCTGGAAACCTGGGGGCGGAGATAAATTTCTGAAAGCCTTTGGATTTATGATGCAATTTTTACACCGGTTCGGCACTAACGGCTAGGATTAGAACTTGCCCGCGGCGATCCAACGCTTGCGGGTGCGCCACGTGTCATGCACCTGTACTTCGCATGTTCTTGAATTGGTTCTTGAGTCTGTTGGAAGTCTGGCGAATAGCACGTCCTCTCTGATTTATCACGGTCCGATGGCAGCTACTTTGGCTCTCCGGCGGGGCCAGAGGGGTGGCTCCTCCACCCCTCGAGCTCGCCCGCGGTAGGAGGCTGGCGGAGGTTGCTCGAGGCGACGGTGGTCCGACGATGAAGACGGTGGTCTCAATGAACCTGGAGGTTGTTACAGTCGGCAACCCGTCTTTGAGATTGAATTTCTTTGATGGCGAGGCTTCCAAAAGCTAGGATTATTGCTCCTGAATCAAATTAGACCTACAAATGAAAGATTGATGTGCTCGATTCTCGAAGAATCGGCCGAGGGAGTAAGATTTGCAAGCTCCAAAAATGGTGAAAATAAAGGTTTCCAGATTTATTGAAAGACTGCGTGAAAAGGTGATGAAATGGCATCGCGATTCGAAGTTGTTTTGAAATGAATTTGAAAAGGGAAATTGATGCGCGCCTAACCTAATGGATTAAACTATTTAGAAATGCGATTAGCGTTGCTAATCAACACACGACAATCGAAAAAAAATACCGAGAAGTGAAGGGATAGGTCTGGGGATTCAAGGTGTATTACCTGGAATGAAGTCGCTCGACGGTCGACCTTTGCCGGAGCTTCACGCGCACAACAGTCGCGATGCAAGGCTGATGATCGCCTTGGAACCTCCTCTGATGTACCCTCCTCCACGCGAGCACCTTCGAGCGGAGCTGTCACCTCTTGAGCGAGCGGGGCGAGGCAGGGAAGATAGGGGGTCGGGCAACTGGAGCTTGAGAGCTTAAGTTGTAGGAGAGTTGGCTCGCGATGGCGGATCTTTGGGGCTTTATATAGATTAGGTTCATGCTCCCCAAGTAATATCTAAGGGCCAGCAAGCTAGAGGGTTGTTAGCAGAATAGATCCAATGGAGTAGATCATCTGGAGGGATTAAAGGATGCGTGGGAAAAATAGGTCAAGTCGGTCGGTCAAGGCAGTCGGGTAGAACTGCTTCTTGGAGAAGACAACCCAGGTGCTGACAAGTGTCAGCACCTGACTGGCCAGAAGTTCAAATTTCAGTATAAATTAGATATTAAATAATAAATAACTTTATTTTAAATAAGTGTAAATACAATAATGGTAGATAATTAAATAATCTTAATTATAGAATAAATACTTTTTATAAATAATAAATATTATTCAAAATATAAATATTATATTAATAAGTATGTATTTATAAAGAGGTTTTAGATTTTTAAATCAATAAATAGATAAATAAATATTAATTTTATATTTTCTTTATTATTAGAATAATAAATAAGACTTGTGTGAATTTTTATAGATTTTAATAAATTAATTTACATATTTTAATAAATAGAGGTATAAGTTATATAGTTCATTTATAGCTATATTTTAAGGTTTTTGATTTTATTAAAATAATAAATAAGCTCCAAAAATTATGAAATAAATTAGGGTGAAAATACAAATCATGAAATAATTTAAAAATTATAAAATTAAGAAAATTATAAATAATGTGTATTACATAAAATAAATAGCCCAGAAACCCCGTTGTCTTTTTGTCCCAAAACTAACTTTTTGCAAACGGACACCGAATTTGAGGAAACACCTTTATTAATTAGAGAATATTATTTTATGAACATTAAAGGTGAGTAGAGTGAAATTGGAGTTCGTATGAGGAAGTTATGATGTTCAGAAGTTGAGATATTGACAATTTATAGGCTGGGTTTCTTGGCATATATACAGGGTAATATTTTTAACTTATTTTTATATTTTATATACATTTTTAGAAATAATTAGGGGAAGAGTTTGGTGAAAAATATGTACATATTAATTAATTAAAAATCTTTGAAGTTTTGTATTTATTGATAAATAGTGAAAGGTGTATACAGTGTGTATTAATTTATTTTTCTAGGTTTTCTTTCCTTATCTCCCCCTACTTTTTGGTTTGTCGACCACTCCATGCTGACTTGGTCTCGGGGGTTAGGCTATAAATATACCTTTCAGTTATATTTATATTTTAAGTCATATTGTATATATTTACATATATTCAATCTGCCTTGGTTCTTTTCTTGTGCTTTATTTATTTACATGATTTTAATGGTTAAAAGTGGCTTTTTATTCGTGAAGGATGATTTATTAAAAGATGGAAATTAATGAGTATTTATATGAATTTGCTAAGGGTTTTAAGACAAAATGCGACAGAAAAGTTAATGAATCATGGATTCATCAACCCCCTATACTTAAACTTTGCTAGTCCCTTAGAAAACACTTATTTGAAAAGTAAGTGAAGAAGAAAGAAAGTTAGAATGAATTTGTTTTCTTAAACCAATTCATGAGAACAGACAAAGGACAAAGCTTGATCGGGCCTGAAATAAGCATTTTGTCGGAACCTTAACTAGGATTAGGATTTTATCCTCAATAGTCCTCAAGTTCCATAAATCCTTATTCAAGATCACTTCATCGGCTAGTTCAGACTCACTTATTCATATCACAAACTCTATCATCCTTGAAGTCAACTTGTACAGTGTGTGAATTGATTTAGCTCTTCCTGCTTAGAGAATTGAAGAAATCGTCCATCCCGGCTATACACTTCTATGGCTTCCTCATCCCGCTACTCTTTCCTCGGGGAGGGAGGTATTCCCTTCTAAGTTCAGTTCTACTATGTCCACAATTGAATATAGGGAGAAGTTAGAAGAATGAGAAAAGAAGAGAGTGTGACCAGTGTAGACGCATCTCCTTGTGAAGCCCAACCGGTGTAGCTGAGTCTCCACTAAGATGTGCAGGCATTTTTGGTGGAAGCTTGGACCATTGTGGTTTTATTTGGTGGCTTCTGCTTTGCTTTAACTTTGTAATTTGCTTGCACTACATTCATCTTTTTGTGCCTCGACGGATATAGCATCTTTTTATTCCGTCCCTTTTTTGAGGTCTTAGAAAAATTGTGTCAGCAGATCCTTCCCTCATCCGAAGCAACTATCGCAACCCCAATCGCTCTCGTCTTTAGAAGTCAATGCCGCAAAGATAAGGACAGAAACGCACTACCAAGGTGTACTCCCCTTCGGAACTCCATGCGAGTCGAGCTAAGTGCAGAGTGCATGTGTTCAAGATTGGTTCACTGGTGTAGAGTTGTACGGATGACTCCAAATGGTCCACTTAATCACATATGACTTGATTTCTCGAATATGGTCTTACGGAACTCAAAGATTTTAAGTCACAAGACCTGAAGAGTCTAAATTCCAGATCCTAATCAGGCTCCTTACAATGAGAGTTAAAGGTCGTAATCAAGCTCCATCCTTTAAACTAGACTCAGTCCTTAGTTCCAGAAATCAAACTTATTCTGAAAAATGCGAATGCAAATGAAACCATGTTTTTATGAAGTATATTTTCTGAATTTTATTCATTTTTATAGATTTTAAGGCTTTTGTAATTTTTATGAATTTTAGGACTTTGTATTTTTTATGGATTTTATGGTTTTATAAACAAGTTTTTATACAAGAATTTTACAACATATATTTTATTCGGTTTAAGTGTCTAATGTATTTTACAAGTTTTATCTACAAGGATTTTATAAGGATTAAATGATTTTTACACATGTTTTAATAATTAGGATTTTAAATAAGTATTATATAAATTTTAAGTACAAATTTTAAGTATATATTTTAATTACAAATTTTAAATACAAGTTTTAAGCATATTTTACTTATTTACAGGGATTTTATAAATAATATATAAATAAACAAGTGGATTTTAAATTAACCCTTATCCACTTTTTATGTATTTTATAGATATAGAAAATACATAAAAGTACGAGTTATGGATGAAAGTACATATACAATATATACGCACCACCATATACTTAGCTTGTGCTATATCCTCATAGCGTCAAAAGAGAAAAAGGAGGACATAACTCGTGCTAAGTAAAAGTGGGTGAAAAAGAATAGAGTGTACAAGTCAGTCAACCCCCCCATACTTACGTTAAGGCATCGTAAGTATAACGGGAGAGCAAAAACGGGATGATTGAATGAAAAAGAATAAATAACAAAAGTTCAAAAGGAAAAGAATACGAAATCATCGAAATCACTCGGTCCCCCCTATACTTAGGATAAGGCATCCTAAGTATAGAAAAGAGTGTAGCCAAAAATCAGAGACCAGTGATTTGTGAAAAAGAAAGGCTATACAAAAGAATCAGTACAAAAAATAAAACGTAAATCAATAAACAATCGGTCCCCCATATACTTAGGATCTGGTATCCTAAGCATAGAAGACGAGCAAAAATGGGGATGATTGTGGTCTACGAAGAATGTACAAGTGTTGTGGATCTCCAGAAATGAATGGCTCAAAAGAATTTGTACAGGATGAGATGAAGTGAAAGAATGATCATGATTCCTGTACAAAATAGATCACTTTAGCCAGGATCATACTGAATTTTTCTGCTTTTTATGTGTGTACCGATCGCTAGCTACAAAAGTAGAGCCTCTTCTTTAAGTAAAATCTGTACATGGCATAGCTCTCTTTTCTGAAATATGCGTCTCTAGAGTCAGACTATAGAATGTGTCTATATGTATAAACATTACACCATCCGACTCTCTACGCTGAATAGATTGTATGATCTGTGCAATGTAATCGATTGACTCTTGTGCTGTAATTTGTGTTCTTTAAATCTGCGGCATTGAGATATCTACTACAGGTGAATGCTCATCTGAGTCTGATATGAACTCTATCTCTGTATGTGAACAATCATCTGAAGAACTAGGTACCAAATGATCTACCCTATCCTCGTATAGGATATCGTGGGTATCAAAATAAACACTCTCAAGATCAGGAAATTGTGTCTCATCTATGTGCTAACAATCTTCTGCAAGACTAGTGTCCTCTGAAGTGAATGACAATACTGATCTAGGACTGCTACATTCTCTCTCCATCTCAATGTGTATCTCTCCATTTTTTGTGCGGAAAGATACTCCCAGCATCATAATCAAAGAGTGCTCTTGCTGTCTGCAAGAAGGGTCTCCCGAGAATGATTGGAGCAAGGTGTAACTGTGTAGGGCATGTCATGTCTAGGACCGTAAAGTCCACGGGAAACTGCGAGCCCTGAACGGTCACGATAATGTTTCTCAGCACACCTCTTGGTCTCTTTATAAATCGATCTACAAATTGAAGTATTGCTCGTGATTTATAGAGAGGATCTAGCTTGAGCTTATCAAGCAAAGAGGATGGAAGTAAATTGATCGAGGAACCATTATCTAAGAGAGTTCTATGGAATGTAGTGCCTTCAATCTGACAATTGACATAGTGAGCTCCCAAATCTTTCTTCTTCTTGGGTACCTTTCTCTGAATCGCACACGAAGTTGCCTTGGTTAATATATGTTTCTCAACTCGTGATCTCTTTTTCCTACGCGTAGTACATCTTTTCCTCAACTGATTATTGAGCGTAGGGAAATGATCCAAGGCATCATGAAGTGGAATCTTCAGAAAGATGTGATTTTTCAGTAATCGTTCAGTTTCTGGAGTGACAACATTCTTTTTGGTGTTTTTCCTTCCTCTTCCAAACAAAGCATCGGGAAAAGGAACAAAATCAGAAGTCAGAAAATCAGACTTTTTATTCATTTCAGAATCAGCTTGTACATCGAGAGTTTCAGAATTATTTACAAAACTCTCTAAGATAGGGGAAGAAAGATTTTTCTGGGGCTCTCTGCCTGATCTGGCGTGATGTCATCGTCTGATTCGCTAGTGTCCATATCTGATGTGTTGGCATCGCTCCCGTCTCTTGATTCTGCATAGTGGTCCTCATCATCTTACGGTTTCTCCTCCTTGGCTTCAGAATCATGGTTCTGCTCGTTCTCCTCTAGTGACCTCTCCTCTTCTCCAGTAGGTGCTTGTGGTGATATACCGCTCCTGAGACGAATGAAGTTAGATAAAAATTCAGGAAACGAGATCTTACCTGTAGTGTCTATCTGATCTGGATGCCTCCTCTTGTTGTTCAGGTTCATCTGAGGCTGGGCTAGAAGAGTGGTCTTCGGTGCGGTTAACTTATCCAGACGACGGTTAACCTGCTCCATCTCATTCTTGTGTGCAATCTAGAGTGTACTCAGCATGTCCATGATCTGGTTGAGCGCTCGGGCCTGTGATGACATCTCTGGTTCGGTGTGGTGGCCCTGGCTTGCTCCTCTCTCCTGCTTTGGTGTGTAATGCTGAGAGGTGGAAGGCTGAGAGTATCGCTGAGGTGTGGAGGAAGACTATTGCGGCTACTGATAAGAATAGTTATGTGAATAATGAACAGGGTGTTGATATGAGTGCGGTCTCTGATGGTATACATTCGGGTGAGACTGCTGTGGCGTGAAAGTCTGACGGTGCTGAAAATTCGGACGTCCATGCTGCGGATGACCATACGGTTGCTATTGCTGATTCGGTATACCTGACTGCTAAATTGGCGTATACCAAATCCCATTGATCTCGAGAGTGGCATACGGCTCCACCTCCATCTCTACAGTGCTGGTGATTTGGCCGGTATTGGCATGAGACTGATCCTCAGGCCAATCAAGTTGCGGAATCTCGAACTCTCTCTGAACTAGTGGATCTGACGGGTGGGCAGAGCAGGTGCGATCCTCCGTGCTGGTTGCGCATTCGAAGAAGTCTGGCTCTGCTGGTACTTGAGCTGAAGATCAGAGACCTTCTTCGAGAGATCACTCAGCTACTGAGGTAGAGATGAGAGTTTCTCCAACTCTCGCAGCGGCTGTAAGTCCTGGACCTGCTTCTGAATCACGTCCACCAACTTCAATTTCTCGCTAATAAATCCCATGTTGGTGTTGGATTCAGAGTCTGAGATGTTCGCCACCTTGTGATGATCGCGGTGATATGGTGGCTATGGCGCTTTCTGAAATGCTCGAGTAGAGTCCACGACTCTTGAGTTCTCGGCCATCCCTTCGAAGATGGCCCAGACTGACTCGGCATCCTTATTCAAGTAGTTGCCGCCACATGCGGCACTGACGAGCCCCTGAATCTCCGGCTGGAGTCCTCCAAAGTAGTTTTGCACGAACTCCTTCATTGGGATTTCATGATGCGGGCATCTCTTCGTCAGGTCTTTGAATCTATCCCATGCCTCATGGAAAGATTCGTGCGGCAGTTGCGTAAAGTTGGAGATCTGGCTCCTCGTCATGTCCGTCCTTCCTAGAGGGATATACTTGCGTAGGAAGGTGGACTTCAGATCGTCCCATGTAGAGATTTCCCTCCCCAGATGACTCAGCCAGTAAAGAGCCTTAACGGCTAAGGCAAAGGGGAAGGCCTTGAGGCGTACAGCTTCCTGCGTGACTCCTGGATAGCAAGCCATTCTGCAAATCATTTCGAATTGCTGTAAGAATGTGAACGGCTCCTCTGCAGCATTCCCATAGTACTTGGGAAGCAAATAGATGAAGGACGGTCTCAGCTCGTATGGCCCTTGATTCGGCGGTAGCCGAATCCAGTGGTGGAGCGTTCTAGCGCCCGGGTCATACTCATCCCGTAAAGTCGCGGGAACCGCAGGCGGTAACTGGTTCCCGGCCCCTACTCTCAGCATGGCTATTTCAACCCACAGTAAATTGTGAACTCTAAACGGTTCTCGAATCTGTAGATTCATCTACTGAAGTGTATCGAGAATGTCAGTAGTAACATCTGCATCTGGTCTTCCTTCATGCTGCTCCCTAGCTGGTGGCCTCTCGTCTGATGCTGGTCCTTTGCCGCGAGCCATCTGATCGTCTGTGAAATAAAAGCTCTCGTAAGAACTCAGCGAAAAGTAAGCTGGATATCTAGATGATGTATTGAGGCCAGGGTCTGCCTCAATATTATATCCAGGAGGCGAGGGAGTCTGGGTCTGACTCGCCTCGAGATCTGATGGGACAAGCTCGGGAAGAGGGTCATCCTGAGCCTGTGAAGAAGTATGCTCGATGGTGGACGGTCGAAAGCTCACGGAGTCTGAGCACAAAAGCCGTCGAGACGTCATCTTCGATGTCAAGAGATTTGATTGGGAGAGCACGTTTTACGATTCAAATGAGAGGAGAAAATGCGAAAGCCGCGGAAACTCACACCCTACAAGCAAACACAAAGCAAACCCCGTGTTCACCAACTCAACCCGATGAAGACCGTAAGAGTTCGGTCTTTTTATCTTGTTGGTTTTATGGTTGTAATTAGCAAACAGTTGCGGTTATCGTGGGCTGAGCGAGCCAATAGGTGCCCGATAGTTTCTCCGAGACACTGGCCCGAGTCCTTACAAAAGATCACTCGCACTCAGCCAGTATGGGAGTAAGTACGGACCGTTTCCGTCTACCCGTGCTACTTGAGGATGGAGCCTTGCGCAGTGTCCTCTAAACCTCCCACTCTGCTAAGTAAACCCGGACCGTTTCCGGCTACCCGAGCTTACCCACTGAGGAACAGTGATTAGGTGTATGAACCCAGTAGTATTTCGCAGGAAATACGGGGTTTTGCGCTCTAACCTTATGGGTCGGCTCTCTAGCTCGTGCACTCTAAGAAGTGTGCGGGGGTTACTCTCCCAAAACAAATGAATCGGTTTTATGGTTTTTAGATCAGATATGATTAGCAGTCCCGATTTTATTTTGCAGTTTTATAATTTTTTTTGATTTTTTTCAAGCAAACGTCTACCGATTTTATTATTTTTTTTCTTTTTTAAAAACCCTAAAATCATGCACCTAGGTTGCGAGTCCTAAGGCTAACTACGTAGGCACAATCAGATAGAGTCAAAAAATCCTAAACAAATATCTAAAAAGCCACGGAAAACCGATAAGCGAGAAAAACCGTGGTGGGTGCTCTGGTCCCTTGGATACACAGTATCCGGCGAATCAGACCCTGAAAAAAATGGAGGGGGGTTTGTTTATTGTCTATTACAGCTTCTCTCCCTTTCTCTCTCTTTTACAAAAAATTACTAATCTAATTCTGCCCTTTGTAGACGACTCGTGAAGAAAGAGTCGGCCTCTTCTCTTTCAACTGATTCGGCTTCCGAAGAAGCCGGCTGATCCTGCAGGCCCTGCAAAATTAGTTAGCTGAAAAGCCGTACGAAATCGGTTGAGAGAAGAAAGCCGAGAAAGCCGTAAGGAAAAACCGAAAGAAACTTCGAAAACAAAACAAGAAGAAAATCAGGAAAAAGCCGTACGAAAAACCGTACGAAAAACGAAACAAAAAGAAGAGAAAAAAATAAAATAAAATAAAATCACAAAGAATGAAAAAAAATCAAAAAAAATGTAACTCCTCCCCAGCAACGGCGCTATTTTGATAAAGCTGAAAATCTGTTTCGTGGCTTTTTTTACAGAAACGAGGTTGATGTAGAAAAAGCCGTGAAAAATCAGATATTAGCTCTAATCAAACAATTTCGGTTTTCCGAAGGAAAACCTACACTAAATATTTATCCAGGTAAGTGTGCCTAGGTCGAACTCAAGGAGGCAGAGGCAAAATAGAATCTTTTGATTTTTTTAGGAAATATTTTTTTGCGATTTTTATTTTCTCTCTTCTAAAAGTTATCAAAGAAATGAAACACTTTTTGTTTTTTTTATTTTTATATTTGATTTTATTCTTTTCAAATTTTTATTTAATTTTCACAAAGGGATATTTTTCACAAAAGATTTATTTATTATATAATAGGTGGAATATAGGTAGGTGATACAATATAGTAGGTGGAAGCCGAGCAACGGGCTTGAACTACACAAGAAAACAAATAAAAACGTAGCGGTTATCGAAAAAAATCAAAACTTGATGAAATAACAACAAAAGTTCACAAAAACCTAATACTAACTAGATGGGGTAGTTGTGTAACTACCCTAAAGAAATCAACAAAAAATACGGTCAAATGTAGTCAAAAGAACCCCTACAGCCTAGGGGCATAGGCGTAAAAAAACTATTTAAAATTGTTCTGCAAAAAGGTCCTTCAGGACTGTTCTGTAAGAAAAATAAAATGAGCTTTACATTTAGGTCCCTGAAGAGGGACATAATGCAATTTCTAGAAACCTGGGGGGTGGAGATAAATTTCTGAAAGCCTCTGGATTTATGATGTAATTTTTACACCGATTCGGCACTGACGGCTAGGATTAGAACTTGCCTGTGCCGATCCAACGCTTGCGTGTGCGCCACGTGTCGCACACCTGTACTTCGCCTGTTCTTGAATTGGTTCTCGAGTCTGTTGGAAGTCTGGCGAATAGCACGTCCTCTCCGATTTATCCCGGTCCGATGGCGGCTACTTTGGCTCTCCGGCGGGGCCAGAGGGGTGGCTCCTCCACCCCTCGAGCTCGCCCGCGGTAGGAGGCTGGTGGAGGCTGCTCGAGGCAACGGTGGTCCGGTGATGAAGACGGTGGTCTCAATGAACCTGGAGGTTGTTACAGTCGGCAACCCATCTTTGAGATTGAATTTCTTTGATGGTGAGGCTTCCAAAAGCTTAGATTATTGCTCTTGAATCAAATTAGACCTACAAATGAAAGATTGACGTGCTCGATTCTCGAAGAATCGGCCGAGGGAGTAAGATTTGCAAGCTCCAAAAAAGGTGAAAATTAAGGTTTCCAGATTTATTGAAAGGTTGCATGAAAAGGTGATGAAATGGCGTCGCGATTCGAAGTTGTTTTGAAACGAATTTGAAAAGGGAATTTGATGTGCGCCTAACCTAATGGATTAAACTATCTAATCATGCGATTAGCATTGCTAATCAACGCATGATAATCGAGAAAAAATACTAAGAAGTGAAGGGATAGGTCTACGTATTCAAGGTGTAGGACCTGGAATGAAGTCGCTCGACGGTCAACCTTGGCCGGAGCTTCACGCGCACGACAGTCGCGATGCAAGGCTGACGAGCGCCTTGGAACCTCCTCCGATGTACCATCCTCCACCAAGCACCTTCGAGCGGAGCTGTCGCCTTTTGAGCGAGCGGGGCGAGGCGGGGAAGATAGGGGGTCGGGCAACTGGAGCTTGAGAGCTTAGGTTGTTGGAGAGTTGGCTCGCGATGGCGGATCTTTGGGGATTTATATAGATTAGGTTCGTGCTCCCCAAGTAATATCTAAGGGCCAGTGAGCTAGAGGGTTGTTAGGAGAATAGATCCAATGGAGTAGATCATCTGGAGGGGTTAAAGGATGCGCGGGAAAAATAGGTCAAGTCGGTCGGTCAAGGCAGTCGGGTAGAACTGCTTCTTGGAGAAGACAACCCAGGTGCTGACAAGTGTCAGCACCTGACTGGCCAGAAAAGCAAATTTCAGTATAAATTAGATATTGAATAATAAATAACTTTATTTTAAATAAGTCTAATACAAGAATTGTAGATAATTAAATAATCTTAATTATAGAATAAATACTTTTTATAAATAATAAATATTATTCAAAATATAAATATTATATTAATAAATATGTATTTATAAAGAGGTTTTAGATTTTTAAATCAATAAATAGATAAATAAATATTAATTTTATATTTTCTTGATTATTAGAATAATATATAAGACTTGTGTGAATTTTTATTGATTTTAATAAATTAATTTACATATTTTAATAAATAGAGGTATAAGTTATATAGTTTATTTATACCTATATTTTAAGGTTTTTGATTTTATTAAAATAATAAATAAGATCCAAAAATTATGAAATAAATTAGGGTGAAAATACAAGATCATGAAATAATATAAAAATTATAAAATTAAGAAAACTATAAATAATGTGTGTTACATAAAATAAATAGCCCAGAAACCCCGTTGTCTTTTGGTCCCAAAAATGACTTTTTGCAAACGGACTCCGAATTCGATGAAACCACCTTTATTAATTAGAGAATATTATTTTATGAACTTTAAAGGTAAGTAGAGTGAAATTGGAGTTCGTATGAGGAAGTTATGATGTTCGGAAGTTGAGATTTTGACAATTTATAGGTGGGTTTCTTGGCATATATACAGGGTAATATTTTTAACTTATTTTTATATTTTTATATACATTTTTAGAAATAATTAGGAGAAGAGTTTGGTGAAAAATATATACACATTAATTAATTAAAAATCTTTGAAGTTTTGTATTTATTGATAAATAGTGAAAGGTGTATACAGTGTGTATTAATTTATTTTTCTAGGTTTTCTTTCCTTATCTCCCCCTACTTTTTGGTTTGTCGACCAATCCATACTGACTTGGTCTCGGGGGTTAGGCTATAAATATAGCTTTCAGTTATATTTATATTTTAAGTCATATTGTATATATTTACATATATTCAATCTGCCTTGGTTCTTTTCTTGTGCTTTATTTATTTACATGATTTTAATGGTTAAAAGTAGCTTTTTATTCATGAAGGATGATTTATTAAAAGATGGAAATTAATGAGTATTTACATGAATTTGTTAGGGGTTTTAAGACAAAATGCGACAGAAAAGTTAATGAATCATGGATTCATAACCTACTCGGTCACGTATGAAAAAAGCGCCATTACTTCGGAAAACCAAGCGATACAAAGCAGTTACAGACTGAGTTTTGGGCTCTAATCCTTAGCGGGTCATGCCTCGCTCATGGGAGGGGTTTTGGTCACCTCCTAAGGTACCTGAAAATAATGAAGGCATTATGAACCCAAGACAATAATAGTCCATTATGAATTATAAGTATGGTCAAAGTTTATTTAGCAATCCCCTTGTTTTATTTTTTTGGTTTTCACTTTTTTTGGATATGTTTTCATACAAGTGCCTAACGTTTTTGTAGAATTTCATTTAAGTCCTAGGTGCTCAAAGTCAAAGGGAGATGACGAAAAAGCCATGTAAGTCGATTCAATGATGGAAATCTCACCATTGAATCTAATGATGCATGCCGAGTTAGAAGACTTACAGTGCTTCCAAGCTCTCTCCATGTGGTATGCAAAACAAAATTTTTAAACCTTATCTATATGGAGGTGTACAGTCGATAAAATCGCCCTAAACAGTAGTTTGTTATTAATCATGAAGACCCAATTGTTAGTTATTTAGAAAGGAGACCAAGGTCCGATCTTCAGTGCCGATCGATGCCTGCTACATCGGGTCCTGCAAGCACTGTATACAACCTCTCTCAGCACGCAATCTCAAGTCCAACTTACTAAAATTATTAATTTGACTAGATCCATTCGTAAGAGACTACAGGAACAAGCTTTCTTATTAAAGTTTGGACCTAGTTACCGAGTCAAGAAACCTTTGTCTAGGGGCTTCATGCACATAAAACAAAATGAAATAAGGTGGAAAATTCAAAACAATAGGAAACAAAATAAAAGAAGGCGAGAAAGACTCAGAAAGTTGCGACGAGGCCCCCAAGTGAACAGACACCTTGGCATTGGACCTTGTTGTGGAGAGTAGAGTCCAAGTTACTTATTACATACCAAAATTATCTCTCTCTCACCAATAATTACATAAATGGGACCTAATCTAATTTCTAAACTAAATCCTTCTCCATGCTTCCTTTGTAGCCTCTCCAACTGCTCACCAAGAGAAGACCAGCCTCCTCCAAACATGGCAGCATCAGCCTCCTAGAAAGCCGTCTCGCATAGCGGGCCCTCGCTACAAAGTCACAAAGAGATGACATTAGCACAAATAATCAAATTAAAGCAACTTGAGCTATAAATAAAGAATTAATCAGTGAAAATAAATCAATAAATATTTACAACAATAAATCCATAAATCAGAATAAATGACTATACAAAAATATTAATGATAAAACCAGGCTATGCTCATTGCTCCACGGCAACAGCGCCATGTAATAAACAGGAAGAAATAGAGGGTCGCGTAGTTTCACATGGCAAAACTGCGGTCGGTGTATTGACCACTCTAAAAGCCTTATTGATGAGCAATTAACCCACAATATGAATAACGACAATATGTAACACAAGTGAGGTTAAAATTTATTATTCTCTACCAAAAGATGCATTTTTGATAAAGCTAAAAATCGGTTTCGCGGCTTTTCATTTTTAAAAGGAGAAGCACGGTCGATGTATCCAAAAAGCCACGAAACAAATGGATTTTCAACCTATCAAACAAATTTCGGTTTTCTTTCAGAAAACCGTCACTAATATTTAACCAGGCAAGTGTTCCTGGGTCGAACTCAAGGAGGCAGAATAAATTCCTTCGATTTTTAACTTTGTAATTTTATTTTTAATCTCTTCTCCAAGTGATCAAGTCAAGAAGCTTTTTATTGATTTTAATTTTTATTATTTTTATTTGATTTTATTATTTTCAATTTTTATTTAATTTTCAAAAAGGGAAATTTTTCAAAAAGATTTATTTATTAGATAATATGTGGATATTATATAGGTGATAGAATATAATATGGTGATCGGGGTCGAGCCGCGAACTCGAACAACTCAAGAAATCAAAACAAAACAAGACGATTTTCGACGAAATCAAAACACGACAAAAACTCGTCAAAAACACTCGAAAACTTTATACTAGATTGGTAGGGTAGTTGCATAACTTCCCTCAATAAATCGTCAAAGAACAAAGTCAGACGAAGTCGAAACAACCCCTACAGCCCATGGGCATAAACGCAAAATAAACTAATTAAAATATTCGCAAATGGGTCCTCAGGGACTGTTCTGAAAGAAATATATACAAATATTTACATTTAGGTCCTGTGTAGGGACTTAAATGCAAATAATGAAAACCTGGGGGCGGAGGAAAGTTTCTGGAAGCTCCTGGGTTTAGTACGCAAATTTCACACCTCTTCAGAACGGGCGGCTGAGATTAGAACGTCTGGGCGCTGATCGGCGGTTGCGGGTGCGCCACGTGTTGCGCACCTGTGTCTCCCCTGTTCTTGGGCTGTTGAAGTCGCTGGCGACGGAGCCTCTTTCTTCGAATTTTTCCGATCATCTGACGGACGCTTTGGCACTCCGGCGGGGCCAGAGGGGTGGCGCCTCCACCCCTCGAGCTCGCCCGCAGTAGGGTGATGGCAGACGATGCTCCGAGCTGCGGTGATGGTGTAAAAAAGACGGCGGTCTCAACTTCCTGGAGGTGGCTCAGTGATGGCGACCCATTTTTGGAGACGAATTCTGATGGCGATTGGGGCCTTCCAGATGCTAAGAAATGTCTCGCGATGATATTGAACCTGCAATTAACAAGATAGGATGCTCGATTCACGGTGAATCGGCCAATTGATTACAAGACACAAGCTCAAAGATGATTAAAAACTTTAGTTTCCAGACAAACTACCAGATGTGTGAAATCGATGATGGAATGATGATGCGATTTGAAGTGAAATAGAAACGAATCGAGATGAATTACGGAAGGGTGTCGATCTAAGATGGTTTAGCTATCTAAATCACGAATTAGCCACGCTAATCGTGGCACGCAAATCGAAGCAAAAAAACAAAGAAGGTGAAGGAAGAGGTCTATGAAGTCCAAGGTGTATTACCTAGAATAGCTTCTCGACGACGACCAAAGACCGGAGCTTCGACGCACGCGTAGACGGCGATGCAAGGCTGGCGTAGCCTTTGAACGATCCCCGACGTCTCCTCCTCCTCGCTGGCGTGTCCACGATGCTGTCACCACCTCCGGTTGGCCGAGGCGAGGATTGGAAGATGGGGGTCGGGCTTCTGGAACTGGAGGGTTTCAGAGAGCTGGAAAGTTAGTTCGGCTATGGTGACTTGAAGGCTTTAAATAGAGAGATTGCTTGGGCTCCAAGCCGAGATCGAAGAGTGGCGATGGAGAGGGTTGTTAGGAGGGTAGATCGGAGGGCTTAGGTTGATCAGAAGTCTCTAGAATCGCTCGGGAGAATTAGGTGAAGTCGGCAGGTCGAGCAGGCTCTGGTGCAACAGAATCTTGGGGAAGATGACCCCAGGTGCTGACAAGTGTCAGCACCTGGTTGGCCCAGAGGTGGGATTAGCTTATAAATTAAATATTAAATAGTAAATTACGTTATTTTAAATAAGTTTAAATACAAAAAGTATAGATAAATTAATTCTCTAATTTATGGTCTAATTACTTTTAATAAATAATAAATATTATTTAAAATATAAATATTATATTAATAAATATGTATTTATAAATAAGTTTTAGATATTTAATTTAATAAATAAATACTTAAAAATTAATTTTATATCTTCTTAATTATTAGAATATTAAATAAGGTTTATACAAATTTTTATGGATTTTAATAAGTTAATTTGTATATTTTAATAAATAAGATAAGTAACTAGGTAGTTCATTTATACCTATATTTTAGGGTTTTTGATTTTATTAAAATAATAAATATGGTCCAAAAATTATGAAATTATTTATGGTGAAAATAAAAGATCATGAAATAATTTAAAAATTATAAAATTAAGAAAATGATAAATAATGTGTGTTACAGAAAATAAATAGCCCAGAAACCACGTTGTCTTTTGGTCCCAAAACCGACTTTTTGCAAACGGACTCCGAATTTGATGAAACCACTCTATTAATAAGAGAATATTATTTTATGAACTTTAAAGGTGAGTAGAGTGAAATTGGAGTTCGTATGAAGAAGTTATGATGTTCGGAAGTTGAGATTTTGACAATTTCCAGGTTGAGTTTCTTGCCATATATACAGGATAATATTTTTAACTTATTTTTATATTTTTATATACATTTTTAGGAATAATTAGGAGAAGAGTTTGGTGAAAAATATGTTCATATGGATTAATTAAAATTCTTTGAAGTTTTGTATTTATTGTATAAATAATGGAGAATGTATGGAGTGTGTATTAAATTATTTTTTTATGTTTTCTTTCCTTATCACCCCCTACTTTTTTGGTTTGTCGACCAATCCATGCTGACTTGGTCTCGGGGGTTGGGCTATAAATATATCTTACAGCTATATTTATATTTAAGTCATATTGTATATATACACATATATTCAATCTGCCTTTTTGTTTCTTTTCTTGTTCTTTATTTATTTACATGATTTTAGTGGTTAAAAGTGAATATTTACACATGAATGGTGATTTGTTAAAAAATGAGAATTAATGGATATTTACATGTATTTGTTAAGGGTTTTAAGACAAAATGCGACAGAAAAGTTAATGAATCATGGATTCATCAACCCCCTATACTTAAACTTTGCTAGTCCCTTAGCAAACACTTATTTTGAAAAAGTAAGTGAAAAGGAAAGAAAGTTAGAATGAATTTGTTTTCCTAAACCAATTCATGAGAACAGACAAAGGACAGAGCTCGATCGGGACTGAAACAAGCATTTTGTCGGAACCTTAACTAGGATTAGGACTTTGTCCTCAACAGTCTTCAAGTTCCATAAACCTTACTCAAGATCACTTCATCGGCTAGTTCAGACTCACCTATTCATATCGCAAACTCTATCATCCTTGAAGTCAACTTGTACAGTGTGTGAATTGATTTAGCTCTTCCTGCTTAGAGAACCGAAGAAACCGTCCATCCTGGCTATACACTCCTATGGCTTCCTCATCTCGCTACACTTTCCTCGGGGAGGGAGGTATTTCCTTCTGAGTTCAGTTCTGCTATGTCCACAATCGAATATAGGGAGAAGTTAGAAGAATGAGAAAAGAAGTGGAGTGCGACCAGCGTAGACGCATCTCCTTGTGAAGCCCAACCGGTGTAGTTGAGTCTCCACTAAGATGTGCAGGCATTTTTGGTGGAAGCTTGGACCATTGTGGTCTTATTTGGTGGCTTCTGTATTGCTTTGACTTTGTAATTTGCTTGCACTGCATTCATCTTTTGTGCCTCGACGGATATAGCATCTTTTTAGTCCGTCCTTTTTTTTGAGGTCTTAGAAAAATTGTGTCAGCAGATCCTTCCCTCATCCGAAGCAACTATCGCAACCCCAATCTCTCCCGTCTTTAGACGTCAATGCCGCAAATATAAGGATAGAAATGCACTACCAAGGTGTACTGCCCTTCGGAACTCCATGCGAGTCGAGCTAAGTGCAGAGTGCATGTGTTCAAGATTGGTTCACTGGTGTAGAGTTGTACGGATGACTCCAAATGGTCTACTTAAGTACAGATGACTTGATTTCCCGAATATGGTCTTACGGAACCCAAAGATTTAAGTCACAAGACCTGAAGAGTCTAAATTCCAGATCCTAGTCAAGCTCCTTACAACGAGAGTTAAAGGCCGTACTCAAGCTCCATCCTTTAGACTAGACTCAGTCCTTAGTTCCAGAAATCAAACTTATTCTGAAAAATGCGAATGCAAGTGCAACCATGTGTTTGTGAAGTGTATTTTCTAAATTTTACTCATTTTTATGGATTTTAAGGATTTTGTAATTTTTATGAATTTTAGGACTTTGTATTTTTTATGGATTTTTATGATTTTTATAAACAAGATTTTATTCATAAATTTTACAAGATATATTTTATTTAAGTTAAGTATCTAATGTATTTTACAAATTTTATCTACAAAGTATTTTACAAGGATTGAATGGTTTTTACACATGTTTTAATAAATAGGATTTAAACTAAGTATTATACAAATTTTAAGTACAAATTTTTAAATACATATTTTAATTACAAGTTTTAAATACAAGTTTTAATCATATTTTACTTATTTACAAGGATTTTAATAATAGATAAATAGAAGAGTGAATTTTAAATTAACCCTTACCCACTTTTTATGGATTTTATACATATAGAAAATACATAAAAGTACGAGTTATGGACGAAAGTATATATACAATATATACGCACCCCCCTATACTTAGCTTGTGCTATGTCCTCATAGCGTCAAAAGAGAAAAAGGAGGACATAACTCGTGCTAAGTAAAAGTGGGTGAAAAAGAAGCGAGTGTACAAGTCAGTCATCCCCCCCTATACTTACGATCAGGTCATCGTAAGTATCACGGGAGAGCAAAAACGGGATGACTGAATGAAAAGGATAAATAATGAAAATTCAAAAGGAAAAGAATACGAACTCATCGAAATCACTCGATCCCCCCTATACTTAGGATAAGGCATCCTAAGTATAGAAAAGAGTGTAGCCAAAAATTGGGGACCAGTGATTTGTGAAAAAGAAAGGCCATACAAAAGAATCAGTACAAAAAATAAAACGTAAATCAGCGGGCAATCAGTCCCCCCTATACTTAGGATCTGGTATCCTAAGCATAGAAGACGAGCAAAAATGGGGACGATTGTGGTCTACGAAGAATATACAAGTGTTGTGAATCTCCAAAAAAGAATGGCTCAAAAGAATTTGTACAGGAAGAAGTGAAGGAATGATCATGATTCCTGTACAAAATAGATCACTTTAGCCAGGATCATACTGAATTTTCTGCTTTTTATGTGCGTAATGATCGCTAGCTGCAACAGTAGAGCCTCTTCTGTAAGTAAACTCTTTACATGGCATAGCTCTCTTTTCTGAAATATGTGTCTCTGGAGTCGGACTACAGAAGGTGTCTATATGTGTCAGCATTACACCATCCGACTCTCTACGCTGAATAGACTGTATGATCTGTGTAATGTATTTGATGGACTCTTGTGCTGTAATATGTGTTCTTTCAATCTGCAGCACAGAGATATCTACTGCTGGTGACTGCTCATCTGAGTCTGATATGAAATCTGTCTCTGTATGTGAACAATCATCGGAAGAACTAGGTACCAAGTGATCTATCCTATCTTCGTGTAGGATATCTTGGGTATCAAAATAAACACTCTCAAGATCAGGAGACTGTGTCTCATCTATGTTCTGGCAATATTCTACAAGACTAGTGTCCTCTGAAGTGAATGACAATACTGATCTAGGACTGCTACATTCTCTCTCCATCTCAATGTGTATCTCTCTGTTGTCTGTGCGGAATGATACTCTCCCAGCATCATAATCGAAGAGTGCTCTTGCTGTCTGCAAAAAGGGTCTCCCGAGAATGATTGGAGCAAGGTGTAACTGTGTAGGGCATGTCATGTCTAAGACCGTAAAGTCCACGGAAAACTGCGAGCCCTGAACGGTCACGATAATGTTCCTCAGTACACCTCTAGGTCTCTTTATAGATCGATCTGCAAATTGGAGTATCGCTCGTGATTTATAGAGAGGACCTAGCTTGAGCTTATCAAGCAAAGAGGATGGAAGTAAATTGATCGAGGAACCATTGTCTAAGAGAGTACGATTGAATGTAGTGTCTTCAATCTGACAGTTGACATAGTGAGCTCCCAAATCTTTCTTCTTCTTCGATACCTTGTTCCGAATTGCACACGAAGTTGCCTTGGTCAATATATGCTTCTCAACTCGTGATCTCTTTTTCCTACGCGAAGTACATTTGTTCCTTAACTGATTCTTGAGCGTAGGAAAATGATCCAAGGCATCGTGCAGTGGAATCTTTAGAATGATGTGATCTTTCAGTAAACGTTCGGTTTCTGGAGTGACAACATTATTTTTGGTCTTTTTCTTTCCTCTTCCAAACAAAGCATCGGGAAAAGGAACAATTTCAGGGGTTAGAAAATCAGAACTTCTATTCAAATTGGAATCAACTTGTACATCGAGAGTTTCATAATTATTTACAAAACTCTCTAAAACAGGGGAAGAAATATTTTTGTCGGGGCTCTCTGCCTGATCTGGCGTGATGTCATCGTCTGAGTCGTCGGTATCCATACCTGAAGTGTTGGCATTGCTCCTGTCTCTTGAATTTGCGTAAAGGTCCTCATCCTCTTGCGGTTTCTCCTCCTCGGCTTCAGAATCATGATTCTAATTGTGCTCCTCTAGTGCCCTCTCCTCTTCTCCAGTAGGTGCTTGCGGTGATCTACCGCTCCTGAGACGAATGAAGTTAGATAAAAATTCAGGAAACGAGATCTTACCTGTAGTGTCTACCTGCTCTGGATGCCTCCTCTTGTTGTTCGGGTTCATCAGAGGCTGGGCTGGGAGTGTGGTCTTCGGCACGGTTAACTCGTCCAGACGACAGTTAACCTGCTCCATCTCTGTCTTGTTCGCGATCTGGAGCGTACTCAGCATATCCATGATCTGGTTGAGCGCTTGGGCCTGTGAAGACATCTCCGGTTCAGTGTGGTGGCCCTGGCTTGCTCCTCTCTCCTGCCTTGGCATGAAATGCTGAGAGGTGGAAGGTTGGGAGTAGCACTGAGGTGTGGAGGAAGACTGTTGCGGCTGCTGAAAAGGATGATTCTGTGAGTAGTGAGCAGGGTGCTGATATGAAGGCTGTGGTCTCTGATGGTAGACATTCGGATAAGACTGTTGCGGCGTGAAGCTCTGGCGGTGCTGAAATTGCGAACGTCCATGCTACGGATGACTGTACGGCTGCTGCGGCTGCTGAATCGGTATACTCGGCTGCTGCATCGGAGTATACCAAATCCCGTTGATCTCGAGAGTGGATTGCGACTCCATCTCCATCTCTGCAGTGTTGGTGATCTGGCCGGAATTGGCATGAGACTGATCCTCATGCCAATCGAGCTGCGGTATCTCGGGCTTGCTCTGGATTACTCAGCTGCTGAGGTAGAGATGAGAGTTTCTCCAACTCTCGCAGCGGCTGTAGGTCTTGGACCTGCTTGTGAATCATGTCCACCAACGTCAAATTTTCACTAATAAATCCCATGTTGGTGTTGGATTCAGAGTCCGAGATATTCACCACCTTGTGATGTTCTCGGTGATGTGGTGGCTGTGGGGCTTTCTGAAATTCCCGAGTAGAGTCTACGACTCTCGAGTTCTCGGCCATCCCTTCGAAGATGGCCCAGACTGACTCGGCGTTCTTGTTCATGTAACTACCGCCACATGCGGCACTGACTAGCCCCTGTACTTCCGGCTGGAGTCCTCCGAAGTAGTTCTGTACGAGCACCTTCATCGGGATCTCATGATGCGGGCATCTCTCCGTCAGGTCCTTGAATCGATCCCATGCCTCATGGAATGATTCGAGCGGCAGTTGCGTAAAGTTGAAGATCTGGCTTCTCATCATGTTCGTCCTTCCCAGAGGAAAATACTTGCGCAGGAAGGTGGACTTCAGGTCGTCCCACGTAGAAATTTCTTTCCCCAAATGACTCAGCCAATAAAGGGCCTTATCGGCTAAGGCAAAGGGGAAGGCTTTGAGGCGTATGGCCTCCTGCATCACTCCTGGATAACAAGTCGTTCCGCAGATCATCTCAAACTGATGTAAAAACGTGAACGGCTCCTCTGCGGCATTCCCATAGTACTTGGGAAGCAAGGAGATGAAGAACGGTCTGAGTTCATATGGCCCTTGATTCGGCGGTAGCCGAATCCAATGGTGGAGCATTCTCGCGCCCGGGTCAAACTCATCCCGTAAAGTTGCGGGAACCGCAGGTGGTAACTGGTTCCCGGCCCCTGCTCTCAGTGCGGCTATTTCAGCCCGCAGTTTAGTCTGAACTCTATACTGTTCTCGAATCTGCAAATTCATCTGCTGAAGTGTATCGAGAATGCCTGTCGTGACATCTGCGTTCAGCTCCGATCTTCCCTCCTGATGTTCCCCAGCCGGTGGCTTCTCGTCTGCTGCTGGTCCTTTCCCCCGATCCTCTGATCGTCTGTAAAGTAAAAACTCTTGTAAGAACTCAGCGAAAAGTACTCAGGAGATCTAGATGATGTATTGAGGCCAGGGTCTGCCTCAATAGTCTGGCTAGGAGGTGAGGGAGTCTGGGTCTGACTCGCCTCGAGATCTGATGGAACCGGCTCGGGAAGAGGGTCATCTCGAGCCTGCAAAGACATACGCTCGACGGTGGACGGTCGAAAGCTCACAGAGTCAGAGCCGAAAAGCCGTCGAGACATCATCTTCGATGTCAAGAGAAATTTCGGGAGAGCAAGTTTAAGATTCAAGAGAAAGAGAAGTGCGAAAGCCGCGGAAACTCACGCCCCGCAAATAAACACAAAGCAAACCCTGTTTTCACCAACTCAACCCTGATGAAGACCGTAAGAGTTCGGTCTTGTTATCTTTTCGATTTTAGGGTTGTGATTAGCAAACGTTTCGATTACGCGGGCTGAGCAAGCCAATAGGTGCCCGATAGTTTCCCCGAAACACTGGCCTGAATCCTTACAAGAGACCACTCGCACTCAGCCAGTATGGGAGTAAGTACGGACTGTTTCCGGCTACCCGTGTTACTTGAGGACGGAGCCTTGCGCAGTGTCCTCTAAAGCTCCCACTCTGCTAAGTAAACCCGGACCGTTTCCGGCTACCCGAGCTTACCCACTGAGGAACAGTGATCAAATGTATGGACCCAGTAGTATCCCGCGATAAATACGGGGTTTGGGTTCTATCCTTAAGTGTTGGCTCTCGAGCTCGCGCACTCTGAGAAATGCGCGGGGGTTACTATCCCCAAATCACTTGAGTCGATTTACGGCTTTAAGTCAGATAGATTTAGCAGTCCCGATTTTAGTTTTGTAATTTTTATGGTTTTTTTTTCAATCAACGTCTATCGATTTTTTTTCTTTTTATAAAAACCCTAAAGCATGCACCTAGGTTACGAGTCCTAAGACTAACTACACGGCACAAGCAGATAGAGTAAAAAAAACCTAAACAAGCATCTAGAAAAACCGCAGAAAGCCGATGAGCGATAAAAAGCCACGGTGGGTGCCCTGATCCTCGGATACACGGTATCCGGCGAATCAGGCCCCGAAAAAAATGGGGGGGGGGGTTTGTTTATTATCTATTACAACTTTCTTCCTTTCTCTCTCTTTTACAGAAAGTATACTAACTACTCTGCTCCTCTGCAGCCGACTCGTGAAGAAGGAGCCGGCCTCTGCTCTTTCAACTGGCTCAACTTCCGAAGAAGTCGGTTGATCCTGCAGGCCCTGCAAAGATGGTTAGCAAGTAAAGCCGATCGAGAAAATCGAGAAAGCCGTAAGAAGACGAAAAAGCAAAACACGAAAAAGCTGTACGAAAAACCGTACGAAAAACGAAACAAAGAGAAGAGAGAAAAATAAAATCACGAAAAAAATCAAAAAGAATCTAACGCCTCCCCGGCAACGGCGCCATTTTGATAAAGCTAAAAATTGGTTTCGCGGCTTTTCGTTTTTAAAAGGAGAAGCACAGTCGATGTAGCCAAAAAGTCATGAAACAAATCGATTTTCAACCTATCAAACAAATTTCGGTTTTCTTTCGGAAAACCGTCACTAATATTTAACGAGGCAAGTGTTCCGGGGTCGAACTCAAGGAGGCAGAATAAATTCCTTCGATTTTTATATTTGTAATTTTATTTTTAATCTCTTCTCCAAGTGATCAAGTCAAGAAGCTTTTTGTTGATTTTTATTTTTATTATTTTTATTTGATTTTATTATTTTCAATTTTTATTTAATTTTCAAAAAGGGAGATTTTTCAAAAAGATTTATTTATTAGATAATATGTGGATATTATATAGGTGATAGAATATAGTATGGTGATCGGGGTCGAGCTGCGAGCTCGAACAACTCAAGAAATTAAAACAAAACAAGATGATTTTCGACGAAATCAAAACACGACAAAAACTCGTCAAAAACACTCGAAAACTTTATACTAGATAGATGGGGTAGTTGCGTAACTACCCTCAAGAAACCATCAAAGAACAAAGTCAGACGAAGTCGAAACAACCCCTACAGCCTAGGGGCATAAGCGCAAAAGAAACTAATTAAAATATTCGCAAATGGGTCCTCAGGGATTGTTCTGAAAGAAATATATAGAAATCTTTACATTTAGGTCCCTACAGAGGGACCTAAATGCAAACAGTGAAAATCTGGGGTCGGAGGAAAGTTTCTGGAAGCTCCTGGGTTTAGTACGCAAATTTCACACCTCTTCAGAACGGGCGGCTGAGATTAGAACGTCTGGGCGTTGATCGGCGGTTGTGGGTGCGCCACGTGTCGCGCACCTGTGCCTCCCCTGTTCTTGGGCTGTTGAAGTCGCTGGCGACGGAGCCTCTTTTTTCGAATTTTTCCGATCATCTGACGGACGCTTTGGCACTCCGGCAGGGCCAGAGGGGTGGCACCTCCACCCCTCGAGCTCGCCCGCGGTAGGGTGATGGCAGACGATGCTCCAAGCGGCGGTGATGGTGCGAAAAAGACGGCGGTCTCAGCTTCCTGGAGGTGGCTCAGTGATGGAGATCCATTTTTGGAGACGAATTCTGATGGCGATTGGGGCCTTCTAGATGCTAAGAAATGGCTCGCGATGATATTGAACCTGCAATTAACAAGATAGGATGCTCGATTCACGGTGAATCGTCCAATTGATTACAAGACGCAAGCTCAAAGATGATTAAGAACTTTAGTTTCCAGACGAACTACCAGATGTGTGAAAACGACGATGGAATGATGATGCGATTTGAAGCGAAATAGAAACGAATCGAGATGAATTACTGAAGGGCGTCGATCTAAGATGGTTTAGCTATCGAAATCGCGGATTAGCCATGCTAATCGTGGCACGCAAATCGAAGAGAAAAAACAAAGAAGGTGAAGGAAGAGGTCTATGAAGTCCAAGGTGTATTACCTGGAATAGCTGCTCGACGGCGACCAAAGACCGGAGCTTCGACGCACGCGTAGGCGGCGATGCAAGGCTGGCGTAGCCTTGGAACGATCCCCGACGTCTCCTCCTCCTCGCTGGCGTGTCCACGATGCTGTCACCACCTCCGGTTGGCCGAGGCGAGGCTTGGAAGATGGGGGTCGGGCTTCTGGAACTGGAGGGTTTCAGAGAGCTGGAAAGTTAGTTCGGCTATGGCGACTTGAAGGCTTTAAATAGAGAGATTACTTGGGCTCCAAGCCGAGATCGAAGGGTGACGATGGAGAGGGTTGTTAGGAGGGTAGATCGGAGGGCTTAGGTTGATCAGAAGTCTCTAGAATCACTCGGGAGAATTAGGTGAAGTCGGCAGGTCGAGCAGGCTCTGGTGCAACAGAATCTTGGGGAAGATGACCCCAGGTGCTGACAAGTGTCAGCACCTGGTTGGCCCAGAGTTGGAATTAGCTTATAAATTGAATATTAAATAGTAAATTACGTTATTTTAAATAAGTTTAAAAACAAAAAGTATAGATAAATTAATTCTCTAATTTATGGTCTAATTACTTTTAATATATAATAAATATTATTTAAAATATAAATATTATATTAATAAATATGTATTTATAAATAAGTTTTAGATTTTTAATTTAATAAATAAATACTTAAAAATTAATTTTATATCTTCTTAATTATTAGAATATTAAATAAGGTTTATACAAATTTTTATGGATTTTTATAAGTTAATTTGTATATTTTAATAAATAAGATAAGTAACTAGGTAGTTCATTTATACCTATATTTTAGGGTTTTTGATTTTATTAAAATAATAAATATGGTCCAAAAATTATGAAATTATTTATGGTGAAACTACAAGATCATGAAATAATTAAAAATTATAAAATTAAGAAAATGATAAATAATGTGTGTTACAGAAAATAAATAGCCCAGAAACCCCGTTGTCTTTTGGTCCCAAAACCGACTTTTTGCAAACGGACTCCGAATTCGATGAAACCACCTTTATTAATTAGATAATATTATTTTATGAACTTTAAAGGTGAGTAAAGTGAAATGGAGTTCGTATGAAGAAGTTATGATTTTCGGAAGTTGAGATTTTGACAATTTCCAGGTTGAGTTTCTTGGCATATATACAGGGTAATATTTTTAACTTATTTTTATATTTTTATATACATTTTTAGGAATAATTAGGAGAAGAGTTTGGTGAAAAATATGTTCATATGGATTAATTAAAATTCTTTGAAGTTTTGTATTTATTGTATAAATAATGGAGAATGTATGGAGTGTGTATTAAATTATTTTTTTTATGTTTTCTTTCCTTATCTCCCCCTACTTTTTTGGTTTGTCGACCAATCCATGTTGACTTGGTCTCGGGGGTTGGGTTATAAATATATCTTACAGCTATATTTATATTTTAGTCATATTATATATATACATATATTCAATCTGCCTTTTTGTTTCTTTTCTTGTTCTTTATTTATTTACATGATTTTAGTGGTTAAAAGTGAATATTTACACATGAATGGTGATTTGTTAAAAGATGAGAATTAATGGATATTTAAATGTATTTGTTAAGGGTTTTAAGACAAAATGCGACAGAAAAGTTAATGAATCATGGATTCATCAATTACGCATGTAGAGGTCGAACCACAGAGAGCAATACGGGTAGCCTAGGGTTATTTGTTTACAACCATGCCCTTCATCAAGTATATACATGTATTTTTTTGTGTGGGTTTTTTATTTAGTATTTTTTACTCTATTTATTATTATTTTTATATTATATTTTTTATATTTATTTTTAATTTTGTACTTTCTATTTTCTATTTTCTTTTTCCATTTTCAGATGTTTATTTTTCCTTTTCAAAAAATATGAATATATGATATATAAGTGTGTATATATATAGAGTAATGTATTTATACATAATAATAAATATAAATATAATTTATAATAAAAATTGTTTTTGTGTTTTATATATTTTTCTAATGTTTTTGTAATTTTTCAGGGCATTTTGCTAATTTTTGTCTTTTTAAAATAAAAAATATCCAAAATAAAGGATTAAATAAATACCTGAAATTGATTTGAGTATTAAAAATAGTAAATAAGTTCCAAAATTAATCAAATCACTTTGAATACGTGAATATTTTTATAAAGAAAATTATAAAATAGAAAACAAAAATTTTGGAATTTTTGATGAATTTTTAGATTTTATGAAAGATTTTGAGGTTTTTTAATTTTTAAGCTTTTTCTTTTTACATTTTTAGTGATTTTTGGTTTGTAATTAAAATATGCTAAACTATACTATATCTATTTTTGGAATTTTTAGACAAATTTTTATATTTTTTGGGTATTTTCTAAGCTAAACAATACAGATTAAGGCTCCGTTTGATTTTTAATAAATGGATTAAATGCTCAAAATGCGAATAAAACAATGGGCATGAATGTACATGGCAACAGGCATTTATTCCTATTTTTGCGTATTTTTAGGAGCACATTAGCTACCTATAAAAATTAGAGTAAAGGTAGAAAAATACATGTCCTAGCAGGGGCATATTTGCAATTAAAATAAATGACAGGGTCTTGCATGCAAATATACCATAAATATACAATGTATTTAATTTTTTATTGAACTTTTTCATAATTACAAAAACCACCAGGGTCTTAATGCAATTTCGCCACCTCACGTGGGATGGCACGTGAGATGACATGAAATGGACCCAAATGCCATTTATATAAATACAAGGGCCTTCATGCAAAAGTTCCAATTTATTTTAAACGTGATATTTTATTTACAGGACTAAACCTTAAATGCACAAAAAACACAGGGTATGAATTGCAATTTACTCCATATAAGGCACAGGTGGACGGCTGGATTGTGTCCACTTATACACGTGACAACACCTCATCACACGATGACGCTTGACGGATGCAAGACGGAGGTTAGATCATGCAAAGGCAATCAACGGCTGAAACGTGGCATGATCTAATGGCTTCTGGGAGATATCGAGGAGTGGCCCAATCCAACAGCTCTTAAGACGCTCAGAAGGACAAGGAAGAACCCTGTGCCTCCCGAGCTTCGATCCAGTATAGCATCTATCGTCGACCGCCTAGGAGGCTCTATGGTGGGGCAAAAGCAAGATTGGGCTCCTCCATGTTAGGCGATTGCTTCTGCAAGATCCCTGTAGCTCATGCAAAGAAAAACAAGCTCAATGAAGTTCGGATTTCCAGGAACCTCCCTTGGGGGTCAAATTCAACCCTGTCTGGTTTGAATGGTCATCCAGTACCAGCAAGAGGATAAACCCAACGAAGGTTTTGGGGGCCTTATTGGTCAGAATGGGTGTGATATGAGGTACGGGCGGAGAGGCCAGCGGTACACGATGGAGAAGGTCCTCAAAATCCAGATCCATAGGGGTTCTGGTTAAAGGAAAATGCTTGGGGCGATCAGAGGGCATAGGGAAGTGAGATGGGATGGATAGCAGGGTCAAGAACCGCCTGGATCACATTTGAACACAGTCGGATTCGTTCGCCGGAGCAGAGCTCTGACAAACTACGAAGTGACGAATCTAGGCGGAATTGCTACACTGAAGATTCATATAAATTCACGAAACAAACGACTAAATTAAAAACTAGCTAAAAATCATAAAATGGCGCTGCTCTTATAACTGAGGGAGCTCAGAAAGCAGGGCTGCCGGTGACGGTGGCCTGGGTGCACCTCTGTCCTCCTGGAGCTCCGCCCGACCACGCAAAGACTCCTTCTATCATGAGGAGACCTGCAAGAATAATGGCGAAGATTCCTAGACTCAAAATGGTGACCCAAGAATTAATGGAAGACGGAGATTTTATTTATAGAACATGTAAAGCACCCTTATTGATCAACTAATTGCAATGAATCGAAGCTATATACATTGGATCTAATGGTTGGGCATGGATTTATGATGATCAATGATGGTTTCTCTAAAGGGATCGATCGCCATTGATCGATGGATCATGCGGGAAAAAGGCATGAAAATGCGGGATGCAACAGGATGCGTCAAATCAGAGGATTGGGGGGGAGAATTGACCGGAGGTCAACAGAGGAAGCCCTACCATTGGTCCATGTAGGCTCACTACAGGATGAAACAAAAGGTTTATTAAAGAATAAATAATTAAAAATAATAAATGATTTTATCAATTTTTGCGTAAAAATAGAAAATGTTTATTATTTAATGTAGTATTTTATTATGATTTTTATTTGTTTTTTTGGTGTTATTTATTATGAGTTAATTTTTAAGTGTTTATTTATATCTATATTTATCTATATTTTGAATATTTTTAGTTTGTTTATTTTATTTTATTTTTTTAATTTATATATTTATAACTTATTTTTAGATACATAAATATAATTTTAGTAGAATATAAATAATATATTAAATAGTATATAAATATAAATGAATAAAGAATATTTTCCCCTTTTATATACAGGTATTCTTGTAGGTATTTTGCCTATATATTTATATATATTTTTTAAATTTTGTATTTTCTTTTTGGTTTAATTTTCACTTTAATGTGCGTATAGTTATAAATAATAATTAAAAAATTATAAAAATATGAATTTGTAAAAATAATGAAGAATGAATATAATAAATATTTTATTTGGGTATCATGTACAATGAGGGTCCAAAACCTAACTTTCACATCTTAACTCCAAAAAATATTAAAAAACCTCCATTAAATAGCTTATTATAAAATATATATAATTAAAGGTGATTTTGATACATTTTGAGATTTTATTTGAGAGATATAGGTTTGTGAAGTTGGGATTTTGGCTTTTTATTTTGAGTATAAAATAACACTGTGTATAATTTTTATATGAACTCAATTTGGTATTTTTGTTTTCATTACTATCTACGACTTTTATGTACAAAGTTTGTTTATTTGATGAACAAATATAAGATATAAAATAGGTGTCAAAAATAAAGAAATAATGAATAAATGAATGGATTATTGTGTATTGGCCCTTATCTCCCTCTACTTTATTCCTTATAGACCAACTCAATTTTTGACTTGGTCTCGAGGTTTAAGGTCATAAAATATCTTTGATATTTTATTCTTTTTTCTTTTCTTCCCTTTATTCTATAATTTTGGTATTTAGAAATAGTATTATTTACATAATAAATACAACAATTGATGAGTGCTATTTTGTACAAATTAATGATATTTACATGCATTAGCTAAGGTTTTTAAGGCCAAAATGATATAATAAAGGTGATGAAATGGAGATTCATCAGGTGGATGTCCAAAAGCTAGGGTCTCTACTCCGTCGGCTGGTGTTGGATCGGCTGTTGGAGCTAGATCCTCCATAGCTGGCACGTCTTCAATTCGACTGCAATCATTTTTTGGTCTTTTTCATTTTTTTTCTATTTTTTTCTTTTGGGAGATGGTGGCGACTAGATGGCATGGCTCCTCCTCCTTCTTCTTCCTCACCCGGAGTTGTGGCTGGCACGACTGATGCAGAAGACAACGATTCACCAGATGAAGCTTTATTCTTCCCTCTGATAGTGGCAGACAGAGGCAAGGTCCTACCGCTCCTAAGAGTAACAATATTAGACAAAACAAAATCATAATCATGTGATTGTACTAGCATGGACAGGATGCCACATTCTACCTGCTCTTTTCATTTAAAATTATTAAGCTGGCTTCGACCTAGGCCATAATTGGAGTTTTAGTGGTCATCAGGCCGTCCAGTGTCTACATCTTCTATACTAAACCCTTTACTATCTGGGCTAACCAATCGAGGCTAGAGTTCACAAGAACCGCCTCGGTATGTTTAGTGTGCTAACCACGCTATGGCTGATGGTGTTGAGGCTGAGATGGGTGTTGATGATATTGTTGCTGAGGAGGAGGAAGCTTATACTGCTGGTAGTTAGGAGGAGGATGTTGTTGGTGAGGTGCAATCGTGTAAGGATGATACAGTTGGTGCTGGTGGTACTGTGGCTACTGGTATTGTTGGTTCTGTCTCCGACTGTTGTGATAATGTGGAGACCGGTGGTACTAAGGAAGGCTGAGAGGACTGGAAAAATCTTCATACTTGATGCTGAGGGATTGGACAGAAATTTGCAAGATGGACCTACTGAGGTCCTCCTGGACGAGCCTACTGCATATCATTAGACCTAACTCCATTCACCTCTTAAATGAGAGGTAGTGGAGGGGAGAATGGATCATAAAAAAAACTAGGGTTCTAGTTTGTAGACCACCAACTGTTGCTTATGCGGTGCTTAGTCGGGAGTCGGCACATAATACACATGCTGGACTGTCGGCTGTTGTGGACTGGGTTGAGACTGATGTTGTGTGGGCTGCTCTTATTTCTTCTCATCTGGAGTTTCAGACAGTGGAGTCACTAACTAGAAGGCATTCTTGTTACTCACTAGCAACTCTAGTTTCTTGGTGATCTGATCTAGCTTATCCAGGTGTTATGTTCTTTGTTCGATCATTGGTAGTTTATCCAAATCTTGTGATCATTTCTCGATGATGTCTACCTTGGACAGATTTCCCCCGATAATACAAAGGTTGGGGCTCTCATCTATGGTAAGTCTTTGGTAAGTCATGATGCGGGAATTTTTTCTGTAAATTTTTGAATCTCTCTTATACTTCATGAATAGACTCGTGGGTAGCCTGGGAGAAGCTACTAACCCATGCTCGAATCCGGTTATGACGACCGAGAGGGTAAAACTTGTAGAGAAATGCAGCCTTAAGATCCTCACAGGTCGTCACGAGCTTCCCTAAATGGTTGGCCTAGTACATGGCCTTATCTTTGAGACTAAAGGGAAACACGATCATCTTGACTATACCTAATGGGATGTTAGAATAGTGTGTTGTTCCACAGATGTAGGCAAACTGTTGTAGGTGAATGTAGGGTTCCTAGATAGTGTTCCCATGAAAGGTGGAAAGAATAGCAAGGAGCCGATGCTTGAGCTCAAAGTGAGCATGCACCAGGGGGATGCGAATCCACTTGGTCATTTGGTTGTCACTAGGATTGCAAGTTTGTTTCAGCGTCATCTTAGGAACCTCGGGTCCTTCTTATTCCTCTCGATCATCATGGGGTTATTCCTCCTATCTTCCTCCTCATAGTCTATTACTCAAATCATTCAGCATGTCTTGGAATGTAGTCCGGGCTAGTACCTTCTCGGTTAGTTGTTGCTGGATGTCTTGGATGGAAGCAAGCAACTGAGCATTCACTTGATTTTGATCAAGCACTTGTCCCTCCTCTATCTAGGTAGGTGGTTTTCCTGTCCCTTTTCCTTTACTAAGAGGATTCATTTTTGGGTTTGAATCTGATGAAATGAACTATGGATTGGAATCCAGAACTGACTTTCTATCTGTAATGTGAGAGGAATCCCAATCAGACCACTGTGAATTTGAATACCATCTAAAGTAGTGAATCTGATATTCAGGTCAATCCTAGATAGTTGTGAATGTATTAAAAGATGTAGACTGAAATCGACCTCCAATCGCAACGAGCAGAAATGGGACAAGAGTGGTCTAGATTTCGTAAGGAATAGCAAGAGAGTAGAAAGAAGACGAGGAGTCTAGAGATCAGTTCGCAAGGTCTGAACCAGTTTCTCGGGAATCGTCTTGAATTATTGACAATTCCTAATTAATGTTTCGATGTAGGTGTCAGCGGAGTCCCGACTAGACCATCCATGGGTCAACATTTTGGAGGAAAATAAGGATCGATGCTGGAGGAAGGATACGATAGTCAACGAGGAATAAAAGGAATTTAAAATAGTAGAAAGGCTCGAAACGAGCATGGGGTCAAAAGAGAGAACACATAAGACAAAATTTGCACAAGTGTGTGGGACATTATTATTAGACCTTAATCTAGATCCATACAATACACAATACAAAATTTGGGACACCAACTCTACACATGTGAAGCCGTAAAGGATTGGCTATTTTTATCTTTTCATTTTTAGAGTTGTTTATTTCAGGCATATCTTTTAGCAAGTTCGTAGACGCAAACCCTATATGAGTGAGAGTGTTGCCGGAAAAGTATCCCCTACTTGTCCTCATCCTTTGTAACATGTAGTTTACACTTTTTCAGGTCCTTGTAACCCTTCCCTGATCCCTACTCAGCCAAAGAATGAGAGTAAGGAAGTCGATAGGAGAAACCACTACTTCCGACCATGCTGTCAACGGAATCACCGATGAGCGTGCAAGGCCCTACTTGGACGCTAGATGATGAGATAGATACATCTGTGAGGCTGTGGCCTAATCTCAATACTGCAGAAAAGGTCGACGCTTTACACAAGGTGAGAACATCATCGTTGACTAGGTCCTACTCATCCACGTACGATAGAAGCGCCAACACTTCATAATTCTAGGTTATACAAAAGGCAATTATAGATTGGGTTTTGGGCTCTAATCCTTAGCGGGTCGCACCTCGATCATGGGAGGGCTATTGGTCCGCTCCTAAGGTACCTGAAAACAATGAGGGCTTTATGAACCCCAAATAATGCAATCCATTCCAAATTTTAATTAAGGTCGGAGTTTATGTAGCAGTCCCCTTGTTTTAGTCTTTATGTTTTCACTTTTTTTGATATTTTACATACAAGTGCCTAACATTTTTGTTAATTTTCATTTAAGTCCTAGGTGCTCAAAATCAAAGGGAGATAGTGAAAAAACCGTGTATGTTGATTCAATGATGGAGATCTGACCATAGGATATAATGATGCATGCATAATTAGAGGACTTACAGTGCTTCATAGCTCTCTCCATGTGGTATGCAAAATAGAATTTTAAATCAATCTACATGGTTGTGTGCAATCGACAAAATTACCCTAAGCATAAACTGTTATTAGTCGTGAAGAACCAAATGTCAATTATTCAGAAATGAACCCGAGAGTCCAATCTTGGGGACACCTCGATGCCCACCACAATGGGCCCTGCTAGCGCTATATGGTGTCTCTCTCAACGCATGGGTACAAGTCTAAATAGTTAACAATTATTAATTTGACTAGATCCAAACATAAAAGGCTATAGGAACATGATTCTTATTAGGAGCTAATTACCGATACAATCAGTCTTAAAATCTAGGACTTCGTGCACACAAAATAAATAGGAACAAAGGCGGAAAACTCAAAGCATTGGCAAATTAAGAAATAGGGAGAAAAATAGGGAGAAATAAAGTGAGAAGGCAAAGAAAACTCGAAGAAAATTGCGAGGACTCCCAAGTGAACAAGCACTTGGTAAAATAGGTCCTAGAGTCTAATGTCCAAGTCTTTGTATTATTACAAATAATAGTGAATAATAAATCACTCCCATAACAAAAATAAAATAAAACCCTAATCTAAGATCTATGCTAAGTATTCTCCTTGCTATGCTTGATGCTTCTTCTACTGGCCAAGGCAGGAAGGCTAGTCTCCACCAAACTTAGTTGCATCGTCCTCCTAAAAAGTCATGCCCACATGGTAGGCCCTCGCATCAAACACAAAAAAGAGATGTATTAGAATAGATAATTAAATAATGTGTTTAAAGAAAAAAAGGTTGAAATATGTACAAGTCAGAATAATTTAGAAGAATATGTACCTAAAAATAAATTAAAAAATAAAGACAACTATGTACAAATTAGGCTACAACACGTTGTTCCCTAGTAAAGAGGCCATTTTATTGGCAAAAACACGATCAGGTGAGGAGAGTCTTCCACTCCACACAAGGTGGGAGCGCAGTCGATGTGGCGACCGCTCACAGAGACCAGGCGGTTGATCAACAAGTACCCAGAACATATGAATAATCAATGAATAACAAAAATGTGAACTACAAATTATTTTACTCTATAAACAAAGGTGTATAATGTGTAAACATGTAGAGGTCGAACCACAAAGAGCAAACATGTTAGCCTAATGATAATTTCTGACCAAAGTAAATTATGGGCACAAGTGTCCACTTAGTGTTTTTGTGTGGATTTTTGGTTTTACAATTTTTTCTATGATTTTTATCTTTATATTTATTTATTTTACTAAATTTTTATTTTCTGATTTTTAATTTAGATATTACATAATATTATATAGATATATTAGAATATATGGATATAGGTATATATAAGATAATGTATATATAATATTAGGTTTATATATAGGGAAAAGGGAGTATGCTCCCTGGTTGTAGCCAACTTACATGCTCCCACCCCTTTTTCCCTATATTTTTTTTATTTTTCTGAAATGAAACCTATTGTAATATAGATCACAATATGTCACCATGGTGTCATATAAATTGCAACTTAATTCGAGACTTCTATCACCTCCATCAAGACTGTCGAATTTTAACGGTCTCAGAATTGCTGAAATTGACTCCCTTCAGATGGAGGGCATATGAGTCTCTATTTCTGACAAAATTGAATGACATGTTAAGGGTATATAGTGATGAATATACATATTTTTTCAAAAAAATAAAAAATAGAGGAAAACTAGGGGTGGGAGTAGCCAATTGGCTACTCCTAGGGAGTAGCCTCCTTTAACCCTTATATATATTATACATATAGAAAATATACAAAAACAAAATACCCTAAGGTATAGTCCTTTTTTAAAAGTTATTAAAAAAATTTATAAGGTATTTATAATAATTTATAATAATATAAACTATATATAAGTATATGCATGTATATAATACAATCTAAGGTATTATAACTATAAATATAGATAAAATAACCAAAATTTGCAAAATAAAATGTTTTTGGGTTTTTTTATATTTTCCTACTACTTTTATGATTTTTCAAGTAATATTTTCTAATTTTAAGTATTTTTAAAGTCTAAAAAATCTTAAATCAAGGACTTAATAAAAGATCGATTTGTTTTGGAATTTAAAAATACATAAAAGCGTTAAAATTTTCCAAAACTTTTTTAATAAATAATATATAATATAAATAAAATTATATAATATAAACTTATAGTTTTGGAATTTTTGATGAATTTTTTTATTCTTTATAGGATTTTGGAGCTTTTAGATTTTCTTATCATTTTCTTTTTCTATTTTTAAGGATTTTGGGTTGAAGCTATAAATTATAATAATAGAAATATATATTTTTGAATTTTTGAGAATATTTTACAGTTTTTTGGATTTTTATATGCAAATGGGGACAAAATGTGCTTCTTTGATTTGTAATAAATAACAAAGTGCATGAAATGCAAAATGAATTATATAGTGTGAAAGAGCATGCATCTAGGTTCCTTATCTTATTTTTCCATAATATTTGGAATATGGATGATAATTATAAAAATTAGACAAACATGCACAAAAATGTTTAAACTAGAAAGGTCATATTTGCAATTAAAAAATAAGGTAGGGATTTATAAGCAAATTTCCCAAGAAATTACAACTGATATTTATATTTTATTGACTAATTAAAATTCTAAAAATCAGGGGTGTACACCTGTAATTTGCCCAATCACGTGGTCGCCCACGTGAGTTGAGCTGGGGTAGACCAAAATGAAAATCTTCAAAAGTTTGAGGGCTTTTTCTTGTAATTATTATAATATTTTTACAGCTACGAAAAATATTTACAGGACTAAAAATGAAATAAAAAAATGAAGGAGTGATGTGCAATTTAACCCTTAATAATAGGAAGGGAATGACCAGGAGCATGCCACATGGGCACCACTTAACTCGATCAACGGTTGAGGCGAGGTAACGCTTCGTCTATAACCAATGGACTAGATTAGATCTAGGCTTCATGTGTCATCCAACGGCTCTGAGGGTAGGAGTAAGAGCAGGGAAGAACACTTCTTGTCCTCGCTTCGATCATGAAATCTGCCTCATCCTGGCCACCTGGGGCTTTGGTGATGGGCTCCTGAGCTTTTGGGAAGCTATCTGCGTCGAATGGTGCAAACAAAAAGATCTGGTCCCCGTTGGGAAGGGGCTGGAGCTCATTGAAAAGTCAGGCACCTGGGACTCCTTCGTAGGATCAAAGTTGACCAAATATGGGTCCCTTGGAAGTGCAACCTGTAGGGAAAAACATGGGGGCTCGAGGCAATGCTCCTCGACCCATATGGAAGCTATTGCGCATGCAAGGTGAGCGAGATGGAGGAGCTCCGACAAGAGGTGGTGGAGGAGCTCTGACTCACTGATCCATGAAGGACCAGGAGGGATCGAAATATGAGCATGTGCAACATGTGATAGGGAAGAAAGGGGGAAGTGATAGATGGATCAGAACAAGTTTGATTCACAGTGAAACATGGCTGGAGCAGTGATGAGCGAGTCGAGCGACACGGGTTAGGAAATCTAATAATCAAAGCATCATTGTGAGCCGGATCACAAGGCCAATGCTCAATCAAGAAAAAGATAGAAACCACTCAATCAAACAGATAAATCAATCAAAGCATGAAAACATGTCTGTGGTCTCCGCTATTTATTTTAACCTAGAATAGCAACCAGGGTCGAACACAAGGAGCACAGAAATGTACGAAGTAGTTAAACTTCAGAAACTAAAATGCATATTTTTATTGATTTTTAGTTTTGCAATTTTTTTATAAATTTCAATTAATAAACAAAACTGGCAAATAAGAAAATAATGTGAAAAGCAATCTTTTTGAATTTTTATTTAAGGCCAAAAATACTCAAAAATTCAGAATAAAAATATTTTTGGTCTTTTCAAATATTAAGGTATTTTTGGTAATTTTTGGGGGTTTTTCTAATGTTTTTGGGATTTTATAAAAATGAAATAAGGACTAAAAATCCAAACAGTGCATGTCCAGGACAATATTGCAAATTAAAAATGCTTAACATGCCCTAATATCTTGGGAAGAAATTTCATGAGAAAATATATAAAAATGTCTATAAAAAAGAACTGAAGTTGTATTTTTTTATTTTTCTAGATTTTTTTATGATTTTATAATTTTTTGAGTCTTTTATATTTTTAGGGTTTTTATAATGTTTTTTCAAATAAAAATCTATTGAAAGTAAAGCACACAAAAACACGCACTCCATAATTTTTGTGAAATTTTTTAAGCAATTTTTCGAATTTTTATTATTTTCTAAAATAGACAGAACAATTTTTAGGGGGTTTTTTAGAAAATAAAATAAGACACAAAACTAATCCAAAAAATCACAATAAATCTTACATGTTAGCAGGAGCTAACAGTAATTTCTATAGAATTTTTGGACTTAATTAGGTATTTATTTAATTAAAAACAAGAAATACATATTGTTGGGACCTACTTATAATTATAATAAAGTTCCAGGCCAAAAAATAACATGTGTGAGAAGCTTAGGGCCAAAGATGTGGATAGCCCAAAGAATAAACGCACATGAACAATAAACCAAGCATTGGGGCACTTTTGCAAATACCAAAAAGTTTTCATTCAAAACTTAACATACAGATGTTCAAGACAAAAAAAGAATATCCCAGAAAATCACGTGGGATGGCACGTGACTTCACACACAGAGGACTAAAGTACAAATACTAAAAACAACAAGGGTCCATAAGCAAAATAACCAAGCTATTTTAAACTATGACAAATAATTACAGCATCAAATAATAAAGGCAATATAGAAAGGACCTAAGTGAAGTTTACCCTTTATTAAGAACGATCCGTTGGTCGATGGCGCTCCACTAATGGATGAACGATCAGGATGGGTGGATGCCCCTTCGGTGATGGATGGCGGAGATGAGATCCTCAGATGGATCTGTCGATCGAGAGCTCCCCGATGATGGATGGCTGCGATTAGAACTGGGGCGGGCCTCGATCGGACGGTGGAGGCGACGCTTGGAAGCTCCGCTGAAGAACTCGCCTTCAACGAGTTTCAAACATCGAATATGTGATGGTCCGACATCCTCCAGGGTAGCTCTGGTGGGGAAAAGGTCAGTGACGACAGTCCGCAGCTGTGTGAGTGCTCAGAAGGGCCCAGGACCAAGGAGAGGGTCCTGGGGAGGCATGGATGTCCTTGAGGCTCCTTATGGAATCCTTGACCTCTAGATAAGGTCTATTGACGTGCGAGCCCTGCAGAAGAAGGGGTATGCTCGGAGGAGTGGCTCTGGTGAGAGTTTGAGCGTCACACGCATTGAGAATAGGTGGGGGATGAGTAGGGCAGGTCTCCAGCGATAGATGAGGGAATCGACCTATAGGGGACTCCAACCTGATATCTGGAGTCGGATGGTAGGTTACGAAGCGCACGTAGAAGTGGAAGGAGGTTGGAGCGACATGAGGTTAGGTCAGAACACGACAAAATTATTTAGGAATAGGTGTCATCGGAGATGCTCTGTTTGCCGGATGATTGATCAAATGAGTGGAAAATAGAGGGTGTAGGAAGTACCTGGAGATGGAGGAGTACTCCTGGGTGGGCGGACGATGGTCCACGGGGGTCGTGGCCTCAATAGCCAACGCAGCTAGAGGCTGGGCTCCTCATGGTAGAGTTGAGGAAGAACCTTGCCGAACCTGGAGCTCTCACGCACCAAAAAGGCTCCCTTGCACTCTCCTTCTCATGTTGTCACTCTAGAAAAGGAGGAGTGGGTATGCAGGAGGTGGTGGCACAACCAAAGGTGGTGGAAAAGGATGAGGGGGTGCAGGATATATAGGTGAGCAGTCTGAGAAGAAGGTGGTGAGGCCCGCGAACCAAGTCACAGATCCAAGAGATTGGCATCGCGTATGGATTAGGGATCTGCACCCTATAATCGAAGCAAAGGTGCGGGTGTAGAGGTGGTCGGAGGCTGCTAAAAATGGGAGAAATCGGTGCAAAACCTGATTTGGCGAAAGAGAAGAGGGGGGGACCAGTTGACCTCGGTTAACAATCTGAGGTGGCCCAATCAGAAGGGGCCACATATACGGACAAAAAATGCTACAGGACAAAATAAGGGTAAAAATGAAGATAATTAAATCAAAAATAATAAATGAATTTAAATTAGAAACTAAATAAAACAAAAATTGTTTATTATTTTTCAAGGATTTTTTCTATGATTTTTAATTATTTTTATGAAAAATAAATTAGTGTATATATAATATATACTATTATATACAGCTATAATATACCTATGTATTATGTACAAATATTTTTATTTTGTTTTTTTACACAAATACCCCAATTTTATATTTTTTTATCTTCTACATATTTTTAGGGATACAACACAATTTTTATTATATTTTTACAAATTATTTACAAGTATCTAATAAATAGTGAATGCGAGTTATATACATGTGTTTTTGTACAAATAAGAGGAAAATCTTATTTTTATTTAATGATTTTTATTTTGTTCTTATATTATTTTTAGAAGTATAAATAAGGGGGTAAATAATTTAATTGAATTTTGTCAAAATTAATTATTTTTATACATATGTAATATGTACAACACAAGGTAGACCCTATCACTCTCTACTTCTTTTATTTTGCAATTTGGTCAAGGCTTGACCTTCTCTTAGGGTTCGGGTCACTCTATATTTATTCTAAATACCTCATTCCTTTTCCTTTTCCTTTATTCTTTTATTTTTGCACAAAAACATGCTAATTATGCAATATTATAAATGCATGTTGAATGTTATGTTATTGTATTTACATGTTGCTTTGCTAAGATAAATAGCTAAAATAAAAGAATAAAGAGTGAGAATCAGGGATTCATCACCCCATGTACTTTACCTTTGCTAGTTTCTTAGAAAACGCTTATTTGAAATAAAAGTGAAAAGAATATAAAAGAAAAAGAAGGAGAATCAAGGTTGATTATTAAACTTATCTCCATTAAATTGAAGTATGGAGCTCAGTCAGACCTTTGGATATAGTTTGTCGAAACCTTATTGGGATATATGCTTAAGACTGAACAACCTCTAAGTTCCACCATTCTATGGTCAAGACTCCTCAATAATCTAGATCAGAACAAGTCTACATACACAAACTCTAATGACCATGTATCTTCCCTTGTACTGTGCAAGTGATATGTAGCTCCCCACCTCATAAATGACAAAGAAACATCCTCCCTAGACAAGGTAACTCTAATTCCTCAATCTAGCAGCTCTTTCCTCGAGGAGCAGGGTATTCCCTTCTAAGTTCAAATGCAACTGGCTCAAGAAGAGGGGAAAGAAGAGAATGGACCGTGGCAAGTGTTGCCACATATCCCTGGGAGCCTAACCAGTGTAGCTAAGTCTCCCGCTGCAAGCTTCATGAGATGAGAAGGTTGAAGGATATGGTATAATCCTCAAGCACATCACGGAAGCGTGAGCGTCGTATCGAATACGATGAGGAACGACTAGTCGCACTAGTTGTTCTATGCAGCGGAAATTAAAAAATTTTCATGCGACGAAACCACATGATCCAAGAACACTTCTCGGATCAGTTCATCTAAACCACATACAAGTAATAGGATTACCTCTTGAAGCATGGTTGCGATTGAGTCTCTAAACAAAGAAACCTCCTGTCTCAAGTCCGATTCGACGGAGGAGATGCTTGGGAGCGCAGGGATGAATCGCGTGATTCTCGCAATCCATGTTGATGATCCAAGCGGCGGATCTCCTGATCTCGACACACGAGATCCGACGTCTTCTTCATGAGCGAGGTGCACCGAAGGAGATGGAGATCCACAAGCAAACGATTGGGCAACACAAAGACGACGCTGCGGTAATGGAGACTCTCTCTAGGGCATCCATGGTGGATGGCCACATGAGAGAAGGAGAGAGGGCATGTAGAGAGAAAAAGAAAGAGAGAGACTTATGTTCTCTTGTGTAAAGAAGAGAAAAGGGGTGCCTCTCCTTTTATAATATTTTGGGATCCATGGATCTCAATCCATGGACAACACAAATCCAATGGCTTTCATTGATTGTGTTTTTTTTAATGGCTAAGATTTGTGTTGGTAAAAACCAACATCAATTAATTTAATTTAGATAAAATATATATTGATAAATCAATATAAATCAATCCCAAATCAAATCAAGCAATCATGGAGATTATTGGAATGAAGATTGTCTCCTTCCATAATATGGGATTTGGTGGCAATCTCATGTAATCTCATGATATCTCATGAGATTACATTATTCCATGGAAATCTCCAAGATTTACAACAACACTTGTTGTAAATTATTCAACAAAAATAATTCATAATTATTTTGTGAATATTACAATCTTGCCACTGGAAAATTGTGAATCACATTCACATCCCAAAATAAAATGTAAATTATATTTTCAATTTAATGTCCAATGTGAATCCAATTCACATCAACATTCAATTAACAAATGTAAATTACAAATAGCTCTCTCTTATATATTATAAATCACATTTATAATATATATGATTAATATGGATATTTATATCCACATTATTCATATCCATGGTAATTAAATCACATTTAATCATCTTGGATCTCTTTTCTCTTGTGCCCAAAAATATGAATCACATTCACATTATTTACATCTTTTATGATCAAATGACATTTAATTATCTAAGATAACTCTCCTTATAATATGAATCGAATTCATATTAATCATGATAACTAAATCACATTTAATTATCCATTTTCTCACTGCTCGGATACTTATATCAACAATGAAATTATCCTGAACTCTTTCACGGATAATGCGCTTTCTCCACGAATACTTGGAGATAAGAATAGGGTGATTGTTTTGTTCCACATATAGTGACTTGGATATTAAGATCACATCTCAAATCCAGATCTCGGGCCTCCCGTATATGCTTGATTAAATCAAGACCTCAAATCTAATCTTCTCATTGCATCTGAATCATATTCAGATCAGTGTCCAACATTTGGACTAAGATTAGATTACTTCTCTGCTGAGAGGTGTCACTAAAATCCAGACTCGTTTCATCACTCCCTAGGAATTGAAGCGTCATGGTTATACAACCGTTTATGATCACATCACCCTCATGTATTCCCAATACCTGTACATCCTGCATACTAGAAGACTCAGAATAAACCTGAAGTATAAGATCAATTTTACACTATCTACTTTAGAGTTTTATCATTAAATTTCTCATTCGATCATTGGGAGTCGGTATAGATCATATACTTTCCAAAAGCATATATCATACCTAGGTCTTGATCATATACTTTCCAAAAGTATATATCAAACCTATAAATTCAGTCAAGCTTCCAAAGCGAGACGACCATGCACGGAATTTGATTCTTCCCAATATCTCATGAGTGAGCTCATGTCCTCCGGTTCAGTAATGAACCTGTATGATTCCTTTTGAGAGATTGTATTACTCATATGCCCTTGACTGCACACCAGCGCACCGGTATATAGACCTTGATTAGGTCATCAGCCTATTGGTCTGCCAAATGTACATACTCAGACATATAGTAAAACATCTGTCTCTGGTCAGAGGATGTGTTTCTATATCATGACAGCATACGATATAGGACTTTGGTTATCTCGATCTCGTTAAGTCAACTCTTTGACCTAACTTATCTAACACATTTGAATCTCTATTCCTATTCAGAGGACCTGCATCAAGAGGTCAGTTAGATATCAGCCTTTAGAGAAATGATTTCCATCTCCTTCTCAGGTTGGACATCATCTCTTAATAATCATTTGACGGTGCTTGATGAGTCCTCAATCTAACTCTTTAGATATTCATTCAAGCACCAGCCTCTATGATTCAATACTTGAATCAACAGCTGTATGATCATCAAGATGGCCATGGTACATAACCCTAATTGTACTAAGGGACCTATTATGCAAATTATTTATTCTTTATTTCAGATCAGGGAATGATATTCGCAATAACATTTATTGCATAATGGCTCGTCGTGGGCTCGCTTGTCCAACAATCTCCTACTAGCCCAAAGAGCCATTAATGGGCTAATCATTTAAACCCACACTCATGTGACAATCATAGGCTATTTAGAAAATAGCTAGGTAAGCTGATCAGTCACTATGTTCCCAAGAGACTATGCCAAGTCCTTTTATGGCACTTGCATTTCCCTTAGTAACAGTGCTCGCATCCAATGCGAATGTTGCATCTTATGCAACCAATACTCAATTTTTAGTGTCCTTGACACTATAGCTCGATAATTATTATAACCAGTATGCCCATAATCCTTATCAGAATACCTTTATTCTTAGAGATCTCTATCTCCTAAGGTATCTACAGTTAAGACCCTTATAGATCACTATCTACAAGGTCTTAAACTTTTGAAGATAAGACTTTGAGATCACTATCTCTAAGTTTCACCATCTTTGAAGATATTTTTATTACTGCAATCAAGTGTTTTATTCCATAGTAGGATTAGTAACATATTACTACTCCCCCTGCATGGCAGACATCTGGTTTTTGTACATATCTAGCACACACCCGGCTTCTTGGAACTGATGCACAAGGGCAAGCAGTTTGCATGCACATCCTCAACTCTTTGAGGTGCTATCCCTTTAGATAGGTTAGTACCATATCTTTGAGGAAAATAAGCCTTTCTTGGAATTTTCCATAAAATGGAAATATCCAAGATGTACTATTAGTGTGACTGTCCTAATACTCTCTTCTCTTTGCTTCTGAACAACTTTAGAACTAAGATCTAAGAGGTATCCTTGAGATCATATCTCGAGGTATTGAACAACCAAATTATAAAATACTTATTATTATCATCCTTATACCATTCTAAATGATTTTAATATTATCTACATTTAGCATGATGAATACAATGGCACTCCCACTACGCTTCACATCGTTCATCAAGATTTTATCTGAAATCATAACATTTATAATTTCATCGAATCTTATGTTCCAACTACAAGAAGCTTATTTGAGTCCAAAGATGGAGTTCTTTAGCTTGCACACCTTGCTTTCCTCAACCATAAAGCCCCGGGGCTACTTCATATGAATATCCTCAAAGAGGTATTCATAGAGGAATGCAATCTTGACTCACATCATGAAGATGTCATAGTCAAGTTGTGTAACTATAGTTAGCAATATTCTGATGGGTTAAAGCAAGGTCACTAGAGAGAAAGTCCCATCGCAAGCGATGTCTTCTCTTCGGTGTGTAGATCATGGTTACAAACCGTGCTTTGAAGGTCTCTACCTTCTCATCAAGTTTCCTCTTTCTCTTGAAGATCCATTTACATCATAATGGGTCTTACCCATATAGTTGGATCCTCGAGGGTCTACATACAACATTTGTATATGAAGTCTACTTTAGACTTTATTGCTAACATACATCTTTCCATGATATGATCTTCAGAAGCATCATCACATGAAGTCAGATCATTATCAGATTCAACTACACATGGAATCCATCCTTAAACTTATTTGAAGAGGTATTAATATTTCATCTTTAATTGTCTATTTAGTTTCCGATTTTAGGAGCCTCATTATCTTCTCAAGATTAAATGAGTTCCTTTACTTCATTTTAATCTTGATTCTCAAGAGAGTCATCCTCTAAGAATCACATTCTCAGAGATGAGATCCTTTAAGAATCTCAAGATCATAAAGTAGGTATCCAATACCATCCTTTATTTTCCTAATGAAGTAGCACTCTCCAGTTCCAGATTCCAGCTTAATTACATGGAACCTTATTAAGGATATATAATGTAGTCTCTACCACATATATATATCTCGAAACTAAGAGAAAATTATGCTAAGATTAATCATTGATCAAATTATGTCACACATGATCAATTATATCTCCCTATAACTCTATTGAGTAAAGGTTCATTAGGAGGATTGAGATAGAAATGATATTCACATCTCCATAAGGTATTCCTTGAATTCATCTAATAGGTACAAGCTACCTTGGTTAGATCAAATTCATTTCATCTTCCTTCAAACTTTGGTTCAAAACCAAAATTGTGAAATCTTTGAACATTTCAAAGCTTTTTAAGTGAAGAGAAGAAATCTCATATCACAAGTAATCATTAATAGATATCACGTATCCATAATGTTTATTCTGATATAGATTATTCACATACAACAATATGTATGAGATCTTGAATACCTTGACATCTTACACCATTCCTAGGAAGGGTGTATTGGACATTTCCACTTCTGAATACAATATTTACAAGTATGTAAGATTTGAACCTTTAGACAATCTAAAGTTTCATCTCTTATCAGTCTATTGATCACATCAACAGACAAATGTCCAAAACATGATGTCAGATCATTGTCAAATGATCTTTATCCTCCTATTGATCTTTAATGGTTTAATTTTCAGTATTAGAAATCTTAATGAACCATTCATTAATTTTCTAATTTAGCGGAATCCACTAGATGTTAGATTACTATCTGAAATATATTGATCATAACTCTCTATGATAGGTTTATTCCAGAATTCATGTTTATTTCCAACATTTTGAAATAAACTATGATTGTATTCTAATATCCAGGTCACAAAAACATTTCCTAAGACTAAGGGCTCCCACTGAAAATATGAAGTCTATTGATCCAATGGAAATTGTTGCAACAATTGCATCACTTCCAACATGGATGACCATTAAACCTTAAGATCAAATTTCTAATATTCTAATACAATTGCAACCAATTGCAAGTATCATTAGAAGATTGAGATACACTTATTAGACTTTATCTTATCAAATAAGTAAGTCAATTCAATGATTATATGTAGATTATTCTGATGTACTATCTGATTCCTTCTTTAAGGATTCTAGATAGATTTGATCGTCATACTATCAACTTATTGCAGTATTGGCATTCGTCCAACTCTTTGGAAGTCACAGAAGTACGGTCAACTCTTTGACTTTCCTTCTTACCTAGGTCCAATCCATGCTTCCACGGCGCTCCCTTTATCTATAGCAACCATTGCTCAAGACAAAGGATCTCTTATGTTGAAATCAAAAATTTCAATATATGAGTATTTATACATGCTTCATACAATATGAATATTAATAAAGCTTCAAGAATGACTACAGTATAAATAGTAGAATGCTGACACTCATCGTATCTACATCCATTTAAACTCTTAAAATTTAGGTTCAAGTAGGTACTCAAACAATTTGAATACATCATCTCCTACAGAGCCACCATTCTGCATAATGCAGAGAACCATGTCATTCATGATTATATGTCGAGATCACATATATATGCCAGAACATCTTCTTAGATTTTATAAGGATTATTTGATAATTACGATCATTATTGACATGTCACTTCAAAAGTACATTCGATGAGATCTAGACTTATAGAGACATACAAACCCTAGGGATTTAGTCCTATTGTCTATTTAATTATCATTCCTCATTATTATGAGGAAACTTGCACATTGCAACCACATACATTATGTGTCCAACTGCAAGTACAATATCTGGATCATGGGTCCAATCCATGATATTCTACTGGTTATTATTGAGTATAACATTGAGTGGGATTAAAGAAGGATTATCTGAAATAAGAAATTTGCATAAACATATATAAATATATAATTTACTTTGATTTAGGAATTTTTATATCAAAGTTGTCTTGCCATGTCAACAATGAAAGTTCATTCCCTTAATCACTTTCAATGTAAGAGATATACTTACCATTATATCTCAAGCAAGATCTGGGATCTCCTTCCTTATCTTTGTTACATCCCAATAATATGAGAACATGTACCTCGGATAAAAAGAAGCAGGAACACATTCCACCTTGCAATTCCAACTTACATCTCCCAATTCGATCTTTAACACCCAGGCCCACCACCCCTAAGGTGATGTTGACCCATCATTAAATGAACCAACCATCAACAGGAAAACAACTCGCTATGCGCAATCCAATATCGCCCCAATAATATGAGGACCCAATATTGGGGTCACTATGCATACGGCCTTACTCTTTCGAGAAGCGACGAGCCCAATCCAAATGGATCGTATGCAGGAGATGTCACTTTGGACAGGCATCTCCTACATACAATATCTGGTGACGGAACCCTTCGCCTTGACGGTAGACCATGGATGTCACTTATGTGATCCTCCATATCATATTCAAATTCTAATTAATTATTATGAATCATATTCACATAATTAATTCTTCCAAGGGAAATACACATCTATTCATCATAGAGTGTTTTTAATTTGGATATAATTATCTTAATCATATTAAATTAATTATCAATCCAATTCAATCAACAAACTCGATTTTACTTGAATATATTGTATTATCTCAAAATACGTATTAATTCAGATTTTAATAATTAGAAAAATACATCATGATCTCTCAGGCATCATTCGTTCCCTACTCGCTGTCATGGCCAGTACCGGCGGGAGTGGGATGGACCGCATCCGGTGCAACCCGCTACCCTAGAGATCCCTGACTAGACACCATATCTGCCTCGGGAAAAAATAATGCCAAGTCAATCACTTTGTACTTGAGATGATCATCGGTTCTTCAACCGAAATTATACCATATATTAATAATCAAAACATTTTTTATTATAAGGAAATTTGCTAGACAAATTCCCAATCCTATTCAAGCAAGGAGTTTGATGATTGTGTTTCCAATTATGATCTAGATCAAATCTAATCAATTTTTTTGTTGAGGCCAAGTCAATTAAGGAAATAATCATCATTCAATATTTATCAAATATTTTCCATAATTATTTCATGAAATTAACAATTAATTTCACTAATTGACAATCACATGGTTCTTGATTAGGACTGTAATTTCAGCAGTGACCCCTACTTACTAAAATTAACATATCTCAATCAATTTAAATCCAAATTAGACAAAATAAAATTTCACATATTTCTAATTTGATTTAGGACAGAACCTAAGTGATATTTCACGATTTCGAGGCGGATCAAAATAGTAATTAACTCATTAATCATGTTAAGATTCGCAGTTCCCGCAACAGTGAATACATGTTCATTAAAACAACCATATCTCGAGCAAACGGAATCCAAATTACGTAAACTCGAGTCCTATGGTTTCCTTATTTAATGGGAAAAAAATCTAAGTTTTATTTTCATGTTTAAACAATTTATACAGGGCCGAAAATAATCACTAAACAGAGATGCGAAAAAGAATACGATAAAACTTTCGCAACCCTAACGAACCCAAGTCGCCTTCGGTTTTATGGATCATATCCAAAACCTTCAACCTAAGGCGCTTATATCACTTGAAGGATATGTTATAATCCTCAAGCGCATCACGTAAGAGTGAGCGTCGTATCGAATACGACGAGGAATGACTAGTCGCACTAGTTGTTCTATGCAGCGGAAATCAAAAAAATTTCATGTGACGAAACCACATGATCCAAGAACACTTCTCGGATCATTTCGTCTAAACCACAAACAAGTAATAGGATTACCTCTTGAAGCATGGCTGCGATCGAGTCTCTAAACAAAGAAACCTCCTGTCTCAAGTCCAATACGACGGAGGAGACGCTTGCGAGCGCGGGGATGAATCGCATGCTTCTCGCAATCCATGTTGATGATCCAAGCGGCGGATCTCCTGATCTCAACACACGAGATCCAACGTCTTCTTCATGAGCGAGGCGCACCGAAGGATACGGAGATCAACGAGCAAATGATTGGGCAACATAACGACGACGCTGCGGCGATGGAGACTCTCTAGGGCATCCATGGTGGACTGCCAATGAGAGAAGGAGAGAGGTCATGTAGAGAGAAAAAGAAAGAGAGAGACTTATGTTCTCTTGTGTAAAGAAGAGCAAAGGGGTGCCTCTCCTTTTATAATATTTTGGGATCCATGGATCTCAATCCATGGACAACACAAATCCAATGGCTCTCATTGATTGTGTTTCTTTTAATGGCTAAGATTTGTGTTGGTAAAAACCAACAACAATTAATTTATTTAGATTAAATTTATATTGATAAATCAATATAAATCAATCCCAAATTAAATCAAGCAAGCATGGAGATTATTGGAATGAAGATTGCCTCCTTCCATAATAGGGATTTGGTGGCAATCTCATGTAATCTCATGATATCTCATGAGATTACATTATTCCATGGAAATCTCCAAGATTTACAACAACACTTGTTGTAGATTATTCAACAAAAATAATTCATAATTATTTTGTGAATATTGCAATCTTTCCACTGGAAAATTGTGAATTACATTCACAGCCCAAAATAAAATGTAAATTATATTATCAATTTAGTGTCCAATGTGAAACCAATTCACATCAACAATTAATTAACAAATGTAAATTACAAATAACTCTCTCTTATATATTATAAATCAAATTTATAATATATATGATTAATATGGATATTTATATACATATTATTCATATCCATGATAATTAAATCACATTTAATCATCTTGGATCTCTTTTCTCTTATGCCCAAAAATTTGAATCACATTCAGATTATTTACATCTTTTATAATCAAATGACATTTAATTATCTAAGATAACTCTCCTTATAATATGAATCGAATTCATATTAATCATGATAACTAAATCACATTTAGATATCCATTTTCTCAATGCTCAGATACTTATATCAACAATGAAATTATCCTGAACTCTTTCAAGGATAATGCGCTTTCTCCACGAATACTTGGAGATAAGGACAGGGCGATTGTATTGTTCTACGTACAGTGACTTGGATATTGAGATCACATCTCAAATCCAGATCTCGGGCCTCCCATAGATGCTTGATTAAATCAAGACCGCAAATCTAATCTTCTCATTGCATCTGAATCATATTCATATCAATGTCTAACAATTGGACTAAGATTAGATTACTTCTCTACTGAGAGGAGTCACTAAAATCTAGACCCGTTTCATCACTCCCTAGGAATGGAAGTGTCATGGTTATACAACCGTTTATGATCACATCACCCTCATGTATTCCCAATACCTGTACATCCTGCATACTGGAAGGCTCAGAATAAACCTGAAGTATAAGATCAATTTTACATTGTCTACTTCAGAGTTTTATTATTTAGTTTCTCATTCGATCATTGGGAGTCGGTATAGATCATATACTTTCCTAAAGCATATATCATACCTAGGTCTTGATCATACACTTTTCAAAAGTATATATCAAACCTACAACTTCAGTCAAGCTTCCAAAGCGAGACGACCGCGCACAGAATTTGATTCTTCCCAATATCTCATGAGTGAGCTCATGTCTTCTGGTTTAGTAATGAACATGTATGATCCCTTTTGAGAGATCGTATTACTCATATTCCCTTGCATGAACACCAGCGCGCCAGTATATAGACCTTGATTAGGTCATCAACCTATTGGTCTGCTAAATGTACATACTTAGACATATAGTAACACATCTGTCTCCGGTCATAGGATGCGTGCCCATATCATGACAGCATACGATATAGGACTTTGGTTTTCTCGATCTCATTAAGTCAACTCTTTGACCTGACTTATATAACACCTCTGAATCTCTATTCCTATGCAGAGGACCTGTATCAAAAGATCAGTTAGATATCAGCCTTTAGAGAATTTATTGCCATCTCCTTCTCAGGCTGGAGATTATCTCTTCATAATCATTTGACAGTGCTTGATGAGTCCTCAATCTAACTCTTTATATTCATTCAAGCACCAACCTCTATGATTCAATACTTGAATCAACAGTTGTATGATCATCAAGATGGCCATGGTACATAACCCTAATTGTACTAAGGGACCTATTATGCAAATTATTTATTCTTCATTTCACATCAGGGAATGATATTCGCAATAACATTTATTACATAATGGCTCGTCGTGGGCTCGCATGTCCAACAAAGGTGTAATACATAAGCTTTGTTTATTTAGATATATACACTCTGGTAGGCATTTTATTTTCAATCAGGTCTGTCCACTTTTTTGGAGTTTTTCTTGATTTTGCACATTTTTTCCGATGTGCATATGTACAACATATCTACATGGTGTAGCATATACATAAGGATGTTTTCTTCTTGAGCCATTATACTATCCCTCTTTTGAAGCATTATCGCAAACCACAACTCCTTTCTTTAGACCTCAATGCTACTAGACCAAGTTGAGACGTGCATCCCTCCCTAAAGGAAGATGAGAGGTTCTTCCTAGAATTACTACCCTCATATGCTACTCCGAGCCAAAGAAAACTACCTCCTCATCACCTCATCTATGGAGAGCTATGTGTAAGGTGTTGATCCAAGTAAAGCCATTGTCTGTAAGAGTCATGCGTGCTTTGTTAAGTGTTCTACTTAGGCTCATCAAGATGACATGTGAACAAAGCCTAGTGGACTCAAAGAATTACGTCACTAATGGACCTAAATAGTCTCAACCCCAAATCCTATAAGGTTCCTCTAAGAATTAGGAGTATTAAGGTCTAAACCAAGCTCCATCTTCCAATTTAATTCCACACTAGTTTAAATGTTAACTATGATTCAGAAGACTATAGAAAATATATACAAAACACTTTTTGTGCATTTTTTTCAAAATATGCAAAATTTTTGAAAATGTTTGAATGCAAGGAAACTGAAGAAGTTGAGCAAACTATTTACACACATTTACTAATAGATTTTTGCAAACTTTTATTTTCGAATGTTTTTCAAAAATTTTGTACTATATACATAATTTTGGTACAAAAATATTTACAAACATTTTACAAACAAAGTATTTTTACAAACATTAGTACAAAAATAGTTTTTTATAAATATCTATTTACAGACTTGTATGTGTAAGATAGAATTTTATATACAAGAGAAAATTTTTAAAAATTTTGTGATTTTCACTTTTGGTTTTTAGCCATTTTATTTATTAACACACTCACACAAAGTGCGAGTTATGTCAAAAGTATATATACGATATATACGACACCCCCTATACTTAGATCGAACGATGTCCTCAGAGTGATCAAAGAGCGGTGAAGAAGACATAAATCGAGCTTAGTATTGGGAAGTGAAAAGGATGACAATACTACAATGAAGAATGAAAGAATAAAATCAATAGAAGTCGGTGATCCCCCTATACATAGGATCAAGTAATCCTAAGTATAGCAGTCTATACACAAAGGGAAAATCGAAGGATATAATATACAGGGTTTACCTCCCCTATGCTTAGGGTAAAATATCCCTTAGTATAGGCTGCAAAAAAGAGGTAAAAAGAATCAAAAGAATTCAAAAATCTAACACCCCCCTATACTTAGGGTAAAGTACACCCTAAGTATAGAATAATCAAAAGATGAAGATGGAGTGTTAGATAAAAGAATGTGCTATATGGACAACTGGATCTATACAACTGCGGAAGAAGGTGATAATCAGGCATGAGATGCAAATGATGTGAGCCAAAGACCACATTTCATGCAAAATGAATAGGGGAGACGTCAACGATCAAGGGATCATGATCTAGATATGGCTTCAGGTGCTGACCGTTGACTCGAAAGGTGGAATCTGACGATATCTCAGATATGTCAATGCTGCCATTGTCATGTACCTTTCAGACCAAGTATGGTCCCTTCCACTTGCTCTGCAACTTTCCTGGAAATAATCTCAACCTAGCATTGAATAACCATACTCACTGGTTCGGCTCAAACTGCTTATGGCTGATTTAAGAATCATGTCATATCTTCACTTGCTCCTTATATTGTAGGCTACTCTAGAAGGTTGTATCTCTAAGATCCTCCAGGGCTGCCAATTCTGCCTTTCTCTGATCTCCTATGCTCTCTGGATCCAATAATATCTCAGTGATAGCCCATAGTGACTTGTGCTTAATCTCCACAGGTAAATGGCATGGCTTGTCATAAACGAGACGAAAGGGAGACGTACCCAAAGGTGTCTTGAAGGAATTTGGATAGGCCCACAAGATCGAGTCCAAAAGTTGTGACCAATCCTTTCGGTCTAGGTGGACAACCTTCTGCAATATTGTCTTCATCTCCATGTTTGATACTTCAGCAATACCATTAGTCTTAGGATGATATGGAGTGGCAACTCGATGGTCTATGCTGAACTCTTTAGCAAGGGCCTTTAGCTTATAGTTGACAGAATGAGACTCCCCATCTGATATCAAAACTCTAAGCACCCTGAACCGTGAAATGTTATTTTTCCTCAAAAATCTGCAAACAGTCTTAGCATCTGCAGTTCGAGCAGGAATGGCCTCAACCCAACGACTCGTATAATCAAAACCAACAGAATGTACTCGAATCTCTGACTCTTAGGGAATGGACCCATCAAATTGATGCCCCGTGCATCAAAAACCGCATAGAAGTGAATGGGCTGCATCAGCATCATATCACGTTGTCCAAAAGTGCCCATCCTCTGACCGTCAGTACACCTCTTCACGAATTCATCAGAATACTTGAGAAGGGTAGGCCACCGTAGGCCAAATTGGAGTACTTTCTATGTTGTTCTCCTCCTACAATGATGTCCTCCTACCTCAAGCTTGTGGCAGTATGTGAGGACGCTATGGTTCTCCTCCCGAGGAATGCATAGACGCCAGACACTATCCCCTACTTCATGATAAAGGATGGGATCCTCCCAATGGTATGACTTGGAATTCGCAAGGAAGGTCTCAAGTCGTTGTTTGGGCCAACCTTGTGGAACTTTCTTGGCGACAAGATAGTTCACAATGTCGACGTATTATGGGAGCGAGGTGATAACAAGGATCGCCTCATTTGGTAAGGTCTTTGTGATAGGCTCAATCTATTCCAATTCCTCAAGATGTTCCAATCGAGAGAGATGATCCACCACCACATTCTTGAATCCATATTTATCCTTAATCTCAATATCGAACTCCTGGAGTAGAGGGATCCATCTAGACAATCTCACTTTGGCATCCTTCTTTTCCATGAGGTACCTGATGGCGGTATGATTAGTAAAAATAGGCACTCTAGATCCAAGAATATAAGATCTAAACTTATCCAAGGCAAAAACTGCAGCTAGCATCTCATTCTCTGTGACTGTATAATTCCGCTGAGTGGCATCCAATGTACATCTAGCGTAGTGAATGGCAAAAAGTAATACATCCCTCGTCTATCCTAGCACGGTCCTATGGCAAAATCAGAAACATATGTCATGATCTCAAATGGGAGAGACCTATCGGGTGGCTGAAGGACAGGAGCCTCAACAACTAGATTCTTGAGAGTCTCGAATGATGCAAGACACTTATCATCTACAATGAACTTGGTGTCTTTCATCAGCAGATCAGTAAGAGGTCGGGCAATCCTGCTGAAATCCTGAATAAAATGTCGGTAGAAATCGACATGCCTCAGAAACGACTGCAACTGCCATAAGTTGGACGGTGGATTGAGTTTCCTATATATCCACCTTGGCCAGATCAACCTCCATGGCCTTGTTGGAGATGATATGACCAACCACCATCCCCTGAGTCACCATGAAGTGACTCTTCTCCTAAGATAGAACAAGATGGACCTCGATACAGCGTTGAAGCACGTAGTACAGGCAGTCAAGACAAGCATCGAATCCATCACCGTAGACTAAGAAAGCATCCATCAAGCCCTCTAAGCAACCACCTACCATGTTCGATAAGATGGACAACATGCACCTTTAGAATGTCACCATGACGTTACATAGACCAAAGGGCATCCGTCTGAAAGCATAAGTCCCAAACGGACAAGTAAATGTCATTTTGTCCTCGTCTTCGGGCGCTATGGCCACCTGATTATAGCCGGAGTACTGATGAATCTCCATTTCATCACCTTTATTCTATCATTTTGGCCTCAAAAAAACCCGGCAAATGCATGTAAATAACATTAATTTGTACATATTAGCATCTATTATTTATTGTACTAATAAGGTTTTTAATGCCAAAATTATAGAATAAAGGGAAGAAAAGAAAAAGGAATAAAATATTGCAAATATTTTATGACCCTAACCCCGAGACCAAGTCCAGAATGGAATTGGTCGACAAGGAATAAAGTAGGGGGAGATAAGGGCCAGTGTACAATGAATATCTCATTTATTCATTCATCCCTTTATGCATTTTTGACACCTATTTTATGCCGAATTATTTATTCATCAAATAAAGAAATTTTGTACATGAAAGTTGTAGATAATGATGTAAATAAAAATACAAAATTGGTTTTGTACAAAAATAATACACAGTGTATATCTTATACACAAAATAAAAAGGCAAAAATCTCAACTTCACAGACCCATATCTTGCAAATAAAAACTCCAAATCACTCAAATTCACCTTTAATTGTATATAGCATTTAAAGAACTATTCTGTAAAATTAGTTTCATAATTTTTGGAGCTCATCTGTAGAAGTTAGGTTTTTGGCCCACATTATATAGGACTGATTAAGATATTCATTTTATTCAATATTCATTATTTTTCTAAATTTATATTTCTAGTATCTTGTAAATAATGTATATGATTCATGTACATATTAAAATTAGAAGAAAACTAAAAAGAAGTTGTGAAATAAAAAGAGCTTATATAATACATAGGCAAAATACCAAGGCAAAGTATGTATATAAATAAAAGGGGATCTTGATTCTTTTATTCTTTATTCATCTATATTTTTTCTAAAAATATATATATATATATTACACATAACTTATTAAAAATATAAATCCAAAATAAAAACAAATAAAATTCATCAAATAAATAAAATGTATAAAATATATAGGTAAAATACCTATAAGTATACATACATACACATACATCTATTTATTTAAAAATATAAATAAACTCATAAAAATAAAATAAAAATATATTTATACTCACAAAAATAAGTTATAAAATCATAAAATAAGAAACTAAAATAATAAAATCAAATAAATAAACTAAAAATAAAATATACAAAAATACATATAAAATACATACATATACACATTATTTTAAAACTGTAATAAAATACTTCAAAAAAATAAATAAAAATCATAAATAAATACTACATTAATTTATAAACATTTTTTATTTTATAAGTAAAATCTAATAAAATCATTTACTAGGTTAAATAATTCGTTTTTTTTAAGGGTCCCTATTTTGGCATGTAGCGGCTGAGGTGGACCAATGGGCGCGTCGCGCCTGTTGACCGCAGGTCAACTCGACCTCCTGGCATCTGACTTCACGCAAACGATCTTTTCCCCGATTTCCTCCCTTTTTCCCGCTCACCACAGTGATCCATCGCCCTCGGTCCCTTCACGAGATCTGTTCTCTGATCATCCAAGATTCTCGTCGTCCACTTAGATCCCTTGTGCATAGCCCCGATTCCTTAATAATCGCCGGTCAATGGGGGTCCCTCGGAATGTTTATAAATAAAAGCTTCCTCCTCCTCTGTCAAATTTGGCCAATTTCACCCCCCTTTCTGGGCTTGATTCGATTCCTGGCGTTGCCCTCGTGACAGGAGGAGCTTTCCCAGCAGTTGAATCAACCGGAGAAGGAGGAAGTTTTGTCGCGGTGGTGCTCCGGCGACCACCCTGCTCCCTGGAGGCCCCCAGGTATAAGAGCTGTTCTTTCTTGCTTAGTAGTTAGGTCTTAGTATTAGCTTTTAATTCCAGTCCTTAGGTTAGCATTTAGATGATTAGCTTAGGCCAAAATCCGAAATTCGAAGTTCGCCGGAGCTGAGCTCCGGCGACTTCCCCACTGTGATCCTATCCGTCTCCGATCGCCTAAACCGCCTCATCTCCATCCCCTTCGAGTTCTCCATCAAATGCACACACTTGTTCAACCCAGGACCCCAGGTCTTGGCGAATCGGAGCTCCCCCTCCGCCCTTCGTCGGAGCTCCTCCGTTCCACCACCATCCGCTTGCTCACAGCTTCAAACCCCTGGTCGAGGAAGACGCCCTCGAGCCACTCTTTCTTCCTGTGCAGGTTAGGTGCGAAATAGAGCACCTGGAGCCGATTTACAAGCCGGCGGAGGTACCTGGAGCCGTAACCCTACTTCGAGCTCGTTGCAGCGCTCCGGTGTACCTCTGGCCGATCCGAGACCTCCAGACGTTAGAGGATACCTACAGGAAGCTTCTTGGACCTTCAGGAGCGAAGAAGACCGGCGGGAGAGCGAGATCCGAGCGGAGGAAGCTCGCCTCGGCGAGGCTTCTTCCCTGTTCTTCCTCGCAGCTCCTCCGCCGTCGGATGAAGACGAAGGCTCAGATTGAAGACCAGCCGTCCGATGGAGCACCGCCTCGACCGTCGGATCATCTCGGATGATCTAATCCTAGCGCTCCATCGACGAACCGTCATCGGCGCACGTGGAGGCGACACGTGTCAAGTGAACGAAGATCAGCCGTCCATCAGCGCGCCTTTTGGGGGTAATTTTCACATTCGACCCCCGCCTTTTTTGTATTTTATTTTTAGTCTTGTAAATAAATAAGCACGTTATAATTAATGTGGATATTTTGCATGAGACCCCCTGTACTGTTTTGATATTACTGTTGGGTCCAGTCCACGTCACCTCACGTGTCGTCCCACGTGAGGTGGGCTTTTTGCATAAGACCCCCTGCATGTTTGTAAATTTGAATTTAGTCCAGTAAATAAAATATTCAGTATATTATTTTTACGAAAAATTGCAACCAGGACCCTGAACTTTCTGATATTGCGTTTAGGTCCCTGTGAGTGCGGATCACGTGCTGTCCCGCGTGATGGTTAAATTGCAAGGGGACCCTGGCGGGTCTAGTTAATTAGTTCTAGCCCTTAAAATTCAAAAACACGTTATAATGTTTTGGTATTTTTGCACCTGTGCCCCTGGATGTTATTTTATTTGCAAAAATGCCCCTGCCAGGCTTAATTACTTTTTGTCTCTTTATCTATTTATTAAAAATACCTAAAAGGCTTCTAAAAATCCACCAAAATTAGGATAGATGCTCCATGCCATGCTTGTTCACGCCCATATTTTAGTTTGCATTTTTTTGCATCTTCCCTATTTATTAAAAATGAAAAGAAGCCATTTTTGGTACTGTCTAAATTAGAAAATACAAAAAAATTATCAAATGTTTTCGAAAAATTCCAAAAAAATTATATATGCTATATTTATATATATATTGAGTCCAGAAAATGAAAAACCCTAAAAATATGAAAAAGAAAATTAAAAAAAATCATAAAACCCCAAAAGAAACATAAAAATTAGAAAAACCCTTTAAAAACCCTAAAAATACATTTCTCTCTTTTATAATAATATATATATTATTACTAATATGTGAAAATTAATTTGGGCAATTTTGGGTATTATTTGATATTTTTAAAACCCAAATTATATACGGCTATTTATTTGGTCCTATATTGTGGACGTTTTTGAATTGAAAAACACATAAAAATTAGAAATAAAAAAAAAACAATATAATAAAAAAAAAAAAGGGGGTTAAAAATATAAGGCTATATATTAAGTTTTTAATGTTTATAAATATATATATATATTCTATATTACTTCTCTCTCTCTTCTTATATATATATATATATATATCTCTTTATATATATATAGTATATAGATTTATATAATTAATAATATAAAAAGAAAAAAAAAGGGGTATAAAATATAAAGTCAAAATAAAAATAATAAAAAAAAAGTATATATAAAAAAAAAAGAGACCCACTTCACTCAAGAATGACTGGTATGCACATATAGGCTCATGCATTTTTGTATTGCTCTCTGTGGTTCGACCTCTACATGCTTGTTCCCTATACATTTTATGGTAGAGTAAATAAAGATTGATTCACACTTCCTTTGAGCTTGATTGTTTTATTTATTGATTGTGGGTCAATTGTTGATAACTCGCCTTTTATTGAGGGTCGCCACGACGACATATTCAGACCCTTGATAAAAAGCGCGCTCATCAAATGGCGCCGTTGCCGGGGATCGAACCCGGGTCACCCGCGTGACAGGCGGGAATACTTACCACTATACTACAACGAACCCGGCGCTCATCAAATTCATAGCCCTTCTCCCTGCATTCCATGGCAACACCAATGAAGAGCCATACATTCACCTGCAGCAATTCTCCCGCATTTGCCGCACCACCCACTATCCGAATGTCCCCCTGGACATTGTAAAGATGACGGCTTTCCCCTTCAGCCTACAGGATAAGGCCCTTTATTGGGTCAATCATATGGGAAAAGTTGTGACGACCTGGGAGGAGCTGAAGTCCGCCTTCTTGCACAAGTACTACCCTCTGGGTCGGCTCAACCAGATGCGAGCCCGTATCAGTAATTTCTCCCAAGGACCCCATGAGTCGATACATGAAGCATGGGAGAGATTCACTGACCTGCAGGAGAAATGTCCCCATCATGATATTCCGAAGACCAGCTTGGTTCAGCATTTCTTCGGGGGACTGAACATCGAAAGTCAAAGGCTCGTAGACGCAGCATGTGGGGGCTCCCACTTCAACAAGGATGAAGATGTTGTATGGCAAATTTTCGAAGAAATGGCCGAAGGAGAGGCCGCCCTCTCTTCATCCAAGGCATACCAGAAGCAGCCCCAGGTCCTCCAGAAACAAGTTCACATGGTTGCATCAAAAGAAGCAGAGAGAGATGAGAGCTCTAACCTCAGCATCATCGGGGGCCATCTCTCTAAGGTCGACATAATCGAGAAGCGATCACAGGATCTCGAAAAACTCGCCGTGATCGAGAAGAGGACCCAGAGTTTGGACAAACTGGATCACATCACCAAGCAGCTAGAACTGCTGGTAGGTACCATCAATTCTGTTCAGTCGGCAGCACCGCTCGAACCTCCAGCTGAGAGAAAAGACGAGCAACCACCGCTACACCAGCCTCAGCCGAGCCAGCAACCACCGGCAGTTCAGCACGTGTACTACGTGCAGGCACCTGATCAGAGCCAGCCACAACAGCAGATGGTTGTGTATCAACCAGAGTTTATTTCAGAATCCGATTCAGTGTTCCCACCACCCCCTCTGGTCCAGGAAGTTAATGGGGTTTGGACTCATGACGCACAGCCGACCCGCCCTATGGGACAACCACAGGGTCAGCCATTTGCCAACCGGCAATACCACCAACCTCAGGGTGGTCGTTTTGGGCACCCCTCTCAGCAACACCAGCAGCCTCCTCAGTTCGCACACCAATGGAGGCAGAACTTACCGTATCAGCAGCAGCCACAGTATCGCCATCCACAGCCGTATCAACAATACGCTGCTGCTCAGCCTCAATCATACCAGCAGTATCCCTCTCCGTCTTACCAACAACTTCAACTTCCGGCTCCACCACAGCAACACCATCAGCAGCCTCCCCATCCATCTAACCAACAGCAGCGTGGTATGCACGCTGCATCTTCTGATGTGCCCCCAGCTAATCCCACCATGGAGTGTCTAGCCCAGCTGGTCCAAGGGCTAGCGGAGATGACCAAGCGGCTTGATGACCTGACCGCCACTCGCACTACCATTCCGGCGCAGGTCGAAGCCAACCCCAACAATTTCAAGAAGAAGGAGCAGGTAGAATGTGATGTCCAGTCCGCGTGTGATAATGATATTACTGCTTTTTCTAATGCTGTTACTCTCAGGAGCGGTAGGGCCTTGCCTCCGCCTGCTACCAGATATGGGGTGAATAAAGAAACAGGTGGATCGTCATCTTCCGCATCAGCCGTGCCAGCTCCAGGGGCGGATGAGGAGGAAGAGGAAGGAGAAGCCAGTCCAGCCGTCGTGCATTGCCAGAAGCAATTCAAGCCAAAAATACAAAAAAATCCGCAAAAACAAAAACACCAAAAAGAAGCCTGTAGCAGAAGTGAAGCCGCGCCAGCCTTGGAGGAGCCGCCAGCAGCAGCCGATCCTGTGCCAGCCGATGGAGCCAATGCTACTCTTTTTGATCGCCCAGCAGCACCAACAGAGTTAGATCCAGCTTGTACGCCTTTTTGTAGTCCGGATGTACAACATTCTGTGGGCGATAATCTTGATGTAAATAAGAACTCTAATTTTCCTGCCAGTAATGTGAATATTCCTTTTCCTCATGCAATACAAAAATCCAAAAAAATGGCAAAAATAAAAACTGCATTGTCTGATCCTGGTGTTGTAGATATTTTGGATAAATTGACTGTTGAGATTCCCTTGTTAAAGGCCGTGGAATACATGCCAGCTGTGAAGAAAGGATTGAAAGAGGCATGTACCAACAGGCGTCGCACAGCGCAAGACAACAGACGCCGGGAGGTAGAAAGACACGTTCTGTCCATGGCCACAGTTGCAGCTATCACCAACCTCCCCCAGAAAAAGCACGATTCAGGAGCACCTCTGATCAGTTGTGTGATCTTCGATCAGGTCTTCGAGCGTACTCTTCTTGACAGCGGTTCTTCCATCAACCTTCTGCCCTCGTCAATAATGCAAGAATTCGTGCTGGGACCGCTCAAGCAGACACGAATGATCCTTCAGTTCGCTGACCGATCCGTTAAGCGGCCCCGCGGTTTGTTGGAAGATGTCATAGTTACCGTGCAGGATATGAAATTCCCAGCTGACTTTGTAGTCCTTGATATGGACTCCCCTGCACCACTGCTCCAGACTCCTATCATCCTCGGCAGACCATTTCTCCGTACTTCCGGCGCCGTGGTTGACTACGGGTCTGGAAAGATCACCTTCAGCTCGAAGACCCAGCAAATCACCATCAACATGAATAAGGAGCAGAACGCCACAACTGATGAGAGTCAAGCAGCATCAGAAGCAGACTGTGAGTTTATTGCAGAGATCAGAGATTCAGAGTTATCATTGGACGATCCATGGACCCGAGAAATCCTCACTCTTGAGGAGGACTTGGAAAGCACGGTCAGCATATGCTCCGATGATCCATGGGAGACAGATTCTCAGATACAAGCGCATCTTCTTGAGCATTCAATCCAGACCGAACATAATCAGCTCACCGCAGAACCGTTCGGTACATCACTTGGATCTCAACAGAATGTTGAGGATGGTACTAGTCTCAAAGTACATCCCACCACCAGCATGGTATCAGAAGTGACCAGTAAAGGGGACAGACTGAAACCAGAACTCAAGCCACTTCCTGCAGGCCTGAAGTATGCTTTCCTTACGGGTGAAGAACACATGTATCCAGTCATCATCAGCAGCAGGCTGAATCTGGATCAAGAATCTCGACTTCTCGAGATTTTAGAGAAGAACCGCAAGGCACTTGGTTGGAGCGTATCAGACCTCCGAGGGATAAATCCAGCTCTGTGCTCACACCATATCTATTTAGAAGACAATGCCAAGCCGTCCCGCGAATTCCAGAGAAGGCTAAACCCTAACCTTCGGGACGTGGTCATGAAGGAAATCACAAAGTGTTGTGATGCAGGCTTCATTTATCCCATCTCCGATTCAAAGTGGGTAAGCCCCCTGCATGTAGTTCCCAAGAAATCCGGGCTTACTGTGGTCACCAATGAAAAAGGAGAGGAGATTTCAACTCGGGTACCGACATCCTGGCGGGTGTGTGTTGACTACCGCCGCCTAAATGCAGCAACCAAGAAGGACCACTTTCCCTTGCCATTTATTGATCAAGTTCTGGAAAGATTAGCAGGCAAGGAGTTCTTCTGCTTTCTGGATGGGTACTCTGGGTACAACCAAGTGGCGATCGCCCCTGAAGACCAAGAAAAGACCACCTTCACTTGCCCGTTCGGCACCTACGCCTTCAAGAGAATGCCCTTTGGACTGTGCAATGCACCTGCAACCTTCCAAAGATGCATGTTAGCAGTCTTCGCCGAGATGGTAGGCAGTTTCCTCGAGGTATTCATGGACGATTTCTCTGTCTATGGTGATAGCTTCGATTCTTGTCTTGAGCATCTAGACAGAGTACTTCAAAAGTGCCGGGAAGTCAATTTAGTGCTCTCATGGGAGAAGAGCCACTTTATGGTCACCGAAGGTATTGTGCTGGGCCACGTCGTTTCCAAACGTGGCATGGAAGTCGACCCGGCCAAGGTAGATGTCATTTCAAACCTGCAGCCACCTCAGTCAGTAAAGAATGTGAGGTCATTCCTGGGGCATGTGGGATTTTACAGACGATTTATCAAGGACTTCAGCCGCATTGCCCGACCTCTGACAGAACTTTTGTGCAAGGAGACAGAGTTTATCGTTGATCAGCCAGTTCTCCTTGCCTTCAATCAATTGAAGGAGCTTATCACTCAGGCTCCAATCTTACAGCCTCCAGACTGGACTCTTCCATTTGAAATAATGACCGATGCGTCCGATTTTGCCGTCGGAGCTGTTCTAGGGCAAAGGAAAGATAAGGCGCCCTATGCCATTCACTATGCCAGCAGAACGTTAGATGAAGCTCAAAGAAATTATACAGTAACAGAGAAAGAACTGCTGGCTGTGGTTTTCGCCTTAGAGAAGTTCAGATCCTATCTGTTGGGGTCAAAGGTCACAATTTTCACAGACCACTCTGCTATTCGGTACCTACAGCAGAAGAAGGATGCCAAGCCCAGACTGATTCGTTGGATCCTTCTCCTCCAGGAATTCGATCTGGAAATTAAGGACAAACCTGGAGTTCAGAACGTGGTAGCAGATCACCTCTCCAGAATAGAGCAGCATGACTCTCCTTTGAGCAACGCACCTATCACAGAGACCTTCCCTGACGAAGCTATCTTAGCCGTGGATGCCCTCCCTTGGTATGCTGACATTGTAAATTACCTCGCCTCTGGGGTAATACCTTCGGATTGGACGAAGAATCAGAAGAACAAATTCATGTCGACCATCCGCTTTTACCAGTGGGAAGATCCCCTTCTATTCAGGGAAGGAGCAGATTGTATTTGGCGCAGGTGCATTCCTAAGACGGAGCAATCCAGTGTCCTCGAGCATTGTCATTCGCTCGAATCTGGTGGGCACCATTCTGGAGATCGTACGGCAGCGAAAGTATTGCAGTGTGGCCTCTGGTGGCCCACTTTATTTAAGGATGCAGCAGGATTTGTTAAAAGATGTCTTGATTGTCAGCGACTGAAAGGAACACTCACTGCCAAAGATTCAATGCCTCTGAAAATCATTCAGATAGCAGATGTTTTCGATGCATGGGGCATTGACTTCATGGGACCTTTCCCTAACAGTCAAGGTTTTGAGCACATCCTTCTTGCCGTAGATTACGTGAGTCGTTGGGTTGAAGCTATCCCCGCCCGAGCCGCCGACAGCAAAACAGTTTGCCAGTTTCTGAAGAAGAACATCATTTCGCGGTTTGGGATACCCAAGATTCTCATATCCGACGGGGGTAGTCATTTCATCAACAAAGAGGTCAAGAAGTTAACGAAGGAGTACGGCATCGATCACCGCGTCGCATCTCCTTATCATCCGCAGACCAATGGCATGGCGGAGTTATCCAATAGAGAAATCAAGACTATATTGCAGAAACTTGTTAGGCCAGACAGAAAAGACTGGTCTCAACTCTTGGACTCAGCTCTTTGGGCTTACCGTACGGCCTACAAGTCTCCCTTGGGCATGTCGCCCTACCGTCTTGTATATGGAAAACCATGTCATCTGCCCGTAGAATTAATTCACAAATCCCTTTGGGCAATTAGTAATTGTAACTTGGACTCACGAAAGGTGGTCAAAAGAGAAAGGACGATCTGAACAGGCTCTTGGAATTCCGAGACTGCGCATACGATAACACCTTGATGTACAAGGAGAAGGTGAAACGCTGGCATGACCGGCACATCAGACGAAAGACCTTCGATGTTGGGCAGAAAGTGTGGTTGTTTGATGCAAAGTTGCGGATATTCCCAGGTAAATTAAAAAGTAAGTGGACAGGGCCGTTTCGAGTATGTGAAGTGCGTGACAACGGAAGCCTTGCTATATCGGAATTGTCCCCTGACGCACAGCCCTTCGTCGTCAACGGCCAACTACTGAAGCCTTACTTGGAACCAGATTCATTCTTGGCCATTGTTGACTCTATTCAGTTAGTGCACCCCGAGGATATCTCTACACCTCCCGCAGCACCAAAAGATTCAGACGATGTACTCCAACCATTATTGCTCTGATTTTCTTCTTTTCTTCTTTTCTTCTTTTCCTTATCTATTTTCTTTTTCTATCTAAAACGTGCCGCCCTTGTAGACAGTTTTCTATACTTAGGACGTACTTGGTCCTAAGTATAGGGGGGTGTGCACCTAGGGTTTTTAATTTCGGTTCGATCCTCTCCATTGTCTCCTCTTCTTGTCTATACTTAGGAGTATCTTACCCTAAGTATAGGGGGAGACAATCTGAGTACGATCAGTGTATTCTCACCCTTGACCCTCCACGCTTTTTGTACACCTGCTATACTTCGGATTATTCGATCCTTAGTATAGGGGGGACGGTCAACTTCTCATTCATTCATTTCATTCGTATTTTTTTTTTTTTTTAGATCTGTCTATACGCAGTACGAGTTATGTCTTTGCTTTTCCTTCCGATCTATGAGGACATAGCTCAAGCTAAGTATAGGGGGGTCGTATATACTGTGTATATACTAAAAGTCATAACTCGTACTGAAAAATAAAATATCACTACAGCATAAATTAAATGTAAAAAGTAGCTTTATAATAATGAAAGATGATTGTGAGTTCCTCAGACTCATTGTAATTATACTGACTAATAAGTCAGAAAAGGGTTTTGTATGAAACGTTTTCCTTTGAAAAATCTTGTGAAAGTTGTTTGAAAATAGCGTGAACAAGTATTCAACGATTGAAAAATTAGTTTTGTGTGTAAAACTTATTTTCTTTGAGTGAAAGCAAAATGTGTGAAAAGTAGTGTGCAAATGATTGTGAAAAGTTGATTGTCAAAGGTGTTTTGAAAAAATCTATCTATGTTGTGTAAAACGTTTGTAAAAGGATTTTCAAATGCGTGTACATATTGCAAAATTATTTTGGACTAGAGTTTTCAAAAAACCCTTGTGAAAATGATTCTCAAAGTGAGTCTGAGGAATCCACACAAAAATCTTTCATTTGTAAATAAGGAATAAGCCAAATAAAGTTTATAAGAACAGAACCATACTATACGTCAAAGACAATTTTTCTTCTTCTGTACCTACTGATTAATAAATCAGATACCTATACAGTATGAGTTGAAAAATAATGTGACCAGTTTTGGAAAATTTGATGTGAAATGATTTCAAATGCGTGAAACTGTGTTGATTGCAAAATTTTTTCTTTGTGTGAAAGAAAGGATTCCAAAAACCTATGTGCAAATGTTTTGAAAAATGCTTGTCAAAATTATTGCGAAAAATGTACATATAGTGTGAAAATTCTTTGCAAAAATAGTTTTCAAATGCGTGTAAATGATTGCAAAAATTATCGTGTACTACAGTTTGCAAAAATTATTTTCAAAACTAGAACTGAAGAATAAGATCACCATTACAAATACCTATTAATCAGAAATAAATTACATAAAAATTCCTTCTCAACAACCTAAATAAAACCATTCCAGTAACACATGTACAGTCTGTATAAATTCATATATTTTGTAAATAAAGCAGTACGCCCGTGTAAATAATGGTATATACTTTTTATATGTGTCAAGCTCTTATTTTATTTGCAAAAATTCTTTGTGTACAAATATTCTTTGATTCTTTTTAAATCCTCTGTAAAAATTTGCATCATTCATTGTGCATAGCATAAGCATACCATGCATATTCTTTTTGAGTGAGCTTGATGATTGAATCAGTCTAAGAAAATCTCAAATTGGAGCTCGGTTAGACCTTACCGCACCTAATTGCACTGGAACCTTATGGGAACTAGGTTTAAGGTACTTCAGGTCTATTCAGACTTAATTCTTTGAGAAACCAGGGCTGGGTTCAAGTCACCTTAGTGGACTAACTAGAACTTTTCGAAACACACACATGACTCTTGTCGGCCGTGACCTAACTTGGACACCTGCACCTTTCACATAGCTCTCCATGGATGAGGTGGTGAGGAGGCAGTTTCCTTTGGCTTGGGGTAGCATATGAGGGTAGTACTTCTAGGCGGAACCTCTCTTCTTCTTATAGTGAAGGAAGTGCACCTCAACTTAGTCTAGTGGTGATGAAGTCTAAAGACAGAAGCCGTGGGTTGCAATAAAGCTTCAAAAGAGGGATAGTCTACTGGCTCAAGAAGAAATTTCTTGTATATATGCTGCACCATGTAGATATGTTGTACAGATGCAATTGAAAAAAAAAAAAATATTGCAAAAAGGAACTCCAAAAAAGTGGTGGGTCGGATTGAAAATTTAATAACCCCACTGGAGTGTATATAGTTCAATAAAGCAAAAGCTTATGGTATCCATGTTTCATCTCATGAAGCTTGCAGCGGGAGACTCGGCTACACTGGCTGAGCTTCCAAAAGTCTATACTTCTTCCCCCTCTTCTTGAGCCGGTTGCACTTGAACTTAGAAGGGAATACCCCGCTTCTCGAGGAAAGAGTTGCTAGACCGAGGTCTTAGAGTTACCAAGTTGGGGGAGGTTGTTTCTTTATCACTTCTGAGGTGGGGAGCTACATATCACTTACACTGTGCAAGTCAGCTTCATAGTTATAAGAGTTTGCGTATGATGTAGACTAGTTCTGACCCGGCTATTGAGATGGGTTGAACCGAGTTCTGTGATTACCAAAGGCTGTTGTACTTTAGAGCTGGTCCCCGACTAGGTTCCACACACCTTCACACCCAAGGTCTGACAGGAGCTCCAAATTCAGATTTTGTAAGGACATACATTGCACTGAAAGCACCCCAATTCACTCTATCTTTCTTGCATTTTCCTTTTTCTTTTCTTTATTCATTTTGCGCTTATTGCATAAAGTGTTTGCTAGGGACTAGCAAAGGCAAGTATAGGGGGGTGATGAATCTCCATTTCATCACCTTTATTCTATCATTTTGGCCTCAAAAAAACCCGGCAAATGCATGTAAATAACATTAATTTGTACATATTAGCATCTATTATTTATTGTACTAATAAGGTTTTTAATGCCAAAATTATAGAATAAAGGGAAGAAAAGAAAAAGGAATAAAATATTGCAAATATTTTATGACCCTAACCCCGAGACCAAGTCCAGAATGGAATTGGTCGACAAGGAATAAAGTAGGGGGAGATAAGGGCCAGTGTACAATGAATATCTCATTTATTCATTCATCCCTTTATGCATTTTTGACACCTATTTTATGCCGAATTATTTATTCATCAAATAAAGAAATTTTGTACATGAAAGTTGTAGATAATGATGTAAATAAAAATACAAAATTGGTTTTGTACAAAAATAATACACAGTGTATATCTTATACACAAAATAAAAAGGCAAAAATCTCAACTTCACAGACCCATATCTTGCAAATAAAAACTCCAAATCACTCAAATTCACCTTTAATTGTATATAGCATTTAAAGAACTATTCTGTAAAATTAGTTTCATAATTTTTGGAGCTCATCTGTAGAAGTTAGGTTTTTGGCCCACATTATATAGGACTGATTAAGATATTCATTTTATTCAATATTCATTATTTTTCTAAATTTATATTTCTAGTATCTTGTAAATAATGTATATGATTCATGTACATATTAAAATTAGAAGAAAACTAAAAAGAAGTTGTGAAATAAAAAGAGCCTATATAATACATAGGCAAAATACCAAGGCAAAGTATGTATATAAATAAAAGGGGATCTTGATTCTTTTATTCTTTATTCATCTATATTTTTTCTAAAAATATATATATATTACACATAACTTATTAAAAATATAAATCCAAAATAAAAACAAATAAAATTCATCAAATAAATAAAATGTATAAAATATATAGGTAAAATACCTATAAGTATACATACATACACATACATCTATTTATTTAAAAATATAAATAAACTCATAAAAATAAAATAAAAATATATTTATACTCACAAAAATAAGTTATAAAATCATAAAATAAGAAACTAAAATAATAAAATCAAATAAATAAACTAAAAATAAAATATACAAAAATACATATAAAATACATACATATACACATTATTTTAAAACTGTAATAAAATACTTCAAAAAAATAAATAAAAATCATAAATAAATACTACATTAATTTATAAACATTTTTTATTTTATAAGTAAAATCTAATAAAATCATTTACTAGGTTAAATAATTCGTTTTTTTTAAGGGTCCCTATTTTGGCATGTAGCGGCTGAGGTGGACCAATGGGCGCGTCGCGCCTGTTGACCGCAGGTCAACTCGACCTCCTGGCATCTGACTTCACGCAAACGATCTTTTCCCCGATTTCCTCCCTTTTTCCCGCTCACCACAGTGATCCATCGCCCTCGGTCCCTTCACGAGATCTGTTCTCTGATCATCCAAGATTCTCGTCGTCCACTTAGATCCCTTGTGCATAGCCCCGATTCCTTAATAATCGCCGGTCAATGGGGGTCCCTCGGAATGTTTATAAATAAAAGCTTCCTCCTCCTCTGTCAAATTTGGCCAATTTCACCCCCCTTTCTGGGCTTGATTCGATTCCTGGCGTTGCCCTCGTGACAGGAGGAGCTTTCCCAGCAGTTGAATCGACCGGAGAAGGAGGAAGTTTTGTCGCGGTGGTGCTCCGGCGACCACCCTGCTCCCTGGAGGCCCCCAGGTATAAGAGCTGTTCTTTCTTGCTTAGTAGTTAGGTCTTAGTATTAGCTTTTAATTCCAGTCCTTAGGTTAGCATTTAGATGATTAGCTTAGGCCAAAATCCGAAATTCGAAGTTCGCCGGAGCTGAGCTCCGGCGACTTCCCCACTGTGATCCTATCCGTCTCCGATCGCCTAAACCGCCTCATCTCCATCCCCTTCGAGTTCTCCATCAAATGCACACACTTGTTCAACCCAGGACCCCAGGTCTTGGCGAATCGGAGCTCCCCCTCCGCCCTTCGTCGGAGCTCCTCCGTTCCACCACCATCCGCTTGCTCACAGCTTCAAACCCCTGGTCGAGGAAGACGCCCTCGAGCCACTCTTTCTTCCTGTGCAGGTTAGGTGCGAAATAGAGCACCTGGAGCCGATTTACAAGCCGGCGGAGGTACCTGGAGCCGTAACCCTACTTCGAGCTCGTTGCAGCGCTCCGGTGTACCTCTGGCCGATCCGAGACCTCCAGACGTTAGAGGATACCTCCAGGAAGCTTCTTGGACCTTCAGGAGCGAAGAAGACCGGCGGGAGAGCGAGATCCGAGCGGAGGAAGCTCGCCTCGGCGAGGCTTCTTCCCTGTTCTTCCTCGCAGCTCCTCCGCCGTCGGATGAAGACGAAGGCTCAGATTGAAGACCAGCCGTCCGATGGAGCACCGCCTCGACCGTCGGATCATCTCGGATGATCTAATCCTAGCGCTCCATCGACGAACCGTCATCGGCGCACGTGGAGGCGACACGTGTCAAGTGAACGAAGATCAGCCGTCCATCAGCGCGCCTTTTGGGGGTAATTTTCACATTCGACCCCCGCCTTTTTTGTATTTTATTTTTAGTCTTGTAAATAAATAAGCACGTTATAATTAATGTGGATATTTTGCATGAGACCCCCTGTACTGTTTTGATATTACTGTTGGGTCCAGTCCACGTCACCTCACGTGTCGTCCCACGTGAGGTGGGCTTTTTGCATAAGACCCCCTGCATGTTTGTAAATTTGAATTTAGTCCAGTAAATAAAATATTCAGTATATTATTTTTACGAAAAATTGCAACCAGGACCCTGAACTTTCTGATATTGCATTTAGGTCCCTGTGAGTGCGGATCACGTGCTGTCCCGCGTGATGGTTAAATTGCAAGGGGACCCTGGCGGGTCTAGTTAATTAGTTCTAGCCCTTAAAATTCAAAAACACGTTATAATGTTTTGGTATTTTTGCACCTGTGCCCCTGGATGTTATTTTATTTGCAAAAATGCCCCTGCCAGGCTTAATTACTTTTTGTCTCTTTATCTATTTATTAAAAATACCTAAAAGGCTTCTAAAAATCCACCAAAATTAGGATAGATGCTCCATGCCATGCTTGTTCACGCCCATATTTTAGTTTGCATTTTTTTGCATCTTCCCTATTTATTAAAATTGAAAAGAAGCCATTTTTGGTACTGTCTAAATTAGAAAATACAAAAAAATTATCAAATGTTTTCGAAAAATTCCAAAAAAAATTATATATGCTATATTTATATATATATTGAGTCCAGAAAATGAAAAACCCTAAAAATATGAAAAAGAAAATTAAAAAAAATCATAAAACCCCAAAAGAAACATAAAAATTAGAAAAACCCTTTAAAAACCCTAAAAATACATTTCTCTCTTTTATAATAATATATATATTATTACTAATATGTGAAAATTAATTTGGGCAATTTTGGGTATTATTTGATATTTTTAAAACCCAAATTATATACGGCTATTTATTTGGTCCTATATTGTGGACGTTTTTGAATTGAAAAACACATAAAAATTAGAAATAAAAAAAAAACAATATAATAAAAAAAAAAGGGGGGTTAAAAATATAAGGCTATATATTAAGTTTTTAATGTTTATAAATATATATATATATTCTATATTACTTCTCTCTCTCTTCTTATATATATATATATATCTCTTTATATATATATATATATATATAGTATATAGATTTATATAATTAATAATATAAAAAGAAAAAAAAAAGGGGTATAAAATATAAAGTCAAAATAAAAATAATAAAAAAAAAGTATATATAAAAAAAAAAAGAGACCCACTTCACTCAAGAATGACTGGTATGCACATATAGGCTCATGCATTTTTGTATTGCTCTCTGTGGTTCGACCTCTACATGCTTGTTCCCTATACATTTTATGGTAGAGTAAATAAAGATTGATTCACACTTCCTTTGAGCTTGATTGTTTTATTTATTGATTGTGGGTCAATTGTTGATAACTCGCCTTTTATTGAGGGTCGCCACGACGACATATTCAGACCCTTGATAAAAAGCGCGCTCATCAAGTACCCGTCAAGGAAACAGTAGTGACTCTTCCTGGCTAGCCTCTCAATAATCTGATCAATAAAAGGAAGCGACAAATGATCCTTCTTGGTGGCTTGATTCAATCGTCTATAGTCCACATAGACCCTCCAAGAAGTGGGTAGCTGGGTAGCGATATCCTCTCCGGACTCACTCATATTGTAGTGATGCCCGTCTTCTTGGGCACCACATGCAATGGATTAACCCACTTGGAGTTAGAGATGGGGTAGATTAAATCGACACTTCACTATGTTGATATCTCTATCATAACCACTTCTCGAAGATTTGGGTTCAGTCGTCGCTAGAACTCACACGATGGCCTAGCGTCCTCTTCGAGAGAGATATGGTGGGAGCACAGGGCCAGACGTATCCCCTGGAGATCAGCTACGCTCCATCCTATCGCCTTGCGGTTCCTTTCAAAAACTTCCATCAAATGAGATTCTTGCTCTACAGTCAAATCTGCTGAAATAATGGCTGGGTACATCTCATGCTCACCGGCAAGGAATATATACTTCAGCGACTGTGGCAAGGGCTTCAACTCTGGGCAACTGGGAGCTGGTAAATTTGGCTTCTGGAATGTCTACGTGAAGGCAACCAGATCTGAATGTGAGAACTCTCACTGATTGTAAAAATCTGGTAAAGATGACCCTGCTGGTGTGTCTCCAATTGGTGTTGGCTCAGTCTCCACTGTAGTTGTAGGATCTATAGTAATAATACAAGGTAATATCTCATCAAACTCGGCCCAATCTATGTCTAAATCCGAGGGATCTGAATCAGAATCACAAGAAACATAATCTGCTTCGCTCTCGTGAACACGGTCATTAGCCTCAAGTGTGTCCTATGTTAGGAATGTGCTCTCCGAACTCTCATTTGCTAGAAGATGTTGATCTGCAGTATCTGAAGATGAGGCAAGATCTCGTGAAACAGGGTCAGACCAAGCAGCTTCATCATCAGTGATCACAAAGTCGCACTCCTGGTAGACATCTCGCTATGTGTCTGTCATCTGCTATATTCACTGAACTTCTCTCAGCAAGCTGAATCTCGCGCTCTGGTCTCGTCGATCGTCTCTATTTGAATACTTTCACCCTCGACACAAAAGTACACCATCCCACTATAATGGTTAGACACCGCCTTAACTGTGGCCAAGAATGGAGGTCCTAACATGATGGGGGTATCTGTCAAAGACTCAGGGATCTCCATGTCCAAAACAATGAAGTCCACGGGGAATTTCAAGCCCTGCATTATGACGACCACGTCCTTCAACAACCCCTTCGACCTCTTGACAGATCTATCAACAAACTAAAGGATTGTACTGCTCTATCGAAGAGGGCTAAACTCAATCTCTCGAGTAAGGCTGCCGGAAGTTGGTTGATGGAAGAGATGTTGTCTAATATAGTCTGATCGAACTGCTTCTCATGAATGTGGCATCTGACATAAGGTGCTCCTGCATCTGGCCTTTTGGCTGGCAAACGGTTCTGAATCGTGAAGCATGTGGCACGGGTGAGCACATGGATCTTTGTATTCTGGTTCCTTCTCTTCCTACGGATGGTAGTATTCTCTCTCAAGTTCTTTTTGAAGAGAGGGATGTGCTCAAGTGCCTCCTATAGAGTCAGCTAGATATGGAATCTGTCGATCATCTGCTGGCTGAACTCTAACTGCTGGGTCTTTTTAGGATTTTCTTTTTTATTCCCCTTTACCAAGCGGAGTGCCTGAGGGAAGGGGATGGTTGGGCCCTCCTTAGATAGAGGGCTAGGAAGAGGTTCTTGTGTTTGCAATGGAATGGAGCCCATACCAAGATCAACATGCAACACATATGGACTCGAAGTAGATGAAGAAACCTTTCCTTTATTAATTTTTTTGGTCTTTTCTAAACTACCTTGAGATACAATGACAGGGGAAACACAACTGGAATAGAATTGGTGGCATTAGTACCACCCACGATGACTGTCTTCACAGCATTAACACTGCTCTCTGGCTCAGCATCAGGTAGAATGGTGGCATCAGTACCACCAACTGTATTTGGAGAAATGATAGCCTTAGTACCATCGGCTAGATCATCATCCTTGGTGGCTTAAACACCACCGTCATCATCATCATCAGCGGCATCAGCACCGCTATCCGCATCGTCTGGCACTCCAGGATCCCGGTGTGGTCGTCACTCAAATGAGGTACCGTCGGCTGGCATCCTACCATTCCTTAGTGTCACAAAATCAGCATTAAATATATAGGAAGAAATATCACCCAAGGAGTGACTAGGATGGTGGTCTCTGTGAGTTGTACCTACTCAGATTTCCTCTTCAAACTATTTGGATTGGGCTCGATCTGAGCTGGTATGACAGCCTTGCCCTTTATGATATCCTTCATCTCCTGCCTGAACTCGTCCATCTCCCACCTGAAAGATGCCTGCTGGTCTGAGAGAAGGCGGGCTAGATCATCAAGGGTAGGGTTATCATAGGCTAGTCCATGAGAACCGAACGGGATGCCTTGCTGGAAATGAGGCTGCTGCTGGAACTGGTGAGGGAGAGGATAACTGAACTGTTGAGGTTGCTGCTGCTGCCTCCACTGTTGTCCCTGATGGTAGGGATGAGAGTCCAAATGATAGTAGTGTGATGGCTGGGAGTACTAGGGCTGCTGCTGCTGAGGTTGGCTGCTCTATCCACCCTGAGTTGGAGGCTGATATTTGGATGAGGTGCCCCTGGTAGACCACCTGAAATCGGGATGATCACGGTGGATCCTGAGCTGCTGACGGTCATACCAAATCATGTTGACTTCTGTCAATGGCTCCTGCTCGTATGGGGAAGGGGAAAGAACTGCCAGGGACTGATCATGCTGATACACCACCATCTGAGTGTCCTAAGATGGAGGTGGCTGCGAGTAATGTTGCAACGGTTGAACCGGCTATGCATGAATATGGTGGATCTGACGGTACTAGGTAGGTGGCTGGGAAGAGTTGTTGCTACTATGATCAATCTGTGGCCTGAGACGGGGCTGATAAGCCATTTTTGCCTCCTAGAGACACATGATCTGGGTCTTCAGGTCATTGAGAGTATGTTCCAACTATTCTATTTGTGTCATGCCCTTGAATTGCTTCTTCTCTATGATTTCTATGCAGTCCAACTTCTCACTAATAATCCCCATGTCAGATGCTGAAGACTCTGCCCGTGCTACTATTGATGATGAAGTAGATGGACCTGTACAGGGACATCACTGTATAGTTTTCGGCCATCTCTTCGTAGATGGCCCAGACCTAGTTCTCATCCTTGGCGAAATAGGACCCTCCATATCATGCATTGACAAGCCCCTGTTGCTCCAGTGTTAGCCCACAAAAGAAACTATGCACTAAGTTGGGCTTGGAGATCTCATGATGTGGATACCAGTCGATGAACTCACGAAATTGACCTCACGCCTCATGAAACTTCTCGTTGGGGATCATGGTGAAGTTGTTGATCAGAGCTCGAGGTGCATTGGTCCAGACGAGTGGATAGTACTTGTTCAAGTACTCGATCTGGAGCTGCTCGCAAGTGCTAACATATCTTCCCAAATGCTTCAGGCAGTAGGATGCTCTATATACCAGGGAGAAAGAGAATGCTATCATCTTGATAGTGTCCTCGTCCATGAATCTGTCGTGGATTATACTGCAGATCATCTCAAATTCTTACAGGTGCAGATGTTGCTCCTCGATGTCTAGCCCATGAAACTTGGGCACTAACTGGATCATCTGGGGGTCGAGCTTGGTGTCACCCAGAATCTCAGAGAGCTGAATCTAACGATGGGTGAGGGTTGCACTAGGGTTGTGCAACTGCCTCATCAGTCGTGGTTGTCTAACTGTATCTGGTTGATCCTTCGAGTTTCTGTCTACTCCTCCAGGTGCTGGTATGTCTCCATCGGTAGGTCGTTGCAGCTCTCCTCTATCGGCTTACATCTACGCTAACTCACAGCACACATCTACCATAAATGCTCCTTGATCTCTAATATGTCTCTACATCATCTCTAGGGAGGCTGGGAGTGAGTTGTTGATGGCGCTCTAATCGAGAACACAAGTAGAAATCCGGGGCTGCTCATTTGTGCATCCGTCACTGTAGGCCATCTCACGGGTCTCTACAAAGGCAAAAGACCCGAACTCAGGTGCTTTCAAGTGTACATAAATATGTGATGGCCTCTACTCGAGCACCTGAGGACTTGTGGGAGAAGGGTGGTCGAGGGGGAATAGGGTGGTATCGAACTCAGGTTTGGAGAGCAGGTCTGGGCCCTCCGAAAATGCCCTAGATGAGTGGGGAGGAGCGCTCAAGAGCAGTGATGTCAAAGGCATCCTAAGGGAACTCCTTCCCATCATCTTAATGTAGGGATAAGTGCGGATGAGATCTGGAATGCAAACAAGATCAGCAGTCAAAACCCCTAATTCACCTACTCAACACTGAGCTGATGACCGTGAAGGTTCGATAGTTTATCTTGTCGATTTTATTTTAGGTGATTTACAAGAGCGATTAAGCTAGCTGGTAGGACCCCGATGCTCCCAGGAGACTGGCCCAATCCTGTAGTTAGATCTTTCCCATCCAGTATGGGTGCGGACCGTTTATCGGCTACCCGATCTGCCCAATCTGCCAAGGAAGTCCCAGACTAATTACCACCTACCTGATGAAATCCTCACTGGAGAATGACTAACCACGAGACCAGTAGTCTGAAGGAAGTTCAGGTATGGCTCTATCCTAGTGTGTGGGTCACTCTCTCGCTACATACAAACCAACCAATGAGAGGGTGACTCTCCCTAAAACAAAAATTTTTAAGTGAGGTGGGTTTTAGGGTCCTATTTGCATTAGTAGTCCCAATTTTATGATTTTCACGTTTTTAGGTATTTTTCAAATGAAAGCAATGCCTAAGAATTCTTTCGATATCCTAAGTTATTTTAAGCCTAAAAACAGGGAGAGAATTCCAAAAGGCTGATGCGTGATCAAACACTATGATGCATGCAAAGATAGAGATGTGTACCTGTTGCCAGCACTCTACATGCAGGGTGATCCGCGCATAAATTAAAAGATTGAAAAAAAACTAACTATATGACTCACGAATAAAATAGCCTTAAGATGAGCAATTTCTAATGATTATAAAGAACAATAGCTAACTAATTAGAGAAAGAGGTCGATGTCCGGTCTCGGATGTCGATCGGTATCTGCCACAACGAATACTATACGTGATGTATACGACCTCTAGCGGCACGTGACCTCTCAATCGATCAAGTTAACTTTTTTATTTTGATTTGTTAATAAGGTCCAATTACGCTCTATAGGTGCAATAAATCTATTAGGGATTGAGCCTTAAATTATTTACGTTACAATCAATCAAAAATCCTAAGTCTAGGGGCCAAATCTATGAGAATCAAATAGAGTGAAAATGCGATAAAAACAAATCCACAGAAAACTCGGTGAGGTCCCCCGAGCACACCAGTGCTCGGCGAAATAGACCCCGATAGGTCAAGTCCAGCAATAGAGTGTCTGAAATCTAAGTTATTACAACAATAATTGTTCGGCTGAAAATAAACTAATCTACTCTACTCTACTCTATCTAATATAACTATGTTCTGCTCTTCTCTTGCTCCTCCTCGGGTGTGGTTCTCCTCCAAAGTGTCCTCGGGTGGTTCCTCGCACAAAAAGTGAAACGGAAATAGGTCAGAAAATAGTTATAACAAATAGAGATAAAAATAAAAAACCTGAAACGCAACTACTAAGCCGTGCTCCCCAGCAACAGCGTAATTCTGATGAGCGAGCTGAGCGACACGGGTTAGGGAATCATATAATCAAAGGGTTGTTGCGACTCGGATCACAAGGACAATAATCAATCAAGAAAAAGATAGAAAGCACTCAATTAAATAGATAAATCAATCAAAGCACGAAAACATGTCAATGGTCTCCGCTATTTATTTTAACTTAGTATAGCAACCAGAGTTGAACACAAGGAGCATAGAAATGTACAAAGTAGTCGAAAGTTATAAACTAAAATGCATATTTTTATTGATTTTAATTTTACAAATTTTTATAAATTTTAATTAATAAACAAAACAGGCAAATAAGAAAATAAGGCGAAAAAAAACTTTTTGATTTTTTATTTATGGTCAACAATGCTCAAAAATTCGGAATAAAAATATTTTTGGCTTTTTCAAATATTAAGGTATTTTTGGTAATTTTCTGGGGTTTTTTGATGTTTTTGTGATTTTATAAAATTGAAACAAGGGTTAAAAATCCAAACAGTGCACAGCGAGGACAATATTGCAAATTAAAAATGCTTAAAATGCCCTAATGTCCTAGGAAGCAATTTAAAAATAATTGAAAAGATCTATAAACAGGAACTGAAATTGTATTTTTTTTATTGTTCTAGTTTTTTTATGATTTTTAGAATTTTTTTAGTCTTTTGTAATTTTTAGGGTTTTTATAAGGGTTTTTCAAATGAAAATGTTACTGAAAGTAAAGCACACCAAAACACACACTCCAGAATTTTTGTGGAATTTTTAAAGTAAGTTTTCGAATTTTTATGTATTTTCTAAAATAGATAGAACACTTTTTAGTGGTTTTTATTTTCAGAAAATAAATATAATACAAAACTAATTCCAAAAATCACAATAAATATTATGTGTAAGCAGGAGCTAACAGTAATGTTTATATAATTTTTGGACTTAATTTTATACTTATTTAATTAAAAACAAGAAACATAAATTGCAGGGACCTATTTGTAATTATAATAAAATTCTGGTCTGAAAAATAACACGTGTGAGAAGCTTAGGGCCAAAGATGCAAAAAGTCCAGAGAATAAATGTGCATGTACAATAAACGACACGCAGGGGTAGATTTACAAATAATAAAAAGTTTTCATTCAAAACATAACATACAGATGTTCAGGACAAAGTATGCAAATATCCCAGAAAATCACGTGGGCACGTGAGTTCACACTCAAAGGACTAAAGTGCAAATACTAAAAATAACAAGGGTCCATATGCAAAATAATCAAACTATTTTAAACTATGAAAATTAATTACAAGACTAAATAATAAAGGCAGAGTAGAAAGGGCCTAAGTGAAGTTTGCCCTTTATTATGTGCGATCTGACGGTCGATGGCGCTCAACTAACAGATAAACGGTCAGGATGGGTAGATACCACTTCGGCGATGGATGGTGAAGATGAGATCCTCAGATGGATCTAACGATTGAGAGCTCCCCTAATGATGGATGGTTGCAATTAGAACTGGAGCGGGCCTCGATTGGACGGTGGAGGCGATGCCTGGAAGATCCGCTGAAGAACTCACCTCCGACGAGTTTCGAGCATCTAATACGTGCTGGTCCGGTGTCCTCCAGGGCTACTCTGGTGGGGAAAAGGTCAGTGACAACAGTCCGTAGCTGTGGGAGTGCTCAGAAGGGTACAGGACCAAGGAGAGGTCATGGGGAGGCATGGACATCCTGGAGTCTCCCTGTGGTATCCTTGACCTCCAGATAAGGTCTATTGACGTGTGAGCCTTTCAAGAGAAGGGGTATGCTTGGAGGAGTGGCTCCGGCAAGGGTTAGAGCATCACATATATAGAGAATAGGTGGGGGATGAGTTGGACAGGTCTCCAGTGATAGATGAGGCAATCGACCTGTAGGGGACTCCAACCTGATGGCTGGAGTAGGATGGCAGGTTGCGGAGCGCACGTAGAAGTGGGAGGAGGTTGGAGCGAGGTGAGGTTAGGTCGGAACAAGACAAAACTGGGTAGGAATAGGTGTCATCTGAGATGCTCCGTTTGTCGGATGATTGATCATATCTGTGGAAAATAGAGGGTGTAGGAAGTACCTGGAGATGGAGGAGTACGCCTAGGAGGGCGGACGATGGTCCACGGGGGTCGTAGCTTCAATAGCCGGCGCAGCTAGATGCTGGGCTCCTCACGGTGGAGCTGAGGAAGAACCTTGCCGGACCTAGTGCTCTAATGCTCCATAAAGGCTCCCTCGGCCTCTCCTTCTCACGCTGTCACTCTGGAAAAGGAGGAGCGGGTATGCAGAAGGTGGTGGCACAACTAAAGGTGGTGGAAAAGGATGAGGGGGTGAAGGATATAAAGGTGAGCAGGTCTGAGAAGAAGATGGCGAGGCCCACGAACCGAGGCACGGATCCTAAAGATTGACATCGGGCATGGATTAGGGATCTGTGCCCTCTAATCGGAGCAAAGGTATGGCAGGTAGAGGTGGTCGGATCGGGCTGCTAAAATGGGAGAAATTGGTGCAAAACCCGATTCGGCGAAAGAGAAGGGGGGGCCCAGTTAACATCGGTCAATAATCCGAGTTTGCCCAATCAGAAGGGGCTGCAGATACAGAGAAAAGACGCTGCAGGACAAAATAAGGGTAAGAATAAAGATAATTAAATTAAAAATAATAAATAAATTTAAATTAAAAAATGAATAAAAAATGTTTATTATTTTTCTACGATTTTTAATTATTTTTATTAAAAATAAATTAGTGTATATACAATATATAGTAGTATATACATGTATAATATACCTATGTATTATGTACAAATACAGGTATAATATACCCTAATTTTATATTTTATTTATCTACAACATATTTTTAGGGATACAAAATAATTTTTATTATATTTTTACAAATTATTTCCAAGTATATAATATATAGTGAATGTGAGGTATGTACTTGTGTTTTTGTACAAATGAGAGGAAGATTTTATTTTTATTTATATATTTTTATTTTGTTCTTATATTTTTTGGAGTATAAATAAGAGAGTAAATAATTTAATTTAATTTTGTCAAAAATAATTATTTATATACATAGGTAATACGTACAACAAAAGGTCGGCCCTATCTCTATCTACTTCTTTTATTTTGCGATCGTGTCAAGGCTTGACCTTCTCTTGGGGTTCGGATCACTCTGTATTTATTCTAAATAGCTTATTCCTTTTTCTTTTCCTTTATTCTTTTATTTTTGCACAAAAATATGTTAATTATGCAATATTAACAAATGCATGTTGAATGATATGTTATTGTATTTACAGGTATTTACATGCTGCTTTGCTAAGATAAATAGCTAAAATAAAAGAATAAAGAGTGAGAATCAGGGATTCATCAAGAAGTGAGCTCTAGCGATAAACGATTTTGGATTCATCTTAAGCTATTGATCTAAATGCGAAATAAATGATGCGAATGAAAAAACCAAGACTGAATATACCTAAAAATAGATAAAAATGCGAAGCTCGAACTGGTTCTCACCAAGGAGCAGAGGTGTCGCCGGAGCTCCACCTTGGACTGCCTCCTCTCCTCCTAGTGTCACCTCAACACTTGGGGGATGCTCTCTCTCACTCTGTCACCGGGAGCACACACACAAGGCAAGAGGATTCATGGCTCGAAGATGGATCAATCAGGGAAGAGAGACGAGGAGGTTTATTTATAGACAAAGGTGATGGTCCTTATTGATCGGTGATTTCTGGAGAATCGATTGTATAAACAAAGGGTTTTAGGATTAGGCGTGTATCAGGATGATCGACGGTAGGTTTGTATGCAAGATTAGGTCGATGGGAGTGATTAAACTCCTAGGAGAAAGGAGAAGACATGTGGTTGATAGGTCTAACACCCCTTGAAGCGAGAGAGGGGTAGTTGACCTAGGTCAACTCGGGGTTGGTTCTGGTTGCTCCACGTAGACCAACCAGAAAAATCCAAGGCTGGAATGCTTTATTAAATAGATAAAAAAATAATAAATGATTTTATAAATTTTTGGTGAAAACATAAAAAATGTTTCTTATTTTATGTAGTATTTATTTTATATTTTTATTTATTTTTCAAGATGACTTATTATGGCTAATATTTACATGTATAATCATAAGTGTATTTACGTATATATTGTATGTTTTAGTTTTATTTTGTATTTTAGATTTTATTATTTTATACTCATAATTTATGTATTTATAAGTTTTAAAATATACACAAATATATTTTTATTGTATTTTTCTGAAGTTATTTGCATACTTTAATAAAAATAAATATTTATTATATATGTATAAATATAGAGAATTCATCTAAATATTTTATACACTTGTTTATTTTTACATGTTTTTAATGATTTCCTTTTTCTCTAATTAAGTACATAAGTTATAAATAATATTTAAAAATTATAAAAATGTAAAATAGTCAAAATTGTAAAGCATACATAAAAATGTAAAATAGGGGTCCAAAACCTAACTTTTGCTTCTTAACTCAAAATTAATTGAAACCACCTTCATTAAATAACTAATAAAAAATTATATATTATTACATGTGATTTTGATGCATTTTGAGTTCAGATGGAGGAGATATGGGTCAGGGAAGTCGGATTTGTGCTTTTTATTCTGAGTGTAAAATGTACCATTTGTATTATTTTTGTGAGAAATAAATTTTGTATTTTCCTATATACTTTTATCTACAACTTTTATGTACAAAATTTATTGATTTGATGTAAAATAGGTCCCAAAAATAATTTATTGATGAACTAAATTTGAGATTTCAAACGTGATTTCTGTACAATCATCTGCCCCATCTCCACCAACTTCATTCCTTAGCAACTATGTCATCAGTATGATCGAGTCTCGGGGACTAGGGTTATTCAGTACCTTTTTTTCTTTTTTTTCTTTATTCTTAATTTCGGCATTAATTACAGTATTTTATACAATATTTATACAGTAAATAATAGATGTTAATTTCTTCAAAAAAGTGATATTTGCACGCATTTAGCTAGGGTTTAGAGGCCAAAATGAAAGAATAAAGGTGATGAAATGGAGAGTCATCACATACATAGTTGCCATAACACGTAAGAAAAGTTTTAGTTGTTGTACATTGATGAATCCACGATTCATCATCTCAATATATTAATCTTAGCAAAATCCCTGAGTAAAATCTCAAATAAATGCCCATAAATTCAATAAATTAGTAAAATGACAGTTGTAAATAAAATACACTAATTATAATATATTATATTTTACAAATAATTATAAATAATAAAGCCATAAAATAAAGGAGTTTTTCACCTATAAATAGCCCAAAACTTCTCATATTTTTAATAATTTCATTTCAACTCCTTTTCATCTAATTCTCCCTAACTTATTTATAAAAATATATATAAAAATACAAAAATATAAAACAAATTACACCGTAAATAAATACTACTAAATCCCAAAGAGAAAAAGTCCTAAAGTCCAATTTCTCGGCCAAATTTTTGATCGTATGAACTCCAAATTCACCAAACTGACTTTTAAAGTTTAAGATAGAAAATTATTTATCCAATGAAAGTGGTTTCTTAAAAATCAGAGCTCGTTTGCAAAATTTGAGTTTTGGGACCCCATTGTATATTGTACATAATGCAATAAATGTGACTTTGATTTTTTCTTGACAAATCTAACTCTTTTTTATTTATTTCTTTTTCTATTAATTTTTATTATATATTTTTATGAATGATATAATTAAAAATTCTCAAAAAATGTTTTATCATTGAAAATAAGGCAATGTGACTTTGTATATAATGCACATATTTTTCTTTTCTCATTTTTTATTTACTTTTATTAATTACTAAAAATCCAAATAAAATATTTTGTATTTTATTTTATTTTTTTTATTTTATAAATTTCTCTAATTAAAAATACAAAAAAATAAAATTAGAGAAGTAAAAAATATAATACATATGGTTTGTTTTGTTCTTTGTTTTTTCTTCTTTATTTTGTTTGCAATTTTCCCATTTTCTTTTATTTTCTCTTCTTTTTTAGTAGCCTACTTTATTCTATTTCCTTTTCTTTTATTTATTTTTCATTCTCTACATTAACTTCTCTTTTTTTCCATTAACCACCAAGACTCCATCTAACCTCCCATTCAACTCCACGATTCGACCATCTTTTCTAACCTCCATTTTACATATCTTTTTGTACATCTCATTCTACTCATTTTTACCTCTGATCTACCTTTATGTGAGGGAGAATCGAGAGCTCTGACTACCCATCTTGGTGATAGCAAATGAAGAAGTAGAGTGACGATCGACCTTCTCTCCAGTGAGATCTGTTGGCAATCGACAAACATCGAAGCCGCCTCCACGCGTTGCTCAAGTTCATCGCTCGCCGGCGATTCGAGCGAAGACTGTGCTTCTCATGAGCACACCACTGGCGCCTGCTTCCATCGTAGGTTATTCCCTTTTTATCATTCATCGTCACTTTTATTTTCTCATTTTTTATCACATCACATCACCACCCACAAACCTTCATTTTTATTTTTTTTAGCATGGCATTATCACCACATCATCATATTTGAATCTTTTATTTATTCCATGTTTAAGAAAACTTAATAAATTAAAAAAAATTAAAAAAATACAAAAAATACAAAAAAAATAAAAAAAAGGAAAAAGGAATCAGAGCAGGTGGCCGCCTCCCCCTAGACACCACCGCCCGCAGTGCGGCCCTCCAGCCACCAACAACCCTTCGCCACCGTACGCTCCTCCCTCTGCGCTCAAGCCATCGCAAGTCCTCCAAGCGTACAGCTGCGACTCGCCACTGCTCGTGGTCAGCAGGAGCCTCAAAAAGCCGTCACGGTCTTCTCCCTGTGCGGGCCACGCTGCTAGCGCTCTACCGCCATCACCAACTCCGCGTACGACCATGTACGGCCCCCGCCGCCTGAGGCCACCCGCCGCTTGTCCCCAAGCATCACGCCCTAACCCCATGAGGAAGAAGGTCCTTTTCATTTTTTATTATTGTAAAAATTGTGTTATTTTTATTTCATGTTTCTATTATTGCAAAAACGTCCATGTACATAGTTTGTTTGTGAGTTTTGTTTTCTGTAATTGCACGGATACACCTATGTTTGCATGTTAATTTAGATATCTTTATTGCATCATTTATTTTAGTGAAAATTGTAATATTATTGAGCAATTAATTCTCTATCATCTGGATATTTATTTGGATTTTTGTGAGCACTGAGTAATTAGCTAAATTGTTTTTAACAAAAAATGCATATTTTACCAATTGTAAGATCTTAATTTCATATTTAATTACGGTTGCTAAAAAAATCCTCAAAAATATGAAATGATGCCTTTAAATATGCTTTAATTAATATCCAAATTTCATCTAACATGTGCCTTAAATAAATTGTAGATTGATTTTAGTAAATGATTTTTTATTAATTCTACACACACTATTTTTGTTAAACTCCAACTCTCATGGATTTCTCATATAAATATCTTTTTTATATAATTCACTCTCTCTGGATAAATAGATAATGTGGATTTATTATGAATTGAATACTTTCAGTCACTCTGATTTCATTAACAAATTCATAAAAATCACATATTGTAAAAATTTTTCAACAAAATTATTGTAGCCTAACTTCATCAAGTTTAAGTTTCACTAAAATTTTCATACTTTTTGCATTCTGTTTGTGTGAAAATTATGTGATAACCCATAAAAAGTATGCATTTTTCATTGTTGTATTTTAATTCCTAAAATTCCTAAAAATTGTGTTTTGCATTCATCACTAGATAAGGTTTATAAGAAAATATAATTTAGCTAAATTGGATTAATTTCACATTAAAATTAATTTGGCTAAGTTGTGTGTTTTCTTATTAACTTTATTCACCTACATTTTGCATTCGCATTCATTTTGCATTAAAAATATATAAAAAAACTGCATTGGAAACCTAGACCTAAGTTTTCTGATTTGACCTAAAGTTGTTCCTTTGCCTGCAAGTACTCGATCCCGAACTTGCCCGGGATATAAATTATAAACGGATTCCTCTTCATAGAGTCATTTCCTTCTATTCGGATTAACTGCTTGAGTGTCGTGCTACAACAAGTATTAATATAACCACTCAAGCACAATCATCAGATGGCGTCATTGCCGGGGAGGCAAATGGCTAAGGTATTAATTTAGAAAGATAGATTTAGTTTTTCTCGCATTCGGGTAGTCTGACCCCCGAGCCACCTTGTAATTAATCCATTTTCCCCTTCTTTTCTCTCAATTATTTATCTGCTCATTCTTTTATATATTTTATTGTTAATCTCTCTAATATAAATTTTATTTTCCTTGCAAGGGCCCGATGAACTGGGAGTGCATCGAAGGTCGACGGATGTGACTTGCGCTGACTGCTGAAGAGCAAGGAAATTAAATTAATTTAGGTAATTTTCTCATTTACAGTGACTCTTGTTTGAGAGCTCGCACGTGTAAAAAGAGACTTGGACATTATTTTGTGGTGTGCCGAGACTTGTTTCACTCTCCGATGAGGGTGCGGCTCAACTTGAGTGGTGAAATCAAGGATAGGCACATGGCAGTGTAACATCAAATTTATTTGTGCCTTCATAATTTAGGCCACACATATCCTAGAATATTCACTCATCTAGTAAGATTCATAATGACATGCACATAGACACGTACTACTTAGCTCACATTAATTCAATTCTTCCCCGTTAATAGTATCTTGTTTGTGTGCAGTTTTCTTGATCTGCATGCATTTAGTGTAAATATACAAATTCAATTTTGCAAAACACATGGAGAGTGTGGGGAGCTACTATAAGTATACCTTCTTTTGAGCATGCATCATCGTTTCACGTTTGCATTCTGATTTCTGATTCCTCCCTTGTTTTACAACTTATGTTTAAAAAGGAAATTGGGACTGAATGGTAGACGTGCTATGTTTTGCTCAGATTAATTTTCAAGTGATAACCTAACTCTAAAATTGGGACTAAATTGAAGAGATTGATTAAACAAAATTGGAATAAAAGAACCTTGTTTTACGGGTGCATAAAGCCCTCACTATTTGATTTACTTGCAAGTGAGAGAGAGATGACACTAGGATAGAGCCAAGCAAGGATTTTCATACAGACTACTGGTTCTATAAAAACGATTAGCCACTTTTCAGTGAGGATCTACAGGTAGCCGGTAAATGGTCTGGATTTCCTTAGCAGGGTGGGAGGTTTAGAGGACACTTCGTATGGCTCCGTCCTCAACTAACGGGTAGCCGTATTTATACGATTCGTACTTACTCCTATACTGGCTAAAAGTGGGTGCAACTAGTCGTAAGAATCGGACCAGTCTGTAGGGAAGTACAGGCACCCAATAGCTTGTTAATCTTTCAACTAAACTGACAAGATAATTCGATCGAACCTTTACGAACATCACTTGTGGAGTTGGTGAATTTGGGGGTTTGAATTGCATTTTTATTGTGCGATTTTACTCTGCACATTTACGTGCATCGTAGAATTAGCACACTCATTAAATATTGTGTTCTAAACCATTCTTTTGCAATAAAAGATGACTAAGTAGGGGATATTTATTCAGACTTCATGAATCTCTCGTAGAACCCTCCAAGAAGTACGTATTGAATGTCCAAGCGCATCTTGGGCCAACCTGGACTCATGACCCTCTTGAGACTAGGATCACTCACTCTCGATATGGTCACTCTTAAACCATTCCCTTTGTCTCCTCCCACCTCATTGAGGAGGACCTTCGTCTCGGTGAGAATATCTTTATTCCTAAATCCTATTCTAATCAAGACCATATTGTTGATTTAGGCTCGAAAGAAGATTCAAAAATGCATCCAAAGAAGAAAGAAGAGGAAGAACACCCCGAGGACCCGATGAGAATGGTATTGGCCAGATTAGTTGCATCTGAGTAGCAACACACATTACTTAGAGCTCAGTTAGGACAACTCGATGTTGGGGTCAAACCATCAATGGATGCGGCATACAACCCCGGACAGTACAGAATTCAGAACTATTTGAGTCCTACCAAACTCGAAGTTGATTTTGATTTGAAGCTGTAGTTTCTAAACTTGTTGCCTCACTTTGATGGGATTGATTTTGAAGAGCCATATGCATTCCTAAGGAATTTCGAGCTCATATGTGCTAACCTCAAACATCCTAGGGTTATCCAGGATTATATTAGGCTCACAACCCTTCCATTTACCTTGGGTGGCAAAGCTGACTACTAGGTAAAGAACTTGGGAGTTACAGTCACTACATATGCCCAGTTCAAGAATCATTTTCTGAAGAAGTTCTATCCCTTGAGTAGGACGAACATGACGAGGATGCACATTACGAGCTTTTCCCAGCTACCCCATGAAGCCTTCTATGATGCCTGGGAAAGGTTCAAGGACATCCTGCAGTAGTGTCCCTATCATGGACTAGATGATAACATCTTGGTCTTATCGTTCTTCACTGGTCTCAACCCTTAGATGCAGGGTTTAGTGAGCATTGCCTGTGGAGGCAACTATACATCATGAGGATCGGATACCATTTGGAAGGTGTTCGAGTAGATGGCTGAAACCAGCTATGAACTGATGACCAGTGGGGTCTATACATCGTCCCCCAATTCACTCTTATCTGGAGGGGGAAAGTCAGATGTAGTTGATCTCTCTCGTGACGTGATCCCCTGCATGGGGCTTATTGCAGACAAATTTATAGTAGTTGAGAGAATTGATAGGAGGATTGATGAGTTATACTAGATCATCTCCAAAATTCCATAACAAATGGAGGAGTTGACTGAGAAGGTATCTAAGATAAGTATACCCATCGTGACTGCACCCGCTGCTCTCGTGTATCGAGTTCACCATGTTCAGGAGCAGTTGGTGTTAGGGCAACCCCAGCCATGGGAGCTGGACCAGTCCCACATCCACTCTTTCCAACAGTTCCCTCCATCAGCAGAGATAGTTCAGGAGGAGCCTCCACTGGTTTGGGAGGTGAATAGAGTATGGTGTACTCAAGACCCTATCAGGCAGGGAAGTATGGGGGACTGACAGACCTACTAGCATCCCCTGACCTTTCACAACACCGTATTCACCTCTGCACCACCTCCTTTACAACAGATCCATGGATTCCAGCCAGCCTAGTAGCAGCGGCAGTAGTATCAGCAGTATGGCTGACATGGCCATTACCAGGCGGGCAAGTAGGGCCTGTAATTTTAGCATGTACCCCAGCACCAGCAGCAACAGAGGCAATACCCTAGCAAACAGGGCCACTCTTCTCGTGTTTCTTCTCAATATTTTTCACTTCCTTCTTCGTTTGGTTCCATGGGCATACAACAACATATACTCGACGAGCTTCGTTCCTATAGGAACGAAATCCATGACTTACGGGTGGATGTCTATCGCTATTCCATATGGAAAGATAAGAAGACTACACCCTCTACCTCGATCCCAGCCCAAGTTTGGGCTAACCTCAATAGCCTAAATCGATCTAGTTCTCAGCAACACTTTAGTCAGGTATATTATTCAGCATATTTCATATATGAACATGAGATTCTTTTCTATGATGAGGCTAATCACATGTCACTCAAGAGCAGAAGGACCGTGACCGTACGTGATCGGGTGAGGGACACGAGGAGGGCTAGCTCTGGAGCTCTATCTGAGGAGTCTTTAAAGGATGAAGTGGAGAGGCAGCATATTCCGAAGCCCCATAAACACCATTTGAGGATATCTACTCATGGAGCCAAGAAGAGAAGGAGAGCACATATGCAGTATCATCATCATGGATATACTTCCGAGTCTATGGAGGACCTTGCACCTACGGTTGTGGTAGATAGTTATGATTTCAATTCCATGTTGCATCAAAAAGATTCGTATATGAAGAACTCTGTTTCTGTTAATGCCAAGAATGATCTTTCAGTTCATGATTCAGATTCTTCATCTTTTGTTTCCATGTCTTCAATCCCTTTCCCCCATGCTCTTACGGTAGGAAAGTGCATAAAAAAGATTAGGAAATATTACCCCGATATGTTCCAATTTTGTAAAGAAAATATAACTGTAAAGGTGTCATTTAATGATTATGTGGCTAACCATCTTGCATTGCAGAAATACCTTAAGGTGAGATGCACAACTGTTAGGGTTAGCAGGAAGAAAGAGAACTAAAATGTGAAGACACACGTCCTGTCAGTAGGCACAACCTATTGTCTCAAAAATCAGACATTGACAAGGAAAAAGAGAGAAATGGGTGCTCACTACGTGGAGAGTCGTATCAACAACATCGCATTTGCACGCACACTCTTGCATAACGGTTCTTCAATCAACTTACTTCCCTTAGCATTATATCAGAAATTGGAGTTGGGACCACTTCGCAAATCCATATCTTTACTCCAACTCGCATATCGTTCAGTGGAGAAACCTAAGGGAGAAGTGAAGAATGTTGTTTTCTCGATTGAGAGGTAGAATTATCAGGTTCCCAATTATTGGAGAGAATCTCATATCATTCTTGGGCATCCCTTCCTTAGGATCGTAGGCACAGCTTTTGATTATGGTACTAGAATGATGAAGTTCCGTTATCCTGGCAGAGAAGTGAACCTTGAGATGAAACAAACTAAGTGTCAGTGACCCGATTCAGAGAGTAGCACAGAGTACTCATCTTCAGAGGTAGATTACAGAATTATTAGCAAAGTTGGGATTTGGAGACAGGTTCCTTCAGTATATTGCAAGATCCTTTCACTTGGAAAGGACATGGTGCATGATGTAGTTTGTCTGGTGTTTCTTGATCTTATTAGAAATTCATCTACCTATTACCTTGATGACGTAGAGATCCATCTGGATCTGTCAGTTCCATCCCCTTCGGAACGATCATGGGACATAGATGATGAGTCGGACATGGCTTTGGCCAAATTACCGTATTTCTTTAGCGATTCGACTCCAGATAATTCTGAGTTGGTGGCGAGTACTACACAGATGAGCCCACCTTCAAGCAGTACGGAACCAGATTCATTTCAGCCAGATTTGCTTGATGACACCACATTACTAGAACTGAAATCACTACCTCCTACACTCAAGTACACCTTTCTTGCGGGACCCAAAGAGATGTATCTTATTATCATTAGCTCAGACTTGACTTTAGAACAGGAGTCAAGGTTGTTAGAGGTCATAGAGAGGAACTGTAAAGCAATATGCTGGACAGTGTAAGATTTCCTGGGGATTAACCCCGCTCTCTACTCGCACCACATTTTTACTGAAGATAATGTCAGACCTTCCCGTGAGTTTAAGAGGAGACTTAACCCCAATCCACGGGAAGTAGTGAACAACGAGATTGGAAAATGGTGTAAGACAGGGTTTATATACCCTATTTCTGACTCCAAGTGGGTGGTCCCACTTCATGTTATCTCGAAGAAGTCGGGAATTTAGATGGTTACCAACGAGGAGGGGGTAAAGATCGCGACACGAGTACCCACGTTGTGGTGTGTCTGTGTCGACTACAAGCACCTGAATGCCACGACCAAGAAAGACCACTTTCCCTTGCCTTTTATCAATCGGATTTTGGAGAGACTCGTAGGGAAAGAGTTTTTCTATTTTCTTGACGGGTACTCAGGCTACAACCAAGTAGCCATAGCCCCCGAGGACTAGGAAAAGACCACATTCGCATGTCCATTCGGCACTTACGCATTCATATGCATGTCATTTGGGCTCCGCAATGCCCCAGGCACATTTCAGTAGTGCATAATCGCCATATTTACCGAGATGGTGGGAGCTTTCCTAGAAGTGTTCATGGACAACTTCTCGATTCGTAGATATTCCTTCGACACATGTTTAACGTACTTGGACCGAGTCCTCAAGAGGTGTAGAGAGGTGAATCCGGTACTCTCCAGAGATAAGAGTCACTTTATTGTGATGGAGGGTATCGTATTGGGCATGTCATCTCCAAAAAGGGAATGGAGGTTGAATCTGCCAAGGTGGAGGTGATCCAGAAACTCGATCCACCTACCAATGTGAAGTCAGTGAGGTCTTTACTAGGGCACGTTGGATTTTATAGGAGATTTATTTAGGACTTTTCAAAGATTACCCACCCACTGACTGAGCTCTTAGGGAATGACACAGAGTTCATTGTATATCACATGTGTTTTGAGGCCTTTGAGCTCTTAAAGATGAAAATTTGTGCCTCGTCTATCCTACAAGCTCCTGACGGATCTCTCCCATTTGAGATCTTGACTGACACTTCAGATTTCAATATAGTAGTTGTGTTAGGACAACAGTGAGAGGGGATCCCGTTTGCGATCCACTACATGAGAAAAGTGTTAGACCCTACATAGAAGAATTACACCATAACTGAAAAGGAAATGCTCAATGTAGTATGGACCCTCGAGAAGTTCAGGCGTATGTTTTGGGCTCTAAGGTGACAATCTACACTGATCACACAGTTATTCGACACTTAATGTAAAACAAGGACATGAAGGTGTGTCTTCTTAGGTGGATTTTACTCCTCCAGGAGTTTGATTTGGAGATAAATGATAAACCTAGAGTGAAGAATGTTATGGCTGATCACCTTTCTCAGATTGATCTTAAGGACTCTCCTGATCACCTTTCTCTTAGGTGCATCATGTTTATACTCCAGTAAAATTTTCATAATTTTTGCATTCTTTAGTGTGAGAAATTACAAAAAAAATCCCATAAAAAGTGTGTATTTTTCATTATTGCATTTTAACCCTAAAACTCCAAAAAAATGTTTTGCATTCATCATTTGATTAGGTTTGTTGGAAAAACATTGGCTAAATCGGATTAATTTCACATTAAAATCAATTTAGCTAAGTTGTGTATTTACTTATTAAGTTAATTCACCAGCATTTTGCATTCGTGTTTCTTTTTTCATAAAAAATATGAAAAATCCGCATTGGAAATCTAGATCTAAGTTTTCCTAATCGACCTGAAGTTGTTCCTTTGCCTCCATGTATTCGACCCTGGACTTGCTCGGGATACAAATTTAAGCCAAGACACTCCTCATGGAGATCTTTTCTCGATTCTGATTGATTCGCTAAGTACATGTTTTACAACGAGTACAAATTATACCACGAATCTAGCGGACCTATTAGATGGCGTCATTGCCAGCGAGGCAAATAGCTTAGGGTTCAATTTCGAAAATTTGATTTAGGTTTTCTCACTCGTGTAGTCTAACCCCCGAGCCACCTTGTAATTTTTTCTTTCAATTATTTTTTTGCTCATTTTTGTATATATTTTGTTGTTTATCTCTCTAATATAAATTTTATTTTCATTGCGAGGGCCTGGTAGACTTGGAGTGCATCAGAGGTCAACGGGCGTGACGCATGCTGACTGCTGAAGAGCAATAAAATATTAATTTATTTTCGAGAGTATTTTTAAATTTTTGTAATTATTGTGTTGTAATAATTTAGGTAACTTGCTAATTTACAGTGGCTCTTGTTTAAGAGCTCACGTGTGTAAAATGAAGGAGTATTTATTTGTGGTGAAATTTATTTTATATTTTTGATATTTTCTTGTACATTTTTTTAAACAATATAGAGAAAGAATTAGCAAAAAAGGAGTTGAAATGAAGTTATTAAAAATACATGAAGTTTTGGGCTGTTTATAGGTGAAAAACTCCTTTATTTTGTGGATTTTTATTGTTAATTTATTTTATATAATATCATATACAATAATTAGTATATTTTATTTACAAGAGTCATTTTGTTAATTTATTGATTTTATGGATATTTATTTAAGAATTTACTCAGGGATTTTGCTAAGATCAATATATTGAGATGATGAATCGTGGATTCATCAGTGGTATGCCAACATGGTGAGCTTTTTTGTCTCCAATCAGGTTCCCCATGGTTGGACTAGAGCAACATTGACTGACATAAGTTGAATTCAAGGAGATACCACTGGGAAGATCCTTTCCTTTTCTTCGAAGGGTCGGATTGTGTTTGGAGAAGGTGTATTCCTCAATAGGAATACCAGAGTGTCATCACATATTGTCATTCACGTGAGGCTGGAAGACACCATTCGAGTAAGAGAACCGCTCACAAGGTACTTCAATGTGGATTGTATAGGTCGACCTTATTTCAAGATGCTATTGATTTTGTATGGTCGTGTCCGATTTGTCAAAAGATGGGAGGGACGATTGGACAGAGAGATGAGATGCCCATGCAGTCGGTGATTATTTGTGATGTTTTTGATGCATGGGACATATATTTTATGGGTTCCTTTCCCAACAACCAAGGACATGAGTACATATTGTTGGTGGTTGACTATTTTCTAGGTGGGTAGAGGCTATGCCAACCTGAACCATAGACAACAAGACTGTCTGTAAGTTTGTGAGATACCATATTATTGCAAGGTTTGGGGTGCCAAAAGTTTTGATATCAGATGGGGCTAGCCACTTTGTGAACTGAGATGTGAGATCTTTAGCAAAGGATTACAGATTTTAGCACAGAGTTACTAGTCCTTACCACCGACAGTCCAATGGGATGGAAGAGGATTTGAACAGAGAAGTGAAGAGTATTTTGTGGAAGTTGGTTCGTTTCAATAGGAAGAACTGGTCCCAGCTCTTGGACCAAGTTCTGTGGGCCTATAGGACAACCTACAAGACACCATTGGGCACTTCTCCATTCAGAATGATCTATGGCAAGCCATGTTGTTTGCCCACAGAGCTGATTCACAAATCCAAATGGGAAATTAAGAAGATTAATATGAGTTGTCACCTAGGGAAGCTTTGTCAAGGCTTGAACTTGAACGAGCTCGTAGAAATCTGAAATAGGGCATATGAAAACAGTTTGATTTATAAGGACAAAGTAAAGAGATGGCATGATCAGCACATTAAGTGCAAAGACTTTGTCCACGGGCAAAAGGTATGGTCATTTAATGCCAATTTGAAGATATTCCATGGGAAGCTCAAATCTAAGTAGGCGGGTCCCTTTGTTGTTAAGAAAGTACACAGGAATGGAAGTGTAGATATAGTTGATCTCACAGATGGTGCACAATCCCATGTGAAGAATGGACAACTATTCTCAAAAAAAACTAAAAACTCTCGTTTTTCAAAAAAAATGTAAACACTTTTAAAAAAGTCAAAAATATTTTCAAAAAAAACTTTTCAAAAAAATTGTTTCTTCCTCTTTCTTTTCAAAAAAATCAAAAAAATGTGTGTCCTTTCTTATTTACCTTTCCTTAAAAAAATCAAAAACCTTTTTTTTAAAAAAAACTTCTTTCATCTTTTCCTTCCTTTTGCAAAAAAAAACTAACTAATGAATTGGTTTAGTCCCTGACACTTCCACATTCACACAAGACTAGTGAAGTTCAAGAACACTTTGTTTATTAGGTCTTGAGACAGTGAGTTAATAGCCTTAGTCATTAGGGTCTTCGACTTAATTATTCACATTTCCTTAGTTTGAAATATTTGTGTGCTATATTGCACGCTAAGTCTCTACCTTAAGAATATGACCAACACCTCACGTACATGACTGCAGTTATGATGAGATGAGTTGAAATTTCACTTGAGGAACTATGATGAGGAATTTGAGTTTGGACCTGATTTTATGATGCTCGAGGATGGGATAAAATCAATGAAAGCTTCATGAAACCTGAGTGTCAGCACCTTTAGCCAGTATGAGAACATGGTTCTTGTACTTTCTCTTGACATTTACCTATGTGCCAGGGTGTGATGAAATCTAAAAAAATTGTTGATCAGTGTGCGCCAACTCTTGGTAAAGGCAGTGGAGCAAGCCAAAAGCAAAGAAAAAAGAAAGAAAGAAATGTTAAAAGAAAATCTCTCACCATACAAAGTCAATTATCAAAGAGCTTCCAACAATGGCAAGCGCTCCCAACCATTTCAAAGTGTCCACTTGGACCAAATCCTATTAGAACCAAGGAGTCAGGCTAACACTCAAAAAGGTCTCTGCATCGTATAGTGATACAAGTCTAGGTGTCGAAGGTATCTTAGATACTCAAAAGAGACACACCCCGGTGTACTCCTAGGAAAACAAGTGTAGACGACTCTGAATTCTCTTAATGGACACACTGATCAACAATAAAAACACATATGTTGAGTTAATAAGGCACTGATAAATGAGGAATTTGTAATCCGAAGTCGTGTCATTCCATAAGGCGGAAGGACAATCGCTGATATGACCTCGGACAAAATCTCTATTTAATCAACAATTAAGCCACAAACAGAATAAAGCAATGAAAATAAAAAATGTGTGATGGGTTAAAATTTATTATAACTCTACAATATTGGTGTATAGCACGTAAGTACAAGTAGAGGTCGAACACATGGAGCAAACGGTACAAGGCAAGAATAATGCTAAAAAATTTTGTCTTGTATATCTTGTCAAATTTATTGTTTTTGAGGTTTTTTTATTTTACATATTCTTTATTAATTTTCTCATCTTCTATTTTTATATTTATTTTTTATATTTTCTAATTTTTATATTTTCATTTTATATTTTTTTGTTATTTTTTTCTTTTATATAAACTATATAGCCTATATAAGGCTTTATATATACAATGTATATTAGTATATTTATAAATACTATTAAATATTAAAAAATATAGAAAATAAATTACTTTATGTTTTAAATATTTTTCTAATTTTTTGTAATTTTTCTAGAATTTTTACTAATTTTTATGTATTTTTAAAGTCAAAAAAGCCCAATTAAGGGATTAAATAAATAGCCAAAATTGACTTGGATATCAAAAATAACAAATAAATTCCAAAATTATGCATATCATTTTTAATATATAAATATTTATATAAATAAAATTATAAAATAGAAAAAAGATGTTTTTAGAATTATAAGAATTTTAAGATTTTTATAAAGGATTTAAGGGTTTTTAGATTTTTAGAGTTTTTGTTTTTTTTCATTTTTAATGATTTTTGGTCTGTAAATATAATAGGTTAAAATATACTATACATATTTTTTATGGAATTTTTAGGGACGTTTTAATATTCTTTTGGTATTTTATAAAACAAATAGGGAATAATTAGGATACTTTTAATTTTTAATAAATATATTAAATGCAAAAAATGCCAATTAAAAATAATGGCGTGAAAGTAGAAGGCATGGAACATTTAATCCTATTTTTTTGGATTTTTAGGAGCACATTAGATATATATATAAAATTTAGGGAAATGCACAAAGTTAAGTGTCCTAGTAGGGGCATAAATGCAATAAAAATAAAGTCCAGGGAGCTCCATGAAAATTTGCCAAAAATATACAACATTAACACAATTTTATTAGATTAATAAATAATTACAAAATTCCAGGATAAAACATGCAATTTACATATCACGTGGGACTACACATGATGCGGTTTGGGAAAGACCTAAACATAAATATGAGAAAATACAGAGGCCTTCACGTAATTTTTACAAAAATATATAATGTGCATTCCAACTTATTGGACTAAATATAAATAAAAAAACTTGCAGGGGTATCCCTGCAATTTGCCAAGCTCACATAGGACGACACGTGAGCTGAGCTAGACTGGACCAAAGTATAATTACATAGAGTTCGAGGGTCCATTTGTAAAATGTCCAATTATTTTTAAATGTTACATTTTATTTACAGAATTAAATAATAAATATAAAAAGGGATGGGGCTGGATATGCAATTTACCCCATAAGGAGCTCGATCATACGGAGTTGACGTTTTCACTTGACACATGGCGCGATCCTAACAGAGGATACCGATTCGTGGATTGACGGTGAAGACTAGATTGGTTGGGTTGATCGTACGGTGATGGTGAAGTGTCATCCAACGGTTGCCGATCGATTTGGGCCGCTGCATTTGATATGATGATGGTGAAGTGAAGGGGAAGAACAGGGAAGAAGGCCGGTGAAGCCAAGCTTCCCTGCCCTCGATCTCCCTTCTCCAGCATTCTTTGAGGCTCCAAGGCGGCCTAACCACTTCCTAGTAAGGTCCTCTACATACTGGAGGTGTTAGAAGGATTGGAGGGTCATCGGAGCACCACCACGAGGTCAGAGAAGATGTGGTGCTCCAGGTACCTCCGAGGAGACGCAAAATGACCTCCCAGTGCCTCTGAAGCTTACATGACCTGTAAGAAAAAAATCCTGGGTCAAGGGCAAAGTGCCTCAACTCATTAAGAGGTGAGATAGAAGCGGGGGAGTCGATGTGGAGGCTGCTCCGGCGAGGCAGAGGAGATGGAGCAGCCAAATCTCGATCCCAAATGATTCGAGTAGAATGAGATGGTTGGTTGCGTAGGAAATCAATGGGAAAAGAAAATGAGGGCAGTCAAGGGGTCAGTCCACTGGTGGTATGCGGCGAAATCGTTCGCCGGATCTGAGCTCCGACGAACTACAGATATTGGTTTTTACGTTAGACCTAAGGGATAAATGTTAAATTAATTACATAACAAAATGCTGGAATGAAATTCAACCTAGAAATGAGAAGAATACGCAGCTCTTACCTGCTATGGTCGGTAAAGAGCAGAGGTCACCGGAGATGGTGGCCTGGGTGCACCTTCGTCCACCTTCTACCCGCTCGGACCCTCCAGGGGTTCCATCCTGTCACTAGTGTTCTCGCTAGGCCGGAGGCGGGGGTACTGGATTTCAAGGGATGATAATAATTTCATGGAGGTTAAAGGTTCCTTATTTAAAGACATAAGAGCACCCTTATTTTACTAATGGTTTGCTAAGAATCGACGATATGTACAAGGGACCTACAAGGTTGGCGTGGATCATGATAGTTCTGGGAGTGATTTTCGTGAAGGGAGTGAAGTCGATTGACGGATGGAATGGTCAGGAAAAAGGAAAGAAAATGGGGGAGTAGACAGGTCCGCGTCAAATCAGACCTGGGGGAACTGTTGACCAGAGGTCAACGAATGACTCGATCTATAGGTCCAGCCAAGCTTGCTACAGGACAAAACAACTTTATTCAATAATAGATAATTAAAAATAAATTTTTTTTATTAATTTTTGTGTATAAAATAAAAAATGTTTATTATTTAATGTATTATTTTATTATTATTTTTATTTATTTTTGGTTGAATTTATTAGTAGTTAATTTTTAATAGTGTATTTACAAGTATATTTGCCTATATTTTATACTTTTTTATTTTGAATATATATTTAATTTTATTATTTTATTATTTTATTATTTTATTATTTTATTATTTTATTTTATATATTTAAAACTTTTTATTATGAATATAAATATATTTTTATTTGATTTTTATTATGTTATTTGTGCACTTAAATAAATAGATATGTATATTATATAAGTATATTTATAGGTATTTTACCTATATATTATATATGTTATTTTATTTTTATGTATTTTAATGAGTTTCATTTTAATTTTGTGTTTTTAATATAATATAGATAATATTCACAATATTATAAAAATAAGAAAGAATAAAGAATAAAGGAATATGATCCATTTTTATTTATATACATGTATAATATAGGTATTTTGCCAATATATTTTTATATACTTATTTTATTTTACATTTTCTTTTTAGTTTTGTTTTAGTTTTAATATGTACATGTGTTATAAAAAAATAATTACAAAATTTTAATAATATAGATTTGTAAAAATAATAGAGTATGAATAAATTGAATATTTTAATCAGTGTAATGTACAATAGGGGTCAAAAGTCTAACTTTCACACAGTTACTCTAAAAAAATAAAACCACCACCATTAAATAGCTTGTGAAAAGTTATATACATTTAGAGGTGATTTTTATATGTTCTGAGTTTTTATTTGAAAGATATGGGTCTGTGAAGTTGGGTTTTTTGCTTATTATTTTGTATACAAAATGAACACTGTGTATTATTTTTGTACAAACTCAATTTTGTATTTTTATTTACATTATTATCTACAACTTTCATGTACAAAGTTTATTCATTTGATGAACAGATAATAATGTATAATATAGATGTCAAAAATGCATGAATAATGAATAAAGGAATTGGGTTTTTATTCTATTTTTGGCCCTTATCTCCCCCTTCTTTATTCCTTGTCGACCAACTAATTTGACTTGGTCTCATGGTTTAGGGTCATAAAATATCTTCAATATTTTTTTTCTTTTTTTTTCTTCTCTTTATTCTAAAATTTTTGCATTAAAAACCTTATTTTATACACAAATAATACCATAAATAATGAATGCTATTTTGCACAAATTAATGCTATTTACATGCATTAGCTAGGGTTTTTAAGGCTAAAATGATAGAATAAAGGTGATGAAATGGAGATTCATCACCCCCCTATACTTGCCTTTGCTAGTCCCTAGCAAACACTTATGCAATAAGTGTGAAGAGAATAAAGAAGAAAAGAAAAGGAAATAATAAATGGAATTGATTTCAATAATTAAACTTGTCATAACAAAATCAAAGTTTGGAGCTCAAGTTAGAACCTTAATGTGAAAATGTGTGTGGAACCTGGTCAAGAAACAAATTTAAAACATAACAGCCTCCGAGAATCATAGAAGTCGGTTCAAACCGCCTCAATAGCCTGGTCAGAACTAGCCTACATCATACGCAAACCCTTATGACTATGAAGCTGACTTGTATGGTGTAAGTGATTGTGGCTCTCCCCAACTGAAATGACAAAGGAACTGACTTCTCAAGAATGATAAACCCAATGATTCCCCAATCCAGGACTCTATCCTCGAGGAGCGGGGTATTCCCTTCTAAGTTCAAGTGGCATCCAACTCAAGAGGAGGAGGTGAAGAAAAGAATGGACGGTAGCCAGTGTAGCTACCTATCCTGGGATGACTGACCAGTGTAGTCAATTCATCCAGATGCAGGCTCACATGGTATAACTTTGATGCTCATGCTTGCTTATTTTCTATACAACATATATACATACTCCAGTAGGCATTTTATTTTTTTCAGACATGTACACTTTTTTTGGAGTTTTTTTTCCAACATACTATTTACAACAGCATTTACATAAGGAGTTTTTCATCTTAAGCCAGAAGACTATCCCTCTTTTGAAGCTTTATTGCAACCCACACTCTCCTGTCATTCAACTTCATGGCAACTGGATCAAGTTGGGGTGTATTTCCCTCCCTAGACGAGGATGAATGTTTCCATCCGTGTGCGTCTCAGACCGCAAATCCAACCCCCTCACCAATCCAACTGAGTTGAGCCAAGTGAAAGGTGCAAGTGTCCAAGTTAGGTCACACCGACAAGAGTCATGCATGTGTCTCGAAAAGTTCTAGTTAGTTAGTTGAGATGACTTGAACCCAGCCTTGGGCCTCAAAGAATCAAGTCCTACTGGACCTGAAGTACCTTAAACCTAGTTCCCATAATGTTCCAGTGTAGTTATGTGCAGTAAGGTCCAACCAACCTCCAATCTTCGACTTTATTGGACTAGTTCAATCATCAAGCTCAATCAAAGAATAATATGCAAATGCTATGTACAATGCAAAAACGAACGATGCAATTCTTAAAATGAAAGGAATTTTTGCACAAAGAATTTTGCAAAAATAATTTTGCACAATAAGTATCAAATATGTACAACTATTTACACGGGCATGCCACTTTTTATTTATAAGGGTTAATAATTTAAAGGATTTACTGGTTTTACCAAGTTATTTTTATAGGTATATATACAATTGGTAATGAATTTTATTTATTTATATTTATTTATATATTTGTCTTTATTTAATAAAGCATTTATCCCTCAAATTCATTTGCAAACAATTTTGAAAACTAGAGTACACAATAATTTTTGCAAATATTTACAAACATTTCGATGCCATTTTGCAAAGATTTTTCATGCAATCTATATACATTTTTCACAATATGTTTGCAATCATTTTCAAAATCATTTACAAATAGGTTTGCAAATCTTTTATTTCACACAAAGAAAAAGAATTTTTACAATCAAAATATTTTTACAATGGTTGAAAACATTTCACAAAAAGTTTTCCAATCGGGTCACACGATTTTTCAAATCAATTTGCAAAAATATTTTTTTCCTAATTTATTAATCAGTATATACAAAATGAATTGGAGGAATAACATATGTTATTAATTGAATAAATAAATTATGTATGTATAGTATATTTAGCCATATTTATTATTAATAATACGAAAGTATGAGTTATGCCTAAAGTATATACAGAGTATATACGACCCCCATATACTTAGCATGAGCTATGTCCTCATAGATCGAAGAGAAAAAGAGAAGACATAACTTGTACTGAGTATAGAAATTCCTATACTACAACGACTAAAGAAGGAATGAAAAAAATAAAAGATAAATGAATAGAAGGTGACCGTCCCCCCATACTTAGGATCAAATAATCCTAAGTATAGCAGACTGTACAAAAATCAGGGAGGGTCAAGGGTGGGAATAAATGGATCACAGCTCAGTCTGTTTCCCCCTATACTTAGGGTGAGATAGACCTAAGTATAGCGGAGCAAATCAGCCAGAGATTAGAAAGTGGAGGGGATCAACGAATGAAAGAATCCGGGTGCACACCCCCTATATCTAGGACAAAGTGCGTCCTAAGTACAACAGACTGACAAAAAGGGGTGACACCTTTTATGTAAAAAAAGAAAAAGGAAAAGGAAAAGAAAAAAGAAGAAGAGACAGTTACAGATATATGAAAAGATCATAGAGAATGTACGCATCACTCCTCCTATACGTAGGGTAAAGGATCCCTAAGTATAAGCAACGACAAGAGTGATGAAATGGAACGTAGAAAGAACAACATGGTGTGTACCACCCTATATTTAGGACAAAGTGCATCTGAAGTATAGACACACAGACATGGAGAAAGATCTGGGGCACACAATAGACATACGGAAGAAAGAAGGAATATAATACACAACATGTATATACAACAAGTAATAAACAAGGTGAAGTGCAGGATGGTATCTGGTACGTGAATATCGTGCTTTCGTCATGGTCTCCCTGTGAGAATGAGGATGCAGTCAGACAGTGAAAAGACACCCGGATATGGAATCAAGTGGGTATCGGCTACCAGGGAAAATAAATTGAAAGGCGAGATCGGGTCCAGTAGCGGTGAGGAGAGCATCAGTTCATAAGGAAAGGAATGAGTGAACGGAGCTGATACTGTAAGACTTGGAGGATGAAAGAACATTACAGATCCCTCCAAGTCAATCAGAGTCTCAAAAGATATGAAAGGTGGAGAACATGAGACTTTCCCAATGCAGCGGTGTGATATCTGACATCATAAAGTTAGAAAGATAGCAAAAACACACCGAACACCACAAAGCATGGCTCAACCCTGTGAGGGTCATCAAGGTGAGCAGGCTCAGATGAGTCAAAGATCACAGAAGAGTCGCCTCCGTGGTCCTACAGACAGGAGACACAACCAGGGAGGAGACCGAGTACATAATTCAGAAAACCTGACTTCGTGATCCACCAAAAAGGAGACACATAAGTGAAGCCGAGCACCTAAAAAATGATGTACCCTCCCGCAGATAACCCTCGGGGAGTAGTACATGCTAGATAAAAAATAATCAGAATAGAGGCTCACTCTTGCAAGGGCCATCAAGGGAGCAGATTCCAAGGAGTCAGATCCGTCAGAAGGATCAACAGAAGTGGCCTCGGTAGGCGACATCTCAGCTACCAGCAGAAGAGACCAGCAGAACTAGAAAATGTGACAACATCCTGCAGATAACCCTCGGGAACTTGTTGCCAACTAAGCATCGAATAATCAGAGAAGGATAGCTCATCCATGCGAGGATCGTCAAGGAGAGCGGACTCAAAGGAGTCTAGTCAAATGGGTCCCAAAATCCAATAAATCAGATACATAGCAAGGCAGTGGGACCGAAAGATATAACAGATGACTCGGTTCTGTGCTCCAATAGATAGGAGACACAATCAGTAAGGGGAATCGAGAGTAAAGAAAATGTTGCATCCTCCTGTAGATAGTCCCCAGGGAATAATGCAAACTAAGCAGAGAATAGTCATATCAGGTCTGAACCTTGCGAGGGTTGTCAAGGAGAGAGGGATCGAAAAAAATGGATCCATCAGATGGATCAATTGAAGCGGCCTCGGTAGGCTATATCTCGGCTACCATTAGAAGAGACTGTCAGCTCAAGAAATTGTCATAGTCTCTCGTAGAAAACCCTCAGAGAGTACTATGAACTAAACAGGGAATGATTAGGAAAGTAACACTCATCCTTGCGAGGATCATCAAGGAGAGCCAACTCAAAGGAGTCAGTGAATTTGACCTCGTGCACCAACAGATCGGGCGCACAATCAGAAGGGAGGCAAAATAGTCACATCAGACGATGTGGTTTCGGGCTTCGACAAGGTGGAGAAATAGTTAGTGAATGAAACCGAGCATAGAGAATGTGTTGCATCCTCCCGCAGATAGTCCTTGGGGAGGTATGCAAACTAAGTCAATCCATTCATGGAAATGATGTCTTCACATCTCAGGTCCTCAAAGTCATCAATCGGTCCATCCTCAGGAGGGCATAAGATCATGAGGGACAAAAGATCAATCTCATCAGTCACAATGCAGTCCCTAGAGTCAGTCTAGTTAGCTGAGATGGCACAAAAGATAAATAGAAATCCTCTATGTGCCACATGTGGATGAAAGAGTCAGGAGATCGAGGGTGTATCAGTTAGGTAGATGGAGGAATTCATATGAGTTCTGGTCACCATCACTATGAAGTCCAAATCAAAATTGTCAATCAGGCTCTGAAATGAAGACGGGTGGAACCTCAAAACAAATCGATCAGACATAGCTTTATGAAATCATCATCAAATCATCAAAATATGTCACAGCCTCAATCTGGTGTGCGAAATCAAAATCCTCAAATAATAATCACATCTAATGATCGTACATCATCAAAGTCCTCAATAATCTTCTATGCACATGTCGGAAGTCAAATCCACCAAGAGTAGGATATAAATTTTAGCATCCTCAAAACGTGCCCGACTTACTCTAATGATCTATGTACATCATAATCCTTGATGCGGGCTATATCCATAAGCACAGCAGGAAGTGATGATACAGAGGGGCACGAGGAGGTTGGGCGAGATGAAGGTGGACACAGTTAAAAGTGTGGTTCAAGGGAGAGAGTCTCATCGAACCGGACTAGATACGGGTGATATGGGTATGGAAGAAAAGCTGCAAGATCTGACTAAGAAAGTGAAGATCATGACCCAATCGCGACATGATGCAAATGAAGAAATGTATATATAAGAGGGATAGAGAGACTCAAAGATGAAAAATAATGATTCATACGGGCGGGCCCGCAAAACTCAAAGAGATATGAAAATGCAAATGGACTCCAAGTCACAATCAATACACAAAGAAAACCCCCAGTTCACCTAATCAACATAGTGAAGACCGAGATGTGTTCTTTTTATCTTATCAATTTTAGAGTTAGGTGATCATCAAAAAGTTGTATACACCGAAGACAAGATTGGGACTTAGGCTTAAATCCTTAGCATGTACATGGGAATGAAATGTGTATACAAGGAGGGGGTTGCTCTCCCCAAGACAAGGAATCCATTACATTTTATTTTAGATATCAAGTAGAGTTAGTTGTTTTGCTTTTATTTTGGTTATCACTTTTTTTGTTTATTTTCAATGCACGTGCCCAACGGTTTTTTAATTTTATTTGACATCCTAGGTGAGCAAAATCAGAGGGAGAAGGTCGGAAAGGCCATGCATGTCGAAAATCAATTATGCATGCAAAGTCAGAAGACTTACAGTGCTTCCCAACTCTCTCCATGCGTGACGTAAGACAGAATTGAAAACCTATGCTATATGAGATGCCATCCGATGAAATCGCCCTAATATAGTAACTGATATTACCGTGAAGCGCAAAATTCTCAATATTCGGAAGCCAGATCCAACAGTCCGATCTCTGAAGTGCATCGGTGTCCGCCACAAGGATGTTGCAAATGTTGTATAGCATATATCTCGGCTCTCGATCTCAAATCCAAATAAATAGCAATTTAAATTTTGACTAAGATCAAGTGGAATCTATAGGTACATGCAAAGGTACTAGGGGATTTAGACTTTAATCTATCGAGCAAACAGATCCTATGCTAGGGCTCATTCACACAAAATAATAAAAATAAAATAAAAAGCAAAAAAGTGTCAAAACTGTCAAGGCTCCCGAGGGAATATCCCTCGGGCATTGGACCTTAGGAAGTCAGAAAGTCTTTGAGAATCCTGAATTATTACATGCCAAGTGTCACTCTCTCACATAAATTTACATTTTTTAAGAAATGTGCATAATAGAATGAAGCTTAGAAACTATCTCGAAAATTCCTCCAAGTCTAGATCAGTCGCTCTCTCCTTCTTGCTCAGTCAGAAGGTCAGGTCCACCTTGCTTAGGTGCATAGGTCCTCCTAAGAGGTCCTCCGTCGCGCCACGATCCCTCGCAACGAATTCAAACATGAAGGAGTCTCAGACAGTTCACAATAATTAAATAATAGAGAAAATAAATAAATAAATAAATAAATGCAAAAATAAATAAATGAATGAACAAGAGATATATTACAAATGAAATAATCTCCTACTAAGCGATGTTGCTCCCCGGCAACGGAACCATTTGATAAATGAGAAATTTGTAATCTGAAGATATGTCATTCCATAAGGCGAAAAGACGGTAGCTGATGTTACCTCGGACAAAATCATCGTTTAATCAACAATTAACCCACAAACAGAATAAAGCAATGAAAATAAAAAATGTGTGCGGAGTTAAAATTTATTATAACTCTACACCATAGGTATATACCGTGTAAGTACTTGTAGATGTCGAACATAGGGAGCAAACGATAGAAGGAGGCATGAATATTCTCAAAAATTCTCTATTGTATCTCTTGTCAAATTTATTGTTTTGTGGGTTTTTTATTTTATATAATTTTTTATTATTTTTGTTTTCTATTTTTATGTTTGATTTTTCTATTTTCCAATATTTATATTCTCTTTATATATTTTTTGTTATTTTTTCTTTTATATAAACTACATAGCCCTATATAAGGCTTTATATATACAATGTATAGTAGTATATTTAGAAATACTATTGAATATAGACAAAATCAGACAATAATATGTTTTTAGGTTTTTTAATATTAGTCTAATTTTTTATAATTTTTCTATAATTTTTACTAGTTTTTATGTATTTTTAAAGTCAAAAATATCCCAACTAAGGGCTTAAATAAATACCCGAAATTGATTTGGATATTAAAAACAACAAATAATACACAAAATTATCCAAAATATTTATATAAATAATTTAATATATAAATATATATATATATAAATAAAATTATAAAATAGAAAAAGATGTTTTTGGATTTTTTAATGATTTTTAAATTTTTTATAAAGGATTTAGGGTTTTTTAGATATTTAGAGTTTTTGTTTTTTTCATTTTTAATAATTTTTGTTTGGAAATAAAATAGGTCAAAATATTATAGAAATATATTTTTTTGGAATTTTTATGGACGTTTTAATATTTTTGTGGTATTTTTAAAATAAAAAGGGAATAATTATGCTCCTTTTAATTTTTAATAAATAGATTAAATGTAAAAAATGTCAATTAAAAATAATGCGTGAAAGTAGAAGGCTTGGAGCATATTACCCTATTTTTATGGATTTTTAGGAGCACATTAGCTATATATAAAAATTAGGGAAAATGCACAAAATTAAGTATCCTAGTAGGGGCATAAATGTAATAAAATAAAGTCTATGGGGCTCCATGAACATTTGCCAAAAATATACAACATTAACACAATTTTATTTGATTAATAAATAATTACAAATATGCCAGGATGAAACATGCAATTTACCCATCATGTGGGACTATACGTGATGTAGTATGGGAAGGACCTAAACGCAAACATAAAAAAATGCAGAGGCCTTCTCACAATTTTCAGAAAAATATATAACGTGCATTCCAACTTATTGGACTAAATATAAATACAAAAACTCGCACAGGTATCCCAGCATTTGCCCAACTCACGTAGGACGACACGTGAGCTGAGCTAAACTGGACCAAAGTGCAATTACATAGGGTTCGGAGGTCCATTTGCAAAATGTCCAATTATTTTTAAATGATATATTTTATTTACAGAATTAAATAATAAATATAAAAAGGGATGGGGTTGGATATGCAATTTACCCCTTAAGGAGCTCGATCGGACAGCGCTGAAGTCTTCACTTGAAATGTGGCACGATCCTAACGGAGGATACCGATTCGTGGATTGACGGTGAAGATTATATCGGATGGGCTAATCGTACGGTGATGGCACAGTGTCATCGAACGACTGGCGATTGATCTGGGCTGATGCATCTAATCCGACGGTGCTGAAGTGAAGGGGAAGAACAAGGAAGAAGGCCGGCAAAGCCAAGCTTCCCCGCCCTCGATCTCCCTTCTCTAGCGTTCTTCGAGGCTCCAAGGCATCCTAACCGCTTCCTGGCAAGGTCCTCTACATACTGGGGTGTCAGAAGGATCAGAGGGTCACCGGAGCACCACCATGAGGTCGGAGAAGATGTGGTGCTCCAGGTACCCCCGGGTGAGATGCAAATCACCTCCCAGTGCCTCTGAAGCTCGCAGGACCTGCAAGAAAAATTCCTGGTTCAAGGGCAGAGTGCCTCGACCCGTTAAGATGTGAAATGGAAGAGGGTGAATCGATATGGAGGCTACTCCGAAGAGGCGGAGGAGATGGAGTGGCCAAATCTCGATCCCAAAGGATCCGAGTGGGATGAGATGGGTGGTTGCGTAGGGAATCAGTGGGGAAAGTAAATGAGGGCGGTCAAGGGGTCGATCCACAGCTGGTATGTAGCATAATCGTTCACCGGAGCTGTAGTGGTTTTTACGCTAGACCTAAGGGCTAAATGCTAAACTAATTGCATAAATAAAATGTTGGAATGAAATTCTACCTAGAAATGAGAAGAATGCGCAGCTCTTACCTGCTATGGTCGACAGGGAGCAGAGGTCACTAGAGATGGTGGCTTGGGTGCACCTCCATCCACATTCTACCCACTCGGACCCTCCAGGGGTTCCCTCCTGTCACCAGGGTTCTCGCTAGGATGGAGGCGGGGGTATTGGGTTTCAAGGGATGACCAAAATTGCATGGCGGTCGGAGGTTCATTATTTAAAGACATAAGAGCACCCTTATTTTACTAGTGATTTGCAAAGAATTGACGATATGTACAAGGGATCTACAAGACTGGAGTGGATAATGATGGTTTTGGGAGTGATATTCGTGAAGGGAGTGAAGTCGATTGGCAGATGGAATGGCCGAGAAAGAGGCAAGAAAATGGGGGATTAAACAGGTCTGCATCAAATCAGACCTGGGGGAACTGTTACTAGAGGTCAATGAACGACTCAATCCTATTGGTCCATCCAGGCTTACTATAGGACAAAACAACAACTTTATTCAAAAATAAGTAATTAAAAATAGTATTTGATTTTATTAATTTTTATGTATAAAATAAAAATATTAATTATTTAATGTAGTATTTTATTATGATTTGTATTTATTTTTTGGCTTTATTTATTAGTAGTTAGATTTTAATAGTGTATTTATAGGTATATTTCTTATATTTTATACATTTTTATTTTTATTTTTTATATTTTTTATTTTTTTATTATTTTATTTAATATATTTATAACTTATTGTTATGAATATAAAAATATTTTTATTTTATGTTTATGATGCTATTTGTACACTTAAATAAATAGATATGTATATTATACAAGTATATTTATAGGTATTTTATCTATGTATTATATACATTATTTTTTATGTATTTTAATGAGTTTTGTTTTTATTTTGTATTTTTAATAGAATATAGATAATATTCACAATATTATAAAAATAAGAAAGAATAAATAATAAAAGAATATGATCCATTTTTATACACATGTATAACATAGGTATTATGCATATATATTTATATAGACTTATTTTATTTTACATTTTTATTTTTAGTTTTATTTTACTTTTAATATGTACATATGTTATAAATAATAACTACAAAATTATAAAAAATATAGATTTGTAAAAATAATATAGCATGAATAAAATTTAATATTTTAATCGGTATAATGTACAAAAGGGGTCAAAAACCTAACATTCACACAGTAACTCAAAAAAATAAAACTACCACCATTAAATAGCTTGTGAAAAGTTATATACAGTTAGTGGTGATTTTGATATGTTTTAAGTTTTTATTTGAAAGATATGGGTCTGTGAAGTTGGGTTTTTAGCTTTTTATTTTGTGTATAAAATGAACATTGTGTATTATTTGTGTACAAACTCAATTTTGTATTTTTATTTACATTATTATCTACAACTTTCATGTACAAAGTTTCTTCATTTGATAAATAGATAATAAAGAATAAAATAGATGTCAAAAATGCATGAATAATGAATAAAGGGATTGGATTTTTATTCGATTTTTGGCCCTTATCTCCCCTACTTTATTCCTTGTCGACCAACTCAATTCTTGACTTGATCTCGGGGTTTAGGGTCATAAAATATCTTCAATATTTTCTTCCTTTTTCTTTTCTTCTCTTTATTCTATAATTTTGGATTTAAAAACCTTGTTTTATACACAAATAATACCATAAATAATGAATGCTATTTTGCACAAAGTAATGCTATTTGCATGCATTAGTTAGGGTTTTAAAGCAAAAATGATAGAATAAAGGTGATGAAATGGAGATTCATCAGGCACTCAAGAGGTTCCTTGTAAGAAATGGTTTATTCCCTAGTGTTGAGGATCGGGTTCTTAGCGACTCTACTCTTGTGATTGCAATCCACACTTAACGTCATATCCCTATTTTATACACATACACACACACAAAGAGAGTCGGATGATTAGGGAAATTGGATATCTTTTGACTAGAGCTTGGTTCAGCTTGGAATTATAGGATCACTAAAATCAAGAGTTCCTCAACGGATCAAGTCTTGTATGCACATACACAATCAGGGGTAAATCCAACTTATTCATTCTTTATTTGCTCGAGGACTAGCAAAGTTTAAGTATAGGGGGTGATGAATCCACGATTCATCATCTCAATATATTAATCTTAGTAAAATCCCTTAGTAAAATCTCAAATAAATATCCATAAAATCAATGAATTAATAAAATGACTCATGTAAATAAAATACTATAATTATTATATATTATATTGTATAAATAATTAAAAATAAAAAAACCATAATATAAAGGAGTTTTTCACCTATAAATAGCCCAAAACTTCATGTATTTTTAATAATTTCATTTTATCTCCATTTCAGATAATTCTTTCTCTAAATTATTTATAAAAATGTAAATAAAATACGAAAATATAAAATAAATTTCATCGTAAATAAATACTCCTATATCCCAAATAGAAAAAGCCGCAAAATCCAACTTTCCGGCCAAAATCTCGCTCCGTATGAACTCCAAATTCATCAAACTCATTTCAATGTTTAAGTTATAAAATTATCAATCCAATGAAAGTGGTTTCATTAAAATCGGAGCTCCTTTACAAAATTGGAGTTTTGGGACATTGTATATTGTACGTAATACAATAAATGTGACTTTGATTTTTTATTGTAGAAATCTAACCCTTATTTATTTATTTAATTTTCTATTAGTTTTTTATTGTATATTTTAATAAATGACATAATTAAAAAATTCTCAAAAAATGTTTTGTCATTGAAAATAAGGAAAAGCGACTTTGTATATAATGCAGATATTTTTCTTTTCTTTTTATTTATTTATTTTCTTAATTACTAGAAATCCAAAAAACGTTTTTGTGTTTTATTTTATTTATAGTGTTTTTTATTTCATAAATATATTTTTTTAAAAAAATACAAAAAAATAATAATAGAAAAATTAAAAATAGTGTACATGTGGTATGTTTTGTTCTTTGTTTTTTTTATTTATTTTATTTGTAATTTTCCCATTTTCTTTTATTTTATCTTCTTTTTTAGTAGCCTGCTTTATTGTATTTTATTTTCTTTTATTCATTTTACATTCTCTACACAAACTTCCATTTTCTTCCATTAACCATCAAGTCTCCATCTAACCTCTCATCCAACTCCACCATTTCTGTAACCTCCCATTCAACTCCACCATTCCACTATCTTTTCTAACCTCTATTTTCCTTCTCGTTTTATACATCTCATTCTCCTCATTTTTGCCTTTGATCCACCTTTATGCGAGAGAGAATCGAGAGATCCGACCACCTAGCTCGGTGACAGCGAACGAAGAAGTAGAGCGACGACTAACCTCCTCTATGGTGAGATCCATTGGCATTCCGAGCAACATCACAGCCACCTCCGCGTACTACTCGGGCTCATCGCTCGCCGACGATTCGAGCGAAGACCATGCTTCTCGTGAGCACACCATAGGCCCTCGCTTCCATCGTAGGTAATTCCCTTTTTTATCATTCGTCATCATTTTGATTTCTCTCATTTTTTCGCATCACATCACCACCCGCACACCTTCATTTGTTTGTTTTTTTAAGGATGCCACTATCACCACATCATCATATTTGCATCTTTTGTTTATCTATGATTAAGAAAACTAAAAAATAATAAATAATAAATTACAAAAAATTAAATTACAAAAAAATTAGAAAAATAGAAAAGAATCGCAGCAGGTGCCCGCACCACCATCGTTGGCACCGCCACTCAACTGTCGCATGCCACGCGACCCTCCAGCCACCGCTGACCCTTCGCCACCATGCACTCCTTCCTCTGCGCTTCAGCCACCGCAGGTCCTCCAAGCACGCAACCACAACTCACCACTACTCGTCTCCCAGTAGGAGCCTCCAGAAGCCATCACGGCTGCCCCCCTGTGCGGGTTGCACCGCCAGCGCTCCATCGCCCGCACTGCGTGCCACCGTGTGCGGCCTCCGCCGCCTGAGGCCCCTGCCACCAAGCATTGTGCCCTAACCCCATGAGGAAGAATGTCTTTTTCATTTTTTATTATTGTAGAAATTGCATTTTTTTATTTCATGTTTCTATTATTGCAAAAACGTCCATGTACATAGTTTGTTTGTGAGTTTTGTTTTCTGGAATTGCACGGATACGCCTATGTTTTCATGTTAATTTGGATATCTTTGTTGCATCATTTAATTTACTGAAAATTGTCATATTGTTGAGCAGTTAGTTCTTCATCATTTGGATATTTTTTTGGATTTTTATGAGCATTGGGTAATTAACTAAAATTGTTTTAATGAAAAATTGCATATTTTATCGACTGTAAGATCGTAAACTCATATTTAATCCACAGTTGCTCCAAAAACTCCTCAAAAATCAGAAATGATGCCTTGAAATATGTTGTAAGTATTAACCAAATTTCATCTAAATTTGAGATGTAACGTGTCTTAAATAATTTGTAGACTTATTTTAATTTATGATTTTTAATTGAATCCACACGCATTATTTTTGCGAAATTCTAATTCTCTTGGATTTCTCATAAAAATACATTTTTGAGATAATTCGCTCTCTGGATAAATTGATAATTGGATTTATTAGGAATTAAATACTTGCAGTCACTCTGATTTCATTATCAAATTCATACAAAAATCATATATTGTCAAAAAAATCTAACAAAATTATTGTAGTCTCATTTCATCATGTTTAAGTTTCAATAAAATTTTAATAATTTTTGCATTCTATTTGTGTGAAACTTTGCATAAAATCCCAAAAAAAGTGTGCATTTTTCATTGTTGTATTTTAATTCCTAAAATTCCAAAAAAAATTGTGTTTTGTATTCATCAATAGATTAGGTTTATAGGAAAAATATAATTTAGCTAAATTGGATTAATTTCATATTAAACTTAATTTGCCTAAGTTGTGTGATTTCTTATTAACTTTATTCACCTGTATTTTGCATTCACATTCATTTTGCATTAAAATATATATATATATATAATAAGCATTGGAAACCTAAACCTAAGTTTTCTGATTTGACCCAAATTTGTTCCTTTGCCTCTCTGTGTTTGACCCCGGACTTGCATGGGATATAAATTAAAAACTGAGTCCTCTTTACAAAGATATTTGATTCGGTTCTGATTAACTGCTTGAGTGGTGTGCTACAATGAGTACCTAATTTACCCATTCAAGCAGATTCGTCAAACATATCAATATGATTACTATATATAATTCATTATTTGCAATGTTAATAGAATATTTTATTGAATTTTTTAGGGGTTGTTCTTTTTTTGAAATAGATGTATGTTTGCACACAATTATTGATGAAACCTCATATGTATGATAGACCACTAAATTTATTTTAAAGATAATATTTTTCTATCATAATATATATTTATATATCGTATTCTTTGAGTTTTTTTATAGATTTAAGCTTTCACTTAAAATTAGTGTATTTTAGAACATAAATATGGAAAACATCTCTAAACTTTTTAATATTTGTACATATTTGTTTTGTAATTATTTATAAATCAAAATAACCAAAAAATTACTAAAGAGATTAAAATAAGTCTTTTAATTACTTAAAAATACTAGCAAAAATTATTTCTTGTGTATGTGGTCTATTTTCATTTTGAGTTCTACATGAAAGTTGTAGATCTCAAAAAGGTCTACAACTTTTATGTTGAACATTTTTTTCATTTGAGGTATGTATATATTTTATTTGTATTTATCCTTATTTTTTATATTTTTCTTTTTTTCTCATTAGACCATGTGGCGCCCTCAGGGTCGCCCACATGGCTCGAGCCTATGCTGCCACAAACCTCCATATCGTTTGATGAGATCACTAGATCTCATCATGTCCATCTTCTACTTCCTCAGTCCTCGATCGTTGAATCCTTTGATCCAATGATTGACACACGTCTTCAACCTCCAGCTGCCCACTCCCCTCATGACGCGCACTTGCAACCACGTCTCTTCTCCCATTTTTCCCACTCTCCTCGATCGACGTATTAGCTTCGTTTCACCTCCCTGTCGTAGACCTACTTCCCAGTTCTTCACGCTCCACCTATCCCACACTCTCATTTCACCGACGTTCAGCCCTAGGCAGTTGAAGTCACAAAAGCCACCACCTAGAGCTTACCCTCTTCTTCTTTACATACCTCATCTCCTCTGCATTTCCCCCATCCTCCATTCGTGCGAGGAAGCCCTAGCCTACCTCTTCTTTCAGAGACAGAGAAAGAGTGAGATACGAAGCGAAGACGGGAGTATCCTCCTTCATGATCCACGGTGAGACCTTGCAGTGTTGCAACTTCATCCATGGACTGCTCGAGCCTTGCTTCCAACCAAATCTTTGGGCAAAGATCTGGGGTCTTTTTAGGACTCTCCATAGGATGATTCATCCACCTCCATCGTTACCTCCTTCCTACAGGTGAGTTTCTTCTTCCCTTTATTTCGTTCTTCTTTGTTTCTCCAATTTTTCCACCCACGTACTTGCACATTCACTGCCATCTGAAGAACAGAACACCTACAATAGAGGAGAGAGTCGTATGCTCCACACAAGGCGAGACCGAAGTTGCTGAACTATCCTCTCACAAAGCCCATGTAATCATCTCAACAATAAACCCACACTATATATCAATCAATGAACTAAAAGGTGTGAATCAAAATTTATTATAAACCCTACAAATAAATGTGTATATTGACAACTAGAGTAGGGTGTCGAATAAAGGGAACATACGATGTAGCACTCCTATATTATTTAAAAATAAATAATGGATAAATAATAAAAGTATATATGTTTATAGATATGCACAATATTAACCAAAGTATGTTGATTTTTAAAAAATAATTAATTATTTTTTTATATTTTAGAATTTAGAATCAGTTTTTTTTCTTTTTATATTTTCCGATTTTTTTTTGAATTTTCTATTATATAATGATATATGGATATATAAGGATTTGTAAGTATTTATATAGGCTAAGAGTATATGTATTATAGTAAAAGATATAAACTGTATAGTAAATATAAAAAATCAGAAAATACTTGTAAGCACAGTCCTTTTTATTTTTTTTTTAATGTAATAAAAATATATTTAGGAATTTATAGTAATTATAACAATATACTAAGAATATAGGTATATATACACTATATAAGGTAATATGGATAAGAATAGTTAAAAATAAAAAAAAGACTTATTTTTGTGATTTTTATATTTTTCCAATTTTTAAGTCATTTTGCTAATTTTTAGGGATTTTTAAAGTCAAAAATATAAAAATTAGTAACTTTTTAAATTGCCCGAATTATTTTGAGATTTAAAAATACTAATCAATGTCAAAAATTCTCAAAACTATTTTGTATTTATTCTAAAATATATAGGAATATATGATATAAGTAAATATTTTTTAATTTTTAGAAGAGTTTTTATATTTTTATGGGACTTTAGAGCTTTTTTATTTTTGTGTTTTTTCTTTTTCTATTATTTTTTGGGATTTTGAGTCTGGGGATATTAAATAATATAGCAAGCATACTCTAATTTTTTTGGAATTTTTAAACATGATTTTGTAATTTTTTTGGAATTTTAAGGCTAATAGGGAATATCTGTGCAATATTTGATTTTTAGAAAATAGGAAAAGGGCAAATGCAAATATAATTATAAGGTGTAAATAAGCACGCATCCAGGGACCTAATCATATTTTTGTCGAATTTTTAGAGCATGGCAGTTATTTTAAATAAATAGGAAATAAAACACAAAAATACTTGACTTCATAGAGATATAATTGCAAATAAAATTAAATATGAGGGGTACAGTGCAATTTAACCAAAAATTTAACTCTAATATTTAAACTTGCCATATTAAACAATAATTAAAATAACTCATGAGGGTTTACATGCAATATTCACGATATAAAACGTACGCACACACGTGACTTTGTCATGGACTAAGCTACAATATTAAAGACTTGAAAGGGGGCATATGCAATTAGTCTACCACAATTTAGACAAATAAAAATATTTATAGGTATTTTTAATAATTACAAAAAGTTAGAGGGAGAACTTAGAAATATACACACTTAACACCCTGATCCAACCGCACTCAAGCTAACACGTGTCCAATCCAAGGGCCATCTTCGCATACCCCTTCGCATAGATCCAATAGCCCAGATTAAATCTGGGCCACTATTCTTGATCAAATGGCGTGAAGAGATATTGCAAGAACATCGAAGAACTGAACTCTGGTGAGACGAGTTCCTATGTTTCTTTGCGCTCTAGCGGTAGATTGCTCCAATGAGCGGTAGATTGCTCCAATGAGCCTAGTAGAAAGTTCAGCTTACTCCGTGTTCAATAGGGTACTTCAACGATGGTGGAAATGACCCCCGATGCTCGAACGAGGTTCAAGCACCTGAGTTAGCTCCAGGTAATCAATGCGGCTCTAACGGCTCCTTCGGAGTTGTCTTCCTTCACCAAAAAGACACAGGGCTTGAGGCAAAACCTCTCGATCTGATTTATAGCTAGATGCGCAAGGGATTGGATGATTGGGTGAAACTCCGGTGACATGGGGAGGAGGAGCTTCGCCCCCTTGACTCCACTAGTGAATCAAGGGGAAGATTAGGGGATCATATGGAGAAGGCGTATAGGTTCGAAATGGGGCAAAAGAATGGGTTGAATACGGTGAGATCACTGTGAAATCGACTTGCAACTCTAGCTCCAGGTCAAGGACGGATTCGATGATTAACCCTTCACCCAGCATTAACTATGAAACTAGATGCATAAATGGAATCTACGAAGCACAACTTACCTAGAATGCTAAGAAAACATGGCTCAACTGAGTTGGGACCTCATGAGCCGAACCTCACGATCGGAGGTGGTCGTAGATGGTGGATGTACCACCTCTCGCACTCGCCTCATTGCAAATCAAAGGCATTAGCTGGTTGTCACCATGGCGGTGCTCCAGGAAATTCCAAGGTAGAAATACCTTGGAAAATACAAATGAATTAATAAATGAATTTACTAATTTTATATTATAAAATAAAAAATGCTTCTATTTTTATTTAGAGTTTAATGCCTATTTCTAATTATTTTTATGAGGTTTTTTATTATAAGTTATTTTTTGGGTTCTATTTATAGATATATTAACATATGCTTTGGTTATTTTATTTTTATTTTGTATTTTCAATTTCATTCTTTTATTTTCTTATTTTATAAAATTATAACTTATTTTTATATACATAAATATATATTTATTTTATTTTTATGATATAATATATACATTTAAATAAATAGTGATGTATTTTATATAGGTATAAGTATTATATATTCATCTATGTATTTTATGTTCTTATTTTGTTTTAGTGTTTTATTTATGGTGTTCTTGTACTCTAAATGTGTACATATACTATGAATAATATTTACAAAATTATAAAAATATAAATTTATATAAATAATAAAGAATAAATAAAATGAATACTTTATTCGGGTATATTGCATAAAAGGGTCCAAAACCTAACTTTCACACCTTAACTCCAAAAGATATGAAACCACTTTCATTAAATAGCTTATTAAAATTTATATACAATTAAAGGAGATTTTAATATATTTTGAGTTTTTATTTAGGATATATGGGTCTAGGAAGTTGGGATTTTGGCTATTTATTTTAAGTATAAAAGTACATTGTATATTATTTTTGTATGAAATCAATTTTGTATTTTTATTTGTATTTTTATCTACAACTTTGATGTATAAAGTTTATTTATTTGATGAATAAATAATAAATAATAAATAATAAAATAGGTCCCAAAAGTAATTATTGACCTATTTTTGTAAGGTTGTCCGACTGTGTTTTCTGCATAATTTGCCACCCTATCTCCCCCCTACTTTCTTTCTTATCAACTAAGTCATCATGATGACTGAGTCTCGAGGGATAGGGTCACTTCATGCCTTTGACACTTCGCTATTTTTCTTTTCTTTTCTTTACTATTTTATTTTGAAATAAAATACAATAAATGTACAATATTTTATACAATCCTTTGTATAAATTAATGAATGTTTATTTTGACTAATTAGTGATATATGCATGCATTTAGCTAAGGTTTAAAGGCCAAAATGAAAGAATAAAGGTGATGAAATATAGATTCATCGCCCCCACTATACTTGCCTTTGCTAGTCCCTTGTAAACATTTATGCCTCTAAGTACAGAAAAGAAAATAAAGAAAAGAAAAAGAAATAATATATTTTGACTTTTAAACTTGTCTTAATATAGTCAAAGTTTGGAGCTCAGAGAAGGCCTTTAGATTAATGGTGTGTTCGGAACCACAAAGATGTTACGAAGTGTGACATAACAGCTCTTAGGTTCCATACTCCTATTATTCAGTCCAATTTACACACAGGTCAAAACCATACTCTCAGTCGCATACTCTTGCTACCTTGAATTGATAGAACCATGTGCGTGAAATTGTTTAACTCTCCCCAGAAAAAACCATTGAACTACGAAGGTGTATGTTCTTTTGATAACTCGTCTTCATGGAGACAGATATTCCCTTCTAAGGTCAGGTGCTCCCGATCATTACAATCGAATAAGGAAAGAAGTTAGAAGAATAGGAAGCGAAGTGGGAAGGGACCAGTGTAATCTTCATTCCCTTGTGAAGTCGGGCAGTGTAACCGGATCTTCACCAAGAAGCGGGCTTTTTTGAACCTCATATTTGTAGAATTTTTGGTTGTAGGCTTCTTTGGATATTTTATTTGACATTGCATAGCTTCGGCATTCTTATTTGTGCCACGGTGGATATAGCATCTTTTGTTCTACCTGCTTTTTTTGGGTCTTGGAAAAAGTTGCGTCGGTAGACCATTCCTCATCCGAAGCATTTTTTCAATCCATCTTGAGTCTTTAGATATCATTGTTATAAAAAGAAGTGGGTTAGAGTATTGGTGTCGGTAATCCCCAAGAATGGTTCCTGAGCCACCCTTGACGAAGCGGCCTTGCATCGTCCCTACTTAGATTCTAAGATTTTTCAGTAGTCCATCTGAGTTGAGCTAAGTGCTAGGTGCGAGGTTTCCAAGTCAAGTCATTGTCTCAAGAGTCTTATGGATGATAAGAAGGGATCTATTTGGGCATATTGAATTGACCCATGAACATAGTCTTATGGAATCTAAAGAATTAAGTCAAGGTGACATGAAATGTCCCCATTTCCAGTCCTCACTGGGTTCCTCTGAAATCAGGTGCATTAAGGTATATTCCAAGCTCTCTTCAAACTTGATTTGGATTTATTCAATTGTCTAGGTTGCGCCGAAAAATGCGAATGTTATGTATATTGCAAGAAAATATTTTTGTGATGCAATTTTCTGTTTTTAGCTTTATGATTTTTTTAAAAAGATTTTGCAAATTTGTATGCAAAATTTTTGAAAGGATTTTTGCAAATGTTTTTCGGGATTTTTGTTTTTGCAAATGTTTTTGGGATTTTTTATTTTGCAAATGTTTTTGGGATTTTTCAAAACAAAAGTTTTTTTTGAATTAAAAGATAGGTAAACATATTTACACATGGATGCATCTTATTATTTACAAGAGTTTGGTTTTTTAACAATTTACAAGGTATGTTGTTATTTATACAGAAAAATATATACATTTGGTGAAAAGTGTTTATGACAAAGATGTACATATTTCTCAAAACAATTTTGAAAACTATAGTCTAAAATAATTTTCACAAATAATTTTACAAACATTTACAAATATTTGAAAACTATTTTGCAAATGTTTTTCTAATAGCATATATAGATTTTTCAAATATTTTTGCAACCATTTTCCATATCATTTGCAAATAGGTTTTCAAAACATTTTATTTCAGAAAAAGGAAAGAAATTTTTACAAACAAAATATTTTTAGAAAGGTTGAAAAAAATTACGATATTTCAAAATATTTTTCAAAAGATTTTTCAACTATTTTTTCAAATATTTTTGCAAAAAGATTTAACTGATTTATTAATAAGTATATACAAAAAGAATTTAAGGAATACCTATCTTTTTATTAGGTGATTTTAATGAATTTTATGGTATATACATTCTTATTGAAAATATGGAAGTATGAGTTATGGGTAAAATATATACAGAGTATATATTGACCCCCTTATACTTAGCTTGAGCTATGTCCTCATAGATCGAAGAGAGAAGGAAGACATAACTCGTACTAAGTAGAGAGAAATCTATACTACAGCGACTCGATAAATAATAAGAAATAAATCGTCCCCCTATACTTAGGATCAAGTAATCCTAAGTATAGTAGACTGTATTCATCATGTAGGGAGGGTTGAGGGTGGGCACGAATAAATGAATCAACAAATCATCGGCTCAGCATGTCTCCCCTCCCCCTTATACTTAGGGTGAAGTATCCCTAAGTATAGAAAGATTGTCAAAAGTTGAGGAGAAAAGTCAGAGATTAAAAAATGAGTAACTCGAGAGCGCTCACCTCCTATACTTAGGATGGAGCATATCCTAGGTATAGCATATATGAATGGGGTGAGAGCAGCACGGAAGAAAGAATTTGAAGAATGAAAATGAAAAGAAGAAAAGAAGAAAAAGATTAACTAATCAAAAATGTTTTGGATGGTCTTGTCTGATTGCGCTGATGTTGCGGCGGTAAATTCTTCATTGTAGACCACCTGAATCTAATCTACCACAGACAAAAACGTATCATGTTCAAGATAAGGCTTAAGTAAATGTATGTTGATCACAAATTGTTGTGCGTCAGGTGACAAACATGATACAATAACGCTTCCATTGTCACACACATGCTTCGCAATAAACGGCCTGGTCCACTTGCTTTTCAACTTACCTAGGAATAGGTTGAGCTTTGCGTCAAACAACCAAACCTTTTGACTTGGTTCGAAAGTCTTGCGGTAGATGTGTTTGTCATGCCACTTTTTGATTTTTGTCTTGTACATTAGGTTGTTGTCGTATGCATACTCATGGAATTTGAGAAGTCGATTCAGATCCTGCTTTCTATTCTTTCCTACCTTCTTGGAATTCAAATTACAGATATTAATTGCCCACAAAGATTTGTGGATGAGTTCTACAGGCAAATGGCATCGCTTGATGTAAACTAGGTGGTAGATAGACATTCCTAATTGTGACTTCTATGCAGTATGACAGGCCCAAAGTACCGATTCAAGCAAATGTGACCAATTCTTCCTATCGAGGCATAAAAGATTATGTAGAATTGTTTTTATGACCCTATTCAAACATTCGTCCAGGCCATTAGACTATGGGTGGTACAGAGAGGCAACACGATGTTTAATGCAAAATTTCGGTGTCAGCTTCTTCACCTCTCTGTTGATGTAATGGATACCCCCATCTGATATGAAAATTTTGGGGATCTCGAATAGTGAAATGATATTTTCCATTAGGAATGGTAGAATGTGTGACTATCGACAGCTTCGGTTGGGATAGCCTCCACCATACGGCTCACGTAATCGATAACAAGTAGAATAAACTCAAAACCATGATTGTTAGGGAACAAACCCATGAAGTCAATGCTCCATGCCTTAAACAAATATGAGATCTGAATGTACTTCAGAGGCATTGTATCTCTCATTCCAATAGTACCACCCAATCTCTGACAGTCAATGCGATGTTTGACAAAGTCTTATGCATCTTTGAATAGAGTCGGCTACCACAAGCCCATTAGAGAACTTTTGTTGCCATTCTTCTTCCAGAGTCTTGTCCCCCTGATTCTCTGTCATGATAGTGCTCGAGGACACTCTAGACTTCCTCCTAATGAATGCATCTCCTCCAGATCCAATCTGCCCCCTCACGAAAGAGATAAGGATCCTCCCATTGATAAAAATGAATATTCAACATGAATTTGTCAACTTTCAGCTTCGACCAATTTTGTGGAGTTTTCTTGGATACAATATAGCTCATAATATCGATGAACCATTGGAGCAAGGTAACTGATAGAATGGCTTCATCTAGAAAAGTTTCTATAATCGGTAATAGGTTCTGCTCAAGAGTGTTTGACTCTTGTCATCTTGACAAATGATCAGCCACCACATTTTTTACTCCATGCTTATCACGAATTTCAAGGTCAAATTCCTAGAGTAGAAGGATCCATCGGATTAGTTGTGGTTTGGCATCCTTCTTAGCTTGCAAGTACTTGATGGTTGAGTGGTCTGTATAAATTATCACCATGGATCTAAGTAGATGGGATCTAAATTTCTCCAGGGCAAATATTACTGCCAACAGCTCCTTTTTAGTGACTGTGTAGTTTCTATGAGCTTCACTAAGAGTTCTATTGGCATAGTAAATAGAAAATGAGATATGATCTCTCCTCTATCCTAAAACTGCTCCAATAGCATAATCAGAAGCATTTGTCGTGATCTTAAATGGTAGAGACTAGTCTGGTGGTTGAAGGATAGGGGTTATTTCTTTCAACTATATAAAGACTTGGAGGAATCTGTCATCAACAATAAAATCCACCTCCTTTCCCAAAAGCTCAGCCAGCGGTCGGGCAATTTTGTTGAAGTCTTTGATGAATCGTCAGTAGAAACCGATGTGCCCTAAGAATGATCTAACTTGCTTCAAGTTTGTAGGTGGCTCGAGCTTTGAAATCACTTCCACCTTCACAGAGTCTACCTCCACGCCTCGTTTTGAGATGGAATGGCCTAGCATAATACCTTCGGTCACCAAAAAATGGCTCTTCTCTCATGAGAGCACAAGCCTTACTTCACAGCATTGCTTTAGCATTCGGTCTAAGTACGATAAACATTGTTCAAAGCTTTCCCCGTATACCGAGAAATCATCCATATAAACCTCGAGAAAACTACCAACCATATCAGCAAAAACTGCCAACATACACCTCTGAAAGGTTGCTGGAGCATTGCATAGTTCGAACGACATCTTGCAGAAGGCATACGTCCCAAATGGATAGGTGAAGATTGTTTACTCTTGATCTTCTGGAGCTATTGCTACTTGATTGTAACCAGAGTATCCATCCAAGAAACAGAAGTATTCCTTTGCAGCCAGTCTTTCGACTATCTAGCCGATGAAGGGGAGCATGAAATAGTTCTTCTTAGTTTCTAAATTCAGTCATCTGTAATCCACACAAATGCGCCAAGATGTTGGAACTCTAATTGCGATCTACTCTCCTTTACCATTCTTGATCATGGTGATCACTGGCTTCTTTGGCACAACATGCAGGGGACTCACCCACTTTGAGTTGGAGATAGTATATATGAATCCCACATAACACCATTTCGTGATTTCATTCATCACAACCTCCTGAAGATTTGGATTCAATCTGCATTGGAATTCACGTGAAGGCTTGGTGTCTTCTTTAAGGTATATGTGTTGCGAGCACAGTGAAGGGTTTATCCCATGGAGATTTGAAATTTTCCAGCCTATGGCCTTGCGATTACTCTCTAGAACCTCGAGTAGATGAGATTCTTGTTCATTAGTTAGTTGTGAATTGATGATCATGGGTAACATGTTTTGTGCACCGGCAAGGAAGGCATGCTTCATGTTTGTTGGAAGTGTCGGGTGGTATCTCGTTTAGCTCGGTGGTAACGCCAGCCTCTGTACAGGTAGAAGGTGTCAGATCTTTCATCGGTGATGTGTCCACCATTGGCCTTGTAGGCTCTGAGTGCAGAGCTGCACAAAATTCTTCAATTATAGAATCTTGTTTACAAAATTCTGCAATGATGTCCTCTTGCTCAACCAAAGACAGGTGGCCATAAATGTATTTATCAGGCAACTCAGCAAAGATCTCATCAGCAAGGATATCTGAGAACTCGACTGTGTTGTCCAACACTTCCTCTATGGAGAGGAATTCTTGGGTCTCAATATCATCAATGGAGAGATTTGTATCGCATATTTCGATTAAAAAATCAGTCTTCTGTTTGCTGCTCTGCTAGCTCACTCTGGTCTGTTGTAAGTTCTGATTGTTTTGGCACTTGTGGTCTCAATCAGCACCTTATCATTGTTCGAATGGAAGATGATTTGCCCAGTGCCATAGTTCACCACTGCTTTGGTTGCTCAAAGGAACGACCGTTCAAGGATTATCTGGGTGTGTAGAAGAGGAATTGAAGTATCCATATCCAAAACTTTGAAGACATCTTTCAGAATCCCTCAGGGTTACTTGATGGATGTATCTAGGAACTATATAATCATTCTAGTAGACTTGAGCGATCCCAACCTAAATTCTTTGAGCAGTGAAATGGGCATCAGGTTGATTGAGGATCCACTATCGAGTAGATTTCGGTCATGCTCCTGATCGAACATTTGACATCTGACTAGAGGAGCTCACGTATCCTTATTTTTCATCGGGAGATTGCTGATTGCATTTGTTTTTCGCAGTCAAAATATGTTTTACAATTTCTTTCTCTGGCTCTGTGTGGTTGTCTTTTTTAAGTATATGCCTCTTTAAGACCTTTCTTGATGTTAGTCATGTACATGATGGCTTTCAGTAAGGGCATTTCAAGCACAAGATTCTAGATAATCTCAACAACATCAGGATTGGACAAGGTTGATTTTCAAATTTTTAGTTTTTTTGGATTTTCTTAATGTGTCAAAAAAAGAATATTTACAGAATCAAAAACAATAGTAGGAATAGAGTTCTTTATTACATAAAAAGTTGTGCCCACATCAGGCTATACAACTAGATGACTAAAATGAGTAGGGTCATACAAGAAAGGTGGGCAACCAAAATATGCAGGTGGGCCTCCATCTGCAAGTGTAGTCTCCTCCAAGGCCGACTGGCTGGTACTCTTGCTACCAATGCTGCTGGTGTTATCTTTTTAGCATTTTTTATTTTTCTGATTTTTTGGCTTTTTGTTGGTGGTGCTTCTCCTTCCTCTTCTTCCTCAACCGTGCTGGATGTTGGATCGGCTGATGCAGAAGATGATGTTTCTCCTAGTAAAGCTTTACTTCCCCTTGCATGTGGATGATGACTATAAGGTCTTATCGCTCCTAAGAGTGACAACAATAGATAAAAAAATCAAGCATATCTGACTTTGTTTAACCAGTTGGAACATCACAAGCTACCTTCTCTTTCTTCTTAAAATTATTGGGCTTAGCCTCCACCTTTGTTGGAATGGAGGTCTTCGCAATGGTAAGGTCATCAAGTTTCTGTCTCATCTCTACTAGGCTTTTCACTAGTTGAGCCAGACAATCCAAGGCGGGGTTTGTCGGAGGGACAAACTCGGATGAGTTAGCGGGCTAGCCATGCTAATGCTGGTACTGGTGTGGGGGCAGCTGGTACGACTGCTGAGGATGGTACTGAGGAGAGGGGTGGTATTAATGGTGCTGCTGAGGAGGTTGGTTCTGTTATGGAACAACTGAGAACTGTTGGTTCTGTTGGTATGACATGTACTACAGTTGTTGATACTGATTCTATCTCCAATTGCCATTGTATGGCTGAGATTGTTGATGGTACTGAGGTTGACTCTGGACAAATCTCCCTCCTTGTTGCTGAGGGAATTTGCAATTGCCTGATTGATGGCCCTGCTGAGGTCTGCTTGGACGGGCTGGTTATGCATCGTTGGCCCATATGCCATTCACCTCTTGAATGAGAGGTGGTGGAGGGAAACATGGATCCTGAATGTGATGGAGTTCTGGCTGGTAGACAACCAGCTATTGTTGTGACTGATGCAAAGATGATGGTTCTGGGGCTTGCACATAGCACATGTGTTGTATCGTTAGCTTGGTCTGACTCTGCTAAGGAAGCTGTGGCAATGGTTTCTCCTTCTTCTTAGCTAGAGTTGGGGCCAATGCAGACATGGAATTGCAGGAGCTGATTGTGTTGACCAGCAGCTCCAGCTTCTTAGTTATCTAATCTAATTTTTCCAGGTGTTGAGTCCTCTGTTTGATCATAGAAAGTTTCTCCAGATCCTGTGATCGTTTCTCTATGATATCAACTTTAGAAAGGAGGCTCCCTACGAAGCTTAGATTGGAACTCTCATCCCTGTCCATCTTGTGAGAAGATGCCATATGAACTGGCTTCTGAAGAGCATGGGGTTGGCGCTAATAGGCACGAGACGATGACAAGGCGGCCTCTCATTCGACCATTTCCTCGAAGATCTGCCATATGACGTCCTCATCTTTTTTGAAATGTGAGCCGCCACACACAGCATCCACGAGCTTCTGGCTCTCAACTGTCAGTCCCCTAAAGTAATGTTGGACTAGGTTGGTCCTAGGAATGTCATGATGGGGACATTTCTCTTGTAATTAAGTAATCCTCTTCCAAGCCTCATGGATGGATTCGTGTGTGGCTTGGGTAAAGTTTGCTATGATGACATGCATCTGATTAAGTCACCCAAGAGGATAGTATTTGTGCAAAAAGGCAGACTTAAGATTATCCCATGTAATGACAACCTTCCCCAAGTGGTTGATCCAATGAAGGGCCTTGTCCTGGAGACTGAATGTGAATGTCGTCATCTTGACTACTCCTAACGGTATGTTATGAATATTGTATTCATCATGCTCAAATTCAATTCTTAATCTCCTTGCTTAAACAAGTCAATAAAAATCAGTGATAATTCCTTAATATTATCTTGTATTATATTGTGTATAATTAACACTATATTAATTGTATTTAATTACTATTATTTTCATTGCTTTTAATTCTCATAAAAAACCCATAAAAATTAGGTTAATTAATTGTCTATAATGGTACTACCCTTTAAAAGAGATAAAAAATACAAAAAAATCTCAAAGCCAAAAGGCGGTGTTTTTATCCCTTTAAAAATACCCCAAAAAATACATTTTTGTACAAATGACCTCTTTTGACATTTTGTCCAGCATGAAACTTGTAGATCTCATCTAGATCTACAACTTTCATGTTTTGACTTTTTCGTATTTTCTTATAACTAATTCTTTTTTATTTTTCTTTAATTTTTTATTTAATGATTTTTCTGGTGCAGCCACGTGGCACCTTCTGGGCCGCCCATGTGGCCACTTCCTCTCTCGCCACCCGGATCCCCCTGGCCTTCCTTCATCTTCACCGCTCATCACACCTTGATTTCCATCATACGGTTAACTCCTTCCTTCTCATATGGGTCGCTCCCTCGCGCTTAAAACTCAGCTGCCCAATCTCCTTATCATCCTACGCCCCTCCTTGCTCCACGTCACTCACTCCACCCCCACTGTAGGATGGGACTCCAGATTCCATCTTGACCACCCGTTCCCTCCATTACCCTGATCTGATCTAAGGCGACCGTCTGCGCCATCTTCTTGATCATTGGTTCTAGTTGATCCAATGGTCCACGAAACGTCCCCTACCTCTAGTCACCCCCTTCCCCAGGTGTTACGCCAGCATATCCCTCCGCCCCCTTCCTAATATAGAAACCACTCCAGCCACGCTCCTCCTCTCCTAATGCCTCCACCATATTGCCCGCAGATCCGACATCTTCACGTACCTTATAACGCCCTCTCCATTACTCCCTTATCTCGGCATTGCCGTTGCAAAACCCCTCGATACCTCGCTTGAAACCGATCATCGCCTCCTATAAAACATCCCCCTCTGCCACCTCCATTCCTCATCCACCATTCGTGAGGCTTTGACGCAGCATCCTCCACCCTCCGCTGACAACGGAGGGTGGTGTGTCAAGGCGATGATCGACATCCAACCTCTGATGTGATCCATGGGTTGTCGGCCATGTTGCGGCCACCTCAGTGTGCCATCGAGCCCCATGCTCAGGTCGAGCATGTGGAGCGACGACTCCGAGCTCCAACGGAGTTCATCCCAGGCCACCACCGCCACCAAATTCCCCTCTCCGACAAGTTACCCTTCTCCTTCCAATTTTTATTTTCTAATTTTTCCGATGTCTATCTTCACCCTCACCGGTCGCCGATCATCGTCTGAGATTCACCTGCCATCTCATTCCCTTCACCATGACAAGTCCACCCTCCACCACCTTCTCCTCTACTTCGTTGGAGGAGAAGAACCCGACTCCTCTGCTCCCTCCACATCTGTTGGACCATCATCCACCCCACTTCACTTCACGTATGCACAATATGCTTCGACTACACCTAAAACTTGCAGGATCTTCATTGGTCGGAGTTCGCACCGGAACCCCGTCGAGCATTTCTCCTCCAGCGAGTCTTTGTCAATCAGCCATTCTAATCACTCCTAAAGCCTCGCCGCACCTCCAACCCCTTCGCTCGAACCTCAGGAAGCTTCTTCAAACCTCACACCGAGTGTCTGGAGCATGGAGGAGCTCCTAGGAAGTCGACGGATCCCCTCCTTCTCTGGTGGCCTACGACGGAAGAAGAAAGTGCAGATACCATCTCATCGGACGGCCCTTGTGATGCCACGAACCCCGGTCGAACCTCATACCTCGCCTCTAGGATTAGGTCCACTGAGCTGCACATCGAGCGTCCACGATGCGCCACATGGCCCGATGCTTCTACGCCTCCCGAACCTAGCCCCTGTACATGCCTAGCATGTGTACGGCCGGATAATTTGCATCGACCCTACAGGATTCTGATATTACAATTTGGTCCCCAGGCATGTGCCTTACGCGCACGCTTGGGCATTTACAGGGATGCCCTTAAGGTTTTATGAAATTGCATAATGGTGCATGTGCACAATGGAAAATTTACAAAAGGCCCCCTCTAGCTTTTGCAAATTGCACATAGGTCCCTTCAGGGACCTATTTGTAATTATTTATCTTTTATTTTCCGTGTTTTATTGCATTTATGCCCATGCATTGTTTCTTTCATAACTTGAGCATCGTAGATCCAAATTGTACAATTTCAATGTCATTTTATTGCTTATTTAATTCTCTATCTAATGGCATAGTTAGTTTTCTGATTTGATATGGATTTAAATGTGATGAATTTTTAATGTTAAATAGTGTCCCTTGCTCTATATGCCTCTACCATTAATAGATGCTTACGCATAATTTTTATGCTCATATCAATTCTTAATCTGAATCATATTTTGTGCTCATATTTTCTAGGGCATAGTTATAGTTCATCTTTTGCATTTCTATCCTTTGCATTCATTCTAAACATGCATCATCTTATAATTGCATTGAAAAATTAAATAAAAATACATGCATCATTTTTACATCATCTAATCTGCATTTTATTATGTGCATCTGCATGAAGGCCTAAAATTGAGAATCTATACACATATAAACTAATAGACCAAAATTTGATAAATATATTAAAGAGACTTGTGTCCTTGTATTCGACCTTGGTACACTTACCAAGTAAAATAATGTTCACATATTCGAAGGTGTGGTCTCTTTGCATGACCGAAATCCGCCTCCTGTACTATGACAATTACATATCCTTAAAGAGGCAGATTTCGCATTCATCAAATGGCATCATAGTTGTAACACAACTCACCTTTATTTATTTGTCGAATTTTGAAACATTTTTTGTTGTGAATATTTTCAAAATCTGCAGGTCTTCTCTTCGTGCATTTTTGCATCAATTTTTGTTGATTATTTTCCTTTCTATTTTTCTAACATTTTTCTTTTGTGGAAGGGCCCATGAAGATCGAGGACGCTTGATCTCCATGGGGCTGTAGAGTTGGGAGCTCCTGCTAAGAAGGCCAGAAAAGAAAGGATGAAGAATTAAAGGAAGATTAGTCAGCTCATCATGTATTTTCATGTTGTAAAAAAAATATAGTATCATATGCATTTTTAGCGGTCCTCATTTGAGGGCTCGTGTGTATAAAAAGAGAGAGAGAGAGAAAGTAGATCACTAGATGATCTAACCCCCCCCATCCCCTTCACACACTCGCACATAAACACTCACCCACCCCCCACCTTCTTTGTATATTTCACACAATCACCCCCCTCCTCCAACATCTTAATCGATGAAAATGCACACTTCCCCTCCCGCTTCTTAATAATCATCTGTAAAAACTCACCCCTCCCCTCTCCACTCATCTGTATTAAAAAATAACCTAACCCTAACAGCCAAGGACCCCCATCTCAATTTTCATATCATTTACTTAGGGTATTTTCAGCCTAAGTATGGGGGGACCCATCCCATCATTCCTCCCTCACTCTATCTTCGTATACTTAGGTCATTTTTGACCTAAGTATAGGGGACCCTCCTCCTCAGTTTTGCTACATCACCCTATATTTAACCAGATCTATGGCTACATGTCACTTGTGCTATGAGGACAAAGCAAAAGTTAAATATAGGGGGTATAACATATATTATGAACATAGCTCGTCTTTTAAAATTTTTGAAAAATCTTTTTGGCCTTGGTTTAAGTTGACCTATGAACTAAGTTCCTGTAAAAAACTTTTTCTTAAAAATTGAGGGATTAACTTTTTTAAAAAAATCAACTTTTTTAATTGAATCAACCTTTTTCAAAACCTCCTAAAAATCTGAAAAATTAAAAACTTTTTGTTGGTAAAGACTTTGACTATTAAGCTTGAAAATGAGTAGCTACTCTCAGTGAGGGAACTTCGGTCTCCCTTAGTAGAGTGGGTGGTTTAGAGGACACTATATATGGCTCCATCCTCAAGTAACATGGGCCCATCTAATGGTATGTACTTACACCCATACTAGTTGGGAGTGGACACAACTATTCATATGAGCCTGGGGCAGTCATTGTCTCTCAAAGAAAAAATGAAAAATTAAAATTCATAAAAAAACATAAAAATTACTAACTAAGGAGTTGGTGTATCCCTGACACATTCACATTCATTCAACGCTTAAGGAATTTGAGGACACTAAATTTCGGAGATCTTGAGAATCTGAGTTAGCCAGCCTTAGTCATTAGGGTTTTGAACTTAATAACCCACACTTCCCTGGTTTGAAAGATTTGAGAGCTATATTGCACTCTTTATCTCTACCTTCTAAAGAACATGATCGTTAGAACACATTCACAACTACATGAATGATGAGCTGAGTTGAGTTATCACTTGAGGAACTAGGACTGGTAATTTGGATCTAGATCCGATCTAATGATGCTTGAGGATGGGATAAAGTTAATAAAGGCTTCAAGAAACTTGAGTGTCAGCAAAACCCTAGACAGTATGTGAGTAAGTTCATTTGCTATCTCTTTGATATTTACCTATGTGCCAGGGTGTGATGAAACTTAATTAATTGTTGATCAGTGTGCGACAACTCTTGGTAAAAGCAGTGGATCTAGCCAAAAAGAAAAGCAATAAAAGAAAGGAATATTAAAAGAAAATCTCTATCCTTCAAAGTCAATTTCAAATGACCTTCCACCAAGGCGAGCACTCCCAACCATTTTCGAAGTGTCCACTTGGACCAATGCTTCTAGGACCAAGGAGTTAGGCTAGCACCATAAAAGGGATCGGCATCGTAAAGTGATACAAGTCTAGGGGTCGAAGATATCGTAGGTACTCAAAAGAGACACACCCTGGTGTACTCCTAGAAAAGCAAGTGTAGACGACTCGGAATTCTCTTGACGGGCACATTGATCAACAAAAATAAATATACATGTGTTGAGTAATAAGGCACTCGAGAAGCCCCTTGTTTCAGTGTGAGGAAGAGAAAAATATACACAATCCTATACCCTCTATCATCTGGTCATCCATCTACACTGTCAAGTTTGACTGAGGATTAGGTCTAGAGGATAATCTCCTGAACTTGAACTTTGGGTGATGCCTTGACTTGACTCTCATGATTATGGTGCACCAAAATTCATATCCTTAAGTACAAAAAGAGAGTCTTATAATTAGAGAAGTTTGATTCATTTTGACTAGAGCATGGTTGAGTCCATAATTTTAGGATCACTTAAATTAAGGGTCTTCGAAAGAATTGAGCCTTGAAATTTCACGTGCACTGTCAGGAATTAATCTGACTCCTTCATACTTTAGATGCTCGAGGACGAGCATAGCTTAAGTATAGGGGTATGATGAATCTCCTATTGATCATGCTAAAATTAAATTCTTAATATCCTTGCTAAAACAAGTCACTAAAAATCACTAATAATTCCTTATAATTATCTTGTATTATATTGTGTATAATTAACATTATAATAATTTAATTACTATTATTTTCATTGTTTTTAATTCTCATTAAAAACCCATAAAAATTAGGTTATTTAATTGTCTATAATGGTACTGACCTGTCAAAGAGATTAAAAAATACAAAAAAACTCAAAGGCAAAAAGCGATGTTTTTATCCCTTTAAAAATACCTCCAAAAATACACTTCTATACAAATGACCTCTTTTGACTTTTTGTCCAAAATGAAACTTGTAGATCTCATCGATATCTGCAACTTTCATGTTTTGACTTTTTCCTAATTTTTCTTCTAACTAATTCTTTTTTTTCTTTGTTTTTATATTTATTGATTTTTCTGGTGTGGTCTCGTGGTGCCTTCTGGGTTGCCCACGTGGCTGCTTCCTCTCTTGCCACCCGGCCTCTCCTGGATCCATCTGATCCCCCTGGCCCACCTTCATCTTCACTACCCATCACGCCCCAGATTTCCACCGTACGATCAACTCCTTCCTTCCCATCTGGGCCGCTCCCTCGCGCTTAAACCTCATCCGTCTGATCACCTTCTCATCCTACGCCTCTCCTTGCTTCACTTCACTCACTCCACCCCTGTTGTATGATGGGTCTCCAGATTCCATCTCGACCACCCATTCCTGCCTTTACCCCCACTATTAGATCAAATCATATGATTTGATCTAAGGCATCCGTCCGTGCCGTCTTCTTGATCGTTGGATCACTAGATCCAATGATCCACGAACCGTCCACTGCCTACAGTCACACCCTTCCCCAAGCGTTATGCATGCGTATCCCTCCGCCCCCTTCCTATTATAGAAACCACTCCAGCCACGCTCCTCCTCTCCTAACGCCTCTACCATACTGCCCGTAGTTCTGGCATCTTCGCATGCCTCATAAACGCCCTCTCTATTACTCCATTATCTCAGCACTGTTGTTTCAAAAACCCTCGACACCTTGCCAGAAACTGACCACCACTTCCTATTAAATGCCCCCCTCTGCCACCTCCATCCCTCATCCACCATTCACAAGGCTTTGGTGCAGCTTCTTCCACCCTCTGATTATAGCGGAGGGTGGCCTGTCGAGGCGATGACCGCCATCCAACCTTTGGTGTGATCCATGGCCTTCTGGCCATGTTGTGTCCACCTCCGTGCATCGCCAAGCCCCATGCTCAGGCTGAGCATGTAGAGCGACGACCCCGAGCTCCAAAGGATCTCATCCCAGGTCACCTCTAACGCCAAAATCCCCTCTCCGATGAGGTACCCTTCTCCTTCCTAGTTTCTAATTTTCTTCTAATTTTTCTAACATCTATCTTCACCCTCATCGATCTCTGATCATATTCCGAGCTTCACCTCACTGCCAACATCTTCGTGCCACCCTCTGCCATCTCCTTCCCTTCTCCATGACCCAGTCCACCCTCCGTCACCTTCTCCTCTGCTTCGCTGGAGGAGAAGCACCTAGGTCCTCCAATCCCTCTACCTCCGATGGATAATCATCCACCCCACTTCACTTCACGCATGCACAATATGCTTCGGCTATACCTAACCCTTGCAGGATCTTCATTGCCTGGAGCTCGCACCGGAGCCCCGTCGAGCATTTCTCCTTCAACGAGGCTTCATCGATCAGCCATTCTAATCACTCCTGAAGCCTCGCCGCACCTCCAGTCCCTTCGCCCGAACCTCAGGAAGCTTCTTCGAACCTCATACCGAGCGTTTGGAGTACGGAGTAGCTCCTAGGAGGTTGTTGGACATGCGAGCCCACGGCAAGCCATTATACAATAAATGTTATTGCAAATATCATTCCCTAATCTGAAATGAAGAATACATAATTTGCATAATAGGTCCCATAGTACAGTTAGGGTTATGTACCATGGCCATTTTAATGATCATACAGTTGTTGATTCAATTATTCAATCATAGAGGTTGGTGCTCAGATGAATATCTAATGAGTTAGATTGAGGACTCATCAAGCACCGTCAAATGATTATTAAGACACGATCTCCAGCCTGAGTAGGAGATGGCAATCCTTTCTCAATTAGGATGATATCTGACCGACCTCTTGATGCAGGTCCTCTACATAGGAATAGAGATTCGGAGGTGTCAGATTAGTTAAGTCAAAGAGTTGATTTAAGGAGATCGAGATAACCAAAGTCCAATATCGTATGCTATCATAATATAGGCACGCATCCTCTGACCGGAGACAGATGTGTTACTATATGTCTGAGTATGTACATTTGGCAAACCAATAGGTTGATGACCTAACCAAGGTCTATACACCAGCGTTGGTGTGCATATAAGGGCATATGAGTAATACGATCTCTCAAAGGGATCATACAGGTTCATTACTGAACCAGAAGACATGAGCTCACTCATGAGATATTGGGAAGAATAAAATTCTATAAGCATGGTCGTATCTCTTTGGAAGCTTGATTTAATTTGTAGGTTTGATATATACTTTTGGAAAATATATGATGAAGAGCTAGGTATGATATATGCTTTTCGAAAGTATATGATCGATACCAACTCACAATGATCAAAATGAGAAACTTACTGATAAAACCCTGAAGTAGACAGTATAAAGTTGATCTAATACTTCAGGTTTATTCTGAGTCTTCCAGTATGCAGGATGTACAGGTACTGGGAATACCTGAGGGTGATGTGATCATAAACGATTGTATAACCATGACGCTTCCATTCATAGGGAGTGATGAAACGGGTCTGGATTTTAGTGACTCCTCTCAGTAGAGAAGTAATCTGATCTTGATCCAAATGTTGGACATTGATCTGAATGTGATTCAGATACAATAACAAGATTATATTTGCGGTCTTGATTTAATCAAGCATCTATGGGAGGCCCGAGATCTGGATTTGAGATGTAATCTCAATATCCAAGTCACTATACATGGAACAATACAATCGCCCTGTACTTATCTCCAAGTATTCGCGGAGAAAGCGCATTATCCTTAAAAGAATTCATAGATAATTCTACTGTTGATATATGTATCCGAGCATTGAGATAATGGATAATTAAATGAGATTTAATTATCATGAATAATATGAATTTGATTCATATTATAAGGAGAATAATATTAGATAATTAAATGTGATTTGATTATCAAACATGTTAATAATGTGAATGTGATCCATATTATTTGGGAACATGAGAATAGAGATCCAAGATGATTAAATATGATTTAATTATCATGGATATGATTAATGTGGATAGCACTATCCATATTATTCATAAATATATTATAAATGTGATTTATAATTTATTAGAGAGAGCTAATTATAATTTATATTTGTTAATTAATTATTGATGTGTATTGAATACACATTGTATAATTAATTGAAAATGTAAATTATATTTGTTTTGGGTTGTGTATGTGATTCACAATTTTTCAATGGCAAGATTACAATATTCTTAAAATTAATTATGATTTATTTTTGAAGAATAAATCCCAACAAAAGGTGTTGGAATAAATAATGGAGAAATTCAAGGAGATATGCAATCTCATGGAAATCCATGAGATTGCCCCACTTGGTATATGGTGGGCGGCTACCAAGTCCTATGAGGAATTGGTGGCCGTCCACCCTATTACTTGGGGAGGCATGATCTCCATTGAATTTCTCTCCTTATTTGATTGGTTTAATTTTAGGATTGATGTATATTTGATTTATCAAATATATTTAATCTAAATTAAATCATAATTTGTTGGTTTTTACAAACAACAATCTTGACCATTGGATTGACATAAACAAATCTCAACCATTGATTTTATATGTCCCATGGATTGAGATCCATGGATCCCAAAACCCTATAAATAGAGAGGCATACCATGCTCTCTTGGAACACACATGCTATCGTAGCACATCTCTCTCTCTCTCTTTCTCTCTACACGCCTACTCTCTCTCCATCTCTCATGGCTGTCCACCATGGATGCCCTAGAGAGAGTCTCCATCGTCGCAGCATCGTTGTTATGCTACCCGATCGTCTGCTCGTGGATCTCCGTCTCCTTCGGTGTGCCTCACACGTGAAGAAGATGTCGTATCTCGTGTGTTGAGATCAGGAGATTCCTCGCTTGGATCATCAACATGGATTGCGAGAAGTACGCAATTCATCCCCGCGCTCGCAAGCGTCTCCTCCATCGGATCGGACTTGAGACAGGAGGTCTCTTCGCTTAGATACTCGATCGCAATCACGCTTCAAGAGGTAATCCTGTTACTTGTTTGTGGTTTAGACAAAATGATCCGAGAAGTGTTCTTGGATCATGTGGTTTCGTCGCATGAAAAATTTTTAAATTTTGTTGCATAGAACAACTAGTGCGACTAGTCGTTCCTCATCATATTCGATACAACGCTCATGCTTCCATAATGTGCTTGAGGATCTAACCATATCCTTCAAGTGGTATCAGTGCCTTAGGTCGAAGGTTTTGGATACGATCCATAAAACCGAAGGCGACTTGGGTTCGTTAAGGTTGCGAAAGTTTATCACATTTCATTTTCGCATCTCTGTTTAGTGTAATTTTTCGGCCTGTATAAATTGTATAAACACAAAACTAACATTGGATTTTGTTCCCCATTAGATAAAGAAACCATAGGATCTGAGTTTACGTAATTTGGATTCCGTTTGCTCTAGATATGGTCAATTTAACGAACATGTATTCACCATTACGGGAACTGCGAATCTTAACGTAATTAAGCAGTTAATTATAGCTTAGAAATTCCTTGAAATGCGTTAAAATCATATAAGTTCTGTTATAAATCAAATTAGCAAACTTTGAAAACTTACTTTGCTTAATTTGGATTTAAATTGATTGAGATATGCTAATTTTAGTAAGTAGGGGTCACTGTTGAAATTACTTTCCTAATCAAGAACCATGTGATTGTCAATTAGTGAAATTAATTGTTAATTTCATGAAATAATTATGGAAAATATTTGAGAAATATTGGATGATGATTATTTCCTCAATTGACTTGGCCTCAACTAATAGATTGATTAGATTTGATCTAGATCAAAATTGGAAACACAATCATCAAACTTCTTGCTTGAATAGGATTGGGAATTTGTCTAGCAAATTTCCTTATAATCAAAAATATTTTGATTATTACTATATGGTATAACTTCGGTTGAAGAACCGATGATCATCTCAAGTACACAATCATTGACTCGGCATTATTTTTTCCCAAGGCGAATATGGTGTCTAGTCGGGGATCGCTGGGGTAGCGGGTTGCAACGTATGCGGTCCGTCCCACTCCCGCCGATACTGGCCATGATAACGGGTAGGGAATGAATGATGCCTGAGAGATCATGATGTATTTTTCTAATTATTAAAATTCGAATTAATACGTATTTTGAAATAATACCATATATTCAACTAAAATCAAGTTTGTTGATTGAATTGGATTGAAAATTAATTTAATATGATTAAGTTAATTGTATCCAATTAAAACACTCTATTGTGAATAGAGTTGTTATTTCCCATGGAAGAATTAATCGTAATGAATATGATTCATAATGATTAATTAGAATTTGAATATGATATGGAGGATCACATAAGTGACATCCATGGTCTTCCGTCAAGGCGAAGGGTTTCGTCGCCAGATATTATATGTAGGAGACGTCTGTCCGAAGTGACAGCTCCTGCATATGATCCATTTAGATCAGGCTCGTCGCTTCTCGAAAGAGTAAGGTTGTATGCGTAGTGACCCCAATATCGGGTCTTCATATTATTGGGGCGATATTGGATTGCGCATAGCGAGTTGTATTCCTGTTGACGGTTGGTTGATTAATGACGGGTCAACATCACCTTAGGGGTGGTGGGCTCGGGTGTTAAAGACCGAATTGGGAGATGCAAGTTGTACTTGCAAGGCGGAATGTGTTCCCGCTTCTTTTTATCCGAGTTACAGGTTTTCATATTATTGAGATGTAACAAAGATAAGGAAAGAGATCCCAGATCTTGCTTGAGATATAGTGGTAAGTATATCTCTTACATTGAAAGTGATTAAGGGAATGAACTTTCATTGTTGACATGGTAAGGCAACTTTGATATAAAAAAATTCCTAATTCAAAGTAAAATATGTATATATAATATATACACTTATGCAAAATTCTTATTTCAGATAATCCTTCTTTAATACCACTCAATGTTATACTCAAGAATAACCAGTAGAATATCATGGATTGGACCTATAATCCAGATATTGTACTTGCAATTGGACACATAATGTATGTGGTTGCAATGTGCAAGTTTCCTCATAAGAATGAGGAATGATAATTAAATAGACAATAGGACTAAAACCCTAGGGTTTGTATGTCTCTGTAAGTCTTGATCTCATCGAATGTACTTTTGAAGTGACATGTCGATAATGATTGTAATTATCAAATAATCCTTATAAAATCTAAGAAGATGTTCTGGCATACATATATGCTCTCGACATATAATCATGAATGACATGGTTCTCTGCATTATGCAGAATGGTGGCTCTATAGGAGATGATGTATTCAAATTGTTTGAGTACCTACCTGAACCTAAGTTTTTAAGAGTTTAAATGGATGTAGATATGATGAGTGTCATCATTCTACTATCTATACTCTAGTCATTCATGAAGCCTCATAATATTCATATTGTATGAATTAAATGAAGCATGTACTCTTATATTGAAATTTTTATTTTAACATAAGAGATCCTTGGTCTTGAGCAATGGTTGCTTATAGATAAAGGGAGCGCAGTGGAAGCATGGGTTGGACCCAAGAAGGAAGTATAGTCAAAAGGTTGACTGTACTTCTGTGACTTCCATATGACATCCAAATAGTTGGATAAATGCCAATACTGCAATAAGTTGATGTGTTGATAGTATGACTATCAAATCTATCTATAATCCTTAGAGAAGGAATCAGATAATACATCAGAATAATCTACATATAATCATTGAAATTCACCTACTTATTTGATAAGATAAAGTCTAATAATTGTATCTCAACCTTCTAATGACACTTGTTGATTGCATATGTATTAGAAGATTAGAAATTTGATCTTAAAGGTTTAATAGCCATCCACGTGGATATTGATGCAATTGTTGCAACAATCTCTATTGGATTGATAGGCTTCATAATTTCAGTGGGAGAGCCCTTAGTCTTAGAGAATGTCTCTATGACCCAGATATTAGAATAAATTCATTGTTTGTTTCTAAATATTAGAAATAAACATGAATTCTTTAATATACCTATCATAAAGAGTTATGATGGAGATATTTCAGATAGTAATCTAAAAATCTTATGGTCTCTACTAAATTGGAAAATTAATGAATGGTTCACTAACATTTCTAATACTGAAATTAAACCTTAGAAGATCAATAGGAGGATGAAGATCATCTGACAATGATCTGGAATCATGTTTTGGACATATGTCTGTTGATAAGATCAATAGACAAGTAAGAGATGAAACTTTAGAATGTCTAAAATTTCAAAACATGCATACTTATGAATATTGTATTCAAAGTAAAATGTCCAATGCACCCTTCTTTGGGAAAGGTGTAAGATGTCAAGGTATTCAGGATCTCATACATATTGATGTATGTGAATCATCTATATCATAGTAAACATTATGGATATGTGATATCTATTGATGATTATTTGTGATATGAAATTTCTTCTCTTCACCTAAGAAACCTTTGAAATGTTCAAAGATTTCTCAATTTTGGTTTAGAACCAAATTTTGAAGGAAGACGAAATGAATTTGATCTAACCAAGGTAGCTTGTACCTATTAGATGAATTCAATGAATGCCTTATGGAGATGTGAATATCATTCCTATCTCAATCCTCTTAATGAACCTTAACTCAATAGAGTTGTAGGGAGATACAATTGATCATGTGTGACATGATTTGATAAATGATTAATCTTAGCATAATTATCTCTTAGTTTCCAAGTATATATATATATGTGGTAGAGACTACATTATATATATATCCTTAATAAGGTTCCATGTGATTAAGCTAGAATCTGGCACTGGAGATTGCTACTTCATTAGGAAAAAGGATGGTATTATATACCTACTTTATGACCTTGAGATTCTTAAAGGATCTCATCTCTAAGAATGTGATTCTTAGAGGATGACTCTCTTAAGAATCAAGATGAAAATGAAGTAAAGGAACTCATTTAATCTTGAGAAGATAATGAGACTCCTAAAATCAGAAATTAAAAGAATAATTGAAGATGAAACACTAATACTTCTTCAAATAAGTTTGAGGATGCATTCCATGTGTCAGTTAAGTCTGAAAATGATCGCACTTAATATGATGAAACTCCTGAGGATCATGACATGGAAAGATGGATGTTAGCAATAAAAGTCTAATGTAGACTTCATATACAAGTCTTGTATATGGACCCTCGAGGATCCACGTATATTGGTGAGACCCATTAAGGTGTAAATGGATCTTCAAGAGGAAGAGGGAACCTGATGAGAAGGTAGAGACCTTCAAAGCATGGTTCATAGCCATGAGCTACACACCGAAGAGAAGACATCGCTTGCGATGAGACTTGCTCTCCAGTGACCTTGCTTTAACCCATCAGAATATTGCTAACTATAGCTACACAACTTGACTATGACATCTTCATGATGTGAGTCAAGATTGCATTCCTCTATGAATACCTCTCTAAGGATATTCATATGAAGTAGCCCCAGGGCTTCATGGTTGAGGAAAGAAAGGTGTGCAAGCTAAAGAACTCCATCTTTGGACTCAGATAAGCTTCTTGTAGTTGGAACATAAGATTTGATGAAATTATAAATGTTATGATTTCAGATAAAATCTTGATGAACCACGTGAAGCTTAGTGGGAGTGCCATTGTGTTCATCGTGCTGAATGTAGATATTATCCTAATCATTTGGAATGATCTAAGGATAATAATAATGTGTTTTATAATCTAGTTATCCCATACCTAGAGATATGATCTCAAGGATACCTCTTAGATCTTAGTTATGAAGTTGTTCAGAAGTAAAGAGAAGAGGATATTGGGACCGTCACATTAGTAGTACACCTTGGACTTATTTCATTTTCTGGAAAAATCCAAGAAAGGATTCCTTTCCTTAAGATATGGTGGTGACCTATCTAAAGGGATAGCATCTCAGAGAGTTGAGGAAGTGAATGCTAGAACTGCTTGCACTTGTGCATCAGTTACAAGAAGCTGAGTGTATGCTAGATGTGCAAAAGAGCCAAATGTCTGCCATGCAGTGGGAGTAGTAATCTGTTACTAATCCTACTATGGAATAAAACACTTGATTGCAGTAATAACAATATCTTCAAAGATGGTGAAACTTAGAGATAGTGATCTCAAAGTCTTATCTTCAAAAGTTTAAGATCTTGTAGATAGTGATCTATAAGGGTCTTAACTGTAGATACCTTAGAAGATAGAGATCTCCAGGAATGAAGGTATTCTAATAAGGATTATGGACATACTGGTTATAATAATTATCGAGCTATAGTGTCAAGGACACTATAACAAAATTGAGTATTGGTTGCATAAGATGCAACATTCGCATTGGATGCGAGCACTGTTACTAGGGAATATGCAAGTGCCGTAAAAGGACTTGGCGTAGTCTCTTGGGAAGAGAGTGACTGATCAGCTTACTAGCTATTTTCTAAATAGCCTATGATTGTCACATGAGTGTGGGTTTAAATGATTAGCCCATTAATGGCTCTTTGGGCTAGTGGGAGATTGTTGGACATGCGAGCCCACGGCGAGCCATTATGCAATAAATGTTATTGCAAATATCATTCCCTAATCTGAAATGAAGAATACATAATTTGCATAATAGGTCCCTTAAAACAATTAGGGTTATGTACCATGGCCATCTTAATGATCATACAGCTGTTGATTCAATTATTGAATCATAGAGGCTGGTGCTCAGATGAATATCTAATGAGTTAGATTGAGGACTCATCAAGCACCGTCGAATGATTATTAAGAGATGATCTCCAGCCTGAGTAGGAGACGGCAATCCTTTCTCATTTAGGCTGATATCTGACCGACCTCTTGATGCAGGCCTCTGCATAGGAATATAGATTCGGAGGTGTCAGATTAGTTAGGTCAAAGAGTTAATTTAACGAGATTGAGATAACCAAAGTCCTATATCGTATGCTGTCATAATATAGGCACGCATCCTTTGACTGGAGACAGATGTGTTACTATATGTCTGAGTATGTACATTTGGCAGACCAATAGGTTGATGACCTAACCAAGGTCTATACACCGACGCGTTGGTGTGCATATAAGGGCATATGAGTAATACGATCTCTCAAAGGGATCATACAGGTTCATTACTGAACCGGAAGACATGAGCTCACTCATGAGATATTGGGAAGAATCAAATTCTGTGCGCATGGTCGTCTCTCTTTGGAAGCTTGACTGAATTTGTAGGTTTGATATATACTTTTGGAAAGTATATGATCAAGACCTAGGTATGATATATGCTTTTGGAAAGTATATGATCGATACCAACTCCCAATGATCAAAATGAGAAACTTACTGATAAAACCCTGAAGTAGACAGTATAAAGTTGATCTAATACTTTGGGTTTATTCTGAGTCTTCCAATATGTAGGATGTACAAGTATTGGGAAAACCTGAGGGTGATGTGATCATAAACGATTGTATAACCATGACGCTTCCATTTCTAGGGAGTGATGAAACGGGTCTGGATTTTAGTGACTCGTCTCAGTAGAGAAGTAATCTGATCTTGATCCAAATGTTGGACATTGATCTGAATGTGATTCAGATACAATAAGAAGATTAGATTTGCGGTATTTTTTTAATCAAGCATCTATGGGAGGCCCGAGATATGGATTTGAGATGTAATCTCAATATCCAAGTCACTATACATCGAATCGCCATGTCCTTATCTCCAAGTATTCGCGGAGAAAGCGCATTATCCTTGAAAGAGTTCATGGATAATTCTATTGTTGATATATGTATCCGAGCATTGAGATAATGGATAATTAAAAGAGATTTAATTATTGTGAATAATATGAATTTGATTCATATTATAAGGAGAGTTATCTTAGATAATTAAATGTGATTTGATTATCAAACATGTGAATAATGTGAATGTGATTCATATTATTTGGGAACATGAGAATAGAGATCCAAGATGATTAAATGTGATTTAATTATCATGGATATGATTAATGTGGATAGCACTGCCCGTATTATTCATAAATATATTATAAATGTGATTTATAATGTATTAGAGAGAGCTAATTATAATTTATATTTGTTAATTAATTATCAATATGTATTGAATAAACATTGTGTAATTAATTGAAAAAGTAAATTATATTTTGTTTTGGGTTGTGAATGTGATTCACAATTTTTCAATAGCAAGATTGCAATATTCTTAAAATTAATTATGAATTATTTTTGAAGAATAAATCCCAACAAAAGTTGTTGGAATAAATAATGGAGAAATTCAAGGAGAAATGCAATCTCATGGAAATCCATGAGATTGCCCCACTTGGTATATGGTGGGCGGCTACCAAGTCCTATAAGGAATTGGTGGCCGTCCACCCTATTACTTGGGGAGGCATTATCTCCATTGAATTCCTCTCCTTATTTGATTGGTTTAATTTTAGGATTGATGTATATTTGATTTATCAAATATATTTAATCTAAATTAAATCATAATTTGTTGGTTTTTACCCACAACATTCTTGACCATTGGATTGACATAAATCAATCTCATCCATTGATTTTATATGTCCCATGGATTGAGACCATGGAACCCAAAACCCTATAAATAGAGAGGCATACCATGCTCTCTTGGAACACACATGCTATTGTAGCACATCTCTCTCTCTCTCTACACATCTACTCTCTCTCCATCTCTCATGGCCGTCCACCATGGATGCCCTAGAGAGAGTCCCCATCGCCGCAGCATCGTCGTTATGCTGCCCGATCGTCTGCTCGTGGATCTTCGTCTCCTTCGGTGCACCTCGCTCGTGAAGAAGACGTCGGATCTCGTGTGTCGAGATCAGAAGATCCGCCGCTTGGATCATCAACATGGATTGCGAGAAGTACGCGATTCATCCCCGCGCTCGCAAGCGTCTCCTCCTTCGGATCGGACTTGAGACAGGAGGTCTCTTCGTTTAGATACTCGATCGCAACCACGCTTCAAGAGGTAATCCTATTACTTGTTTGTGGTTTAGAAGAAATGATCCGAGAAGTGTTCTTGGATCATGTGGTTTTGTCACATGAAAAATTTTTAAATTCCGCTGCATAGAACAACTAGTGCGACTAGTCGTTCCTCGTTGTATTCAATACGACGCTCACGCTTCTGTGATGCGCTTGAGGATCTAACCATATCCTTCAGAGGTCGCTAGATCCCCTCCTTCTCTGACGGCCCTTGTGATGCCACGTACTCAGACCGAGCCTTACGCCTAGCCTCCAGGCTCGGGTCCACCGAGCCGTACACTGAGCATCCACGACACCTCACGTGGCCCAAAGCTACTACGCCTCCCGAACCTATCCCCCGCACGTGGCTAGCACTTGTAGGGTTGGGTAATTTGCATCGAAGACCCTGCAAGATTCTGATATTACAATTTGGTCCCCATATGCGTACCTTAGTGTGTGGTTGGGTATTTTACAAGGAGGCCCTTCAGGTTTTATGAAATTGCATAATGGTCCCCGCGTACAATGGAAAATTTACAGAGGGCCCCCTCTGGCTTTTGCAAGTAGGTCCCTTCAGGGACCTATTTGTAATCATTTTTCTTTTATTTCTCGCATTTTTATTATATTTATGCCCCTACATTGTTTCTTTCATAACTTGAGCATTATAGATCCAAATTGCACGATTTCAGTGTCATTTTGTTGCTTATTTAATTTTATATCTAATGGCATAGTTAGATTTTTTATTTGGCACTGATTTAAATGTGATAAATTTTTAATGTTAAATTGTGTCCCTTGCACTATATGCCTCTACCATTAATAGAAGCTTACATGTAATTTTTATGCTCATATTGACTCCGAATCTGAATCATATTCTATGCTCATATTTTCTAGGGCATATTTGTAATTCATCTTTTGCATGCCTATCCTTTGCATCTATTCATTAATTCTGAACATGTATCGTCTTATAATTCCATTGAAAAATAAAAAAAATACATGCATCATTTAATTTGCATTTTATTGTGTGCGTCTGCATCAAGGCCTAAAATTGAGAATCTATTCACACATAAATCTAATAGACCAAAATTTGATAAATATATAAAAGAGGCCCGTATCCCTGTGTTCGACCTTGGTACACTTACCAAGTAAAATAATGTCCATATATTCGAAGGTGTGGTCTCTTTGCATGACCGAAATCCGCCTCCTGTACTACGACATCTCTTTTCCCTTAAAGAGGCAGATTTCACATTCATCAGTATATTAGGGTAGTGCGTTGTACCAAAAATGCACCCAAATTGTTGTAGGTGGATATACTGCTCTTCATTTGCATTTACATGGAAGCTGGGAAGAAGTGCCAAGAGGTGAGGCTCAACTTGAAGTGTGCGTGGATTGCTGGAATTTGGATCCACCCATTGACTCGACTGGCTCCAGTGTTGTACGCCCCTTTAAGAGTCAGCTTGGGTCGCTCTTCTCTAGGATCGTCTGCTGGGCCTCCACGACCTCCACCTGCTCATTCTTCTTCTCCTCATCCTCCATGGGGATTTTCTCTTCCTCTCCTCAAGTCGTCAAGCATGTCTTGGAAGGAGACCTAGGCCAATGCCTGGTCGGTGAGCTGTTGATGTATCGCCTGGATGGAGGTGAGGAGCTGGGCATTCACGCCGTTTTGGTCTAGCTGGCCATGTTCCGGATATGGTTGGGGTGGGTTCTGCAGTCCCTTCCCATTTCCTCGGGAGCCATCTCTGTGTTTGTTTCTGATTCTGAATCCAATAGAATTTCTAGCTCCAGATCGAGCACTTCACATGGAATGATGGCTCGAGAAGTTTGAATTGAAGCACAAGATGTAATGAATTGGTTTGTGTTAAGATCAACACAAAACTTCATTAAAAATGGCGAAGTGTAAGGAGTGAAATCTATTACCATCCAAAATGGACAGATTTTGGGACAAGAGTGATCCCGATTTATTGGAGAAGACAGGGAGTCTGGAGATCAGTTCACAGAGTTTGAACCATGTTCTCAGAAATAATTGGCGGTGATGAGCATATCGAATCAATGTTGGTATCGATGGGGACCCAACTAAACCATCCATGTATCGCCATCTCGAACGTCAAGAGGAAGATCAATTTGGAGGAATGATACGGGGGTCGAACAAAGAATAAAGGGAATGTAAAATAGTAGAAGGCTTGAAATGAGAAAGGGGTCAAAGGAGGAATCAAATAGAAGAAAGTGAAAAAGGCATACAATGGACAGGACTGATCTTTAAACCTTAATCTAATTACAACAAATACAAAATAAGAATGGATTCACCCACTCAACCCATGTGAAGCCATAAGATTTTGGCTATTTTTATCTTTTCAATTTTATTGTTATTTTCTAGTAATCTTATAACAAGACCTTAAGTACGCTAACCCTATAGGAGTGTGTGTAATCCCAAGCAAGCACCCTGTACTTCTTCCACCTACTTTGTAACATGTGATCTGCGCATTGAAAGGTCCTTGATCTCGTGCCTGGGTGGCTACTCAACCTATGAAACTGAGAGGGGAAGCTGATAGGTGAAACCAATACTTGGGACCTTGCTCGCAATGGAATCACCCGTAAGCATGCAAGGACCTACTCGGATGCAAACCGATGAGACGAACACACCCGTGAGGGCATGGCCAAAGCTTAGTACTTCATACTAAGTTGGGTGCTCCACACAAGGTGGGAACACCGTGCTCGATGAGGCCCTACTCGATAATGTACAATAGAGGCGCCAATACTTCGCCAACCCAGGTGATAATCAAGGCACCACAGATCGAGATTTGGGCTCTTATCCTTAGTGAGTCGTGCTTCGCTTTGTCTGGAATGTACCTGAAAACAATGTGGTCTTTATGAGCCTCAAACAATGAATGGTTCATTACGAATTTTGATTAAGGTCAAGTTTATTTAGTCGTCCCTTTTTTAATTTTTGGGTTTTCAATTTTTTGAGTATTTTTCATAGCAGGCCACCTAAGATTTTTTTGTATTTTTCCTTTATGTCCAAAGTGATATAAACACAGGGGAGAGAGGACGGAAAAGCCATGCAAGTTGTCACTAAGATGGAAATATCTCCTTAATGACTAATGATGCATGCAAAGATAGAATTACTTACAATGCTTCCCAGCTCTCTCCATACGGGATTAAGGGCAATCTTGAAATAATTACACTATATAGCGATATGCAGAAGCGAGAAAATATACTAAACAATAGCTGCTATTATCGAGAATATTAAAATGCTAATTATTTAGAAGTGATATCCATAAGCACGGTCTCTGAAGTGCATTGGTGTCCACTACAACAGATCCTGCAAGCGTTGTATAGCACTTCTCTCAGTGCTCGATCTCAAGTCCAAATAACCAACACTTATTGTTTACTAAGTCCAAGCGTGTATCACTATAGGTGCATGCAATATTATTAAGGCTTTGGACTTAGCTACCGAGTCAAGCAAACTAATGTATAAGGGCTCACTCACAGAAATAAATATAAACAAGTGATATTTACACCCATAACCCTGAGTAATTTTGCAATAACATTCATAACCCTGGATAATCACGAATTACACCGCAAACCCTGAATAAATGCTCCGTTTTACATCCATAACCTTCCGTTAGTTGAGTTCATTAAGTCAACTAGATGGTTGAGTTAATCTAAACAATATGTCATCTAACAGTTGAGATTGATCAAATGTAAAAAAATAAATAAATAAAATATTTTTGTATGGGGAATGAAGATCACAGGCAGTAGGGGGAGGACTTCGACATAGGGACTTCAGGGCACGAGGGCTTCGACGCGGGGAGGGGAGGGGCAGCTTGCAGAGGTTGGTGACGATGGGGGGCGGTTACAGAGGTGCTGGGAGGGGGTTCGTCCAAGGTGGAGGTTTCTAAGGTCGACATGGCGAGCGGTTGCAGAGGTGCTGGGAGGGAGTTTGTCCGAGGTGGAGGTTTCTAAGGTCGACATGGGGGGCGGTTGTAGAGGTGCTGGGAGGGGGTTCGACCGAGGTGGAGGCTTCTAAGGTCGACCGGGGCGGAGGCCTGTAGTTGCATAGGTGCGGGGGCAGGAAGAGTTCCAGAGGTGCGGAGGGAAGGGGGAGGCGGAGGGCGGTCCGCGGGAAATTAGATTTGGATGCAGGGGCGGGGGCCTGCAGTTGTAGTGGTGAGAGGCCATGGGGTGGGGGCGTCGGGGCGCTTGCAGGTCGATCGACAGGGGATTGGGTTGTGGGGGTGGGGGACTGCAGGTTGTAGGTCGGTCGGCGCGGGGGGTGGGGGTGTTGTGTTGGGCTTTGAGTAGCGGGGGTGGGGGAGGGGGGTTCTTCTTCGACGGGAGGCGGGTGGGTGTCTTCTTTGATGGGAGGGGGGAGCTTCAAGTGGCGGGGAGGGTCCTATGGGGTGGGATCTTCTTCGACGGGAGGGGGGCTTCAAGCGGAGGGGGGAGGGGTTCTTCAAGGAGGGTTCCTTCGAGCGACCGGGGGGCTTCTTCGACGGGAGTGGGGAGCTTCGAGCGGCGGGAGGTCTTCTTCAACGGGAGGGGGAGCTCAAGCAAAGCAACGTCAGCGGAGCAGCTCCACATGGTGGGTGCAAGGGGGAGGGAAAACGATGGTAGAGAAGGAGCTCACGAAGGGGGACGGGGGGGGACGATGGCATGCTGGGGGTTGCGTGCAGCCGACGTCGACGGGAGGGGGAGTCGAGCTGGTCGAGCAGGAGCTCGCTCGACGACATGGGGTAGAGCAGCTCGGCATGGGGGGAGGGGGAATGATGGCATGCTATTATAAATAGGAGTGGACTTTAGGGATAATTTTGTCTTTTTGTAACAGAAACCGTCAAATCTAACGGGTATTCAAAACGGAACTTGACACAGGGTTATGTCATATAAAGGTTAAGCATTAATCGGGGTTTCTCGTGTAACTCACGATTATCCAGGGTTATGAATGTTATTTCCAAATTACTCAGGGTTATGGGTGTAAATATCCCTATAAACAAAGGCGGAAAGCTCAAAACACGTAAGGCAAAATAAAATCAAGGTGACAACACACAAAAAATCAGATACGAAGCCCTAGGTGAACAGACATTCGGACACTAGACCTCGTGTGGTGAAGAGAGAGTAGTGTCTGAATTAATTACAAATTATTTTACAAAAATTGAATTCTCTCTCTCTCTCTCAAAAAATAGAAAATACAATGTGAAAGTCTGCTCTTTTCCTCCTTCCCTGCTCTTCTCTCATGCTCTCTCCTGGTCAGCTCACAAAGAGAAGCCCTACCTCCACTAGTCTCGGGTGGGCCACCTCCTCAAAGATAGCCCTCACCAAGCGATCCCTCGTAAGAAAGATTAACAAGAAAATGGATTAGAACAATCAAATAATTATAAAAGAAAAAATAGCATAAAAATATAGGTGAATAATGAACAACTATATATACAAGATGTGCTACAATCCGTTGCTCCCCAGCAACGGTGCCATTTGAAGAACCGAACGCCCGCAACACAGAAGAGATTCGTATGCTCCACATAAGGTGGGAGCGAAGTCACTGAACTAACCTCTCAGAGAGCCCAGGTGATCATCTCAACAATCAACCCACACAACATATCAATCAATGAACTAATAGGTGTGAATCAAAATTTACTATAAACCCTACAAATAAATGTGTATAGCGACAAGCAGAGTAGGGTGTCGAACACGAAGAACACATGATGTAGCACTCTTATATTATTTATCAATAAATAATGGATAAATAATACAAAGTATGTAGGTATATAGATATGCACAATATAAACCATTGTATGTGGGTTTTAAATTAAATAAAATAATTAACTGAATAGAATTAGTTTTATTTTCTTTTTATATTTACTAATTTTTAATTTCTTTTTAATTTACTATTATATAATGATAAATGAATTTATCAGGATTTATGTGTATTTATATAGACTAAGGTGAATATGTATTATAGCAATAGGTATAACTTTATAATAAATATAGAAAAATAGAAAATACTTGCAAGCACTATACTTTTTATTTTATATTATTTTTAAAGATATTAAAAATATATTTAGGAATTTATAGTAATTATAATAATATACTAAGTATATATGCTTATATACACTATATAAGGTAATATGAATATAAATATTGGCAAGAATAGTCAAAAATCAAAAAATGACATGTTTTGTGTATATTTCTCTAATTTTTATGATTTTTTAATTAATTTTGCTAATTTTTAGTGATTTTTAAAGTCCAAAATACACAAAATTAGGGACTTTTTAATTTGCCCAAATTGCTTTCAGATTTAAAAATACTAAGTAATGTCAAAAATTCTCAAGACTATTTTATATATTCTAATATATATAGGAATATAGGATACAAACAAATATTTTGAGTTTTTAGAAGAGTTTTTATATTTTTTGTGGGATTTTAGAGTTTTTTTTTATTTTTATGTCTTTCTTTTTTCTTCTTTTTGGCATTTTCAGTCTGGGGGTATGGATGAAAGGGATCTGACGAGGGTCTAGAGTAATCCACACAAGGCGGGATCACAATGTCGCTGAGGCGACCGCTCAACAGATCCCAGATCGATCAACAATTAATCCACAATAATATATGCAATGAATATCCAAAAAAATGTGGAGTTAAACTTTATTATAACTCTACATGTAAATGTGTATAGGTGTAAGTATAGGTAGAGGTCGAACACTGGGAGGCGAATGGTTGTATGTGATGGATACTTTATTCAATCCATTGTCCATGTCCTTTTATTGTTTTGTGGGTTTTGGGTTTTGTGATTTTTTATATTTTTGTTTTTATAATTTTTTTATTTTGTTTTTATATTTTATATTTTTTTATATTTTTAATTATAGAATATAGATATGTATATGTTTATATGTATATATAAATATATATAAAGAGATATATATATATATAAGAAGAGAGAGAGAGGAGTAATATGGTATATAGATATATATAGATATAAATACTTAAAATATACATATAGATATAATTTTTTTAGCTTTTTAATATTTTTCTAATTTTTATATTTTTCTGGAATATTTCTAATTTTTATGTATTTTTTAATTTCAAAAATGTCCACAATATAGGACTAAATATATAGCCGAACATAATTTGGGTTTTAAAAAATATAAAATAAACTCCAAAAATTCCCAAATTAATTTTATTGTATTAATAATAACATATAGATGATTATAAAAGAGAAAGATATATTTTTGGGGGTTTTTAAGGATTTTCTATTTTTTGTTGAATTTTGGGGCTTTCTGATTTTTTTTAATTTTCTTTTTCATGTTTTAGGGTTTTCATTTTCTGGTCTCAATATATATAATTATATCATATATGATTTTTTTGTAATTTTTCAAAAACATTTTCTAATTTTTTTGTATTTTCTAATTTAGACAGTACAAAAAGGGCTCCTATTTCATTTTTAATAATTAGGAAAAATGCAAAAAATGCAAACTAAAATATAGGCGTGGAAGAACACTGCATGGAGCATCTATCCTAATTTTTGTGAATTTTTAAAAGCAACCTAGGTATTTTTAATAAATGGATAAAAGATACAAAAATCAAACAGCCTGGCAGGGGCATTTTTGCAAATAGAATAAGTTCCAGGGGCATCCATGCAAAAATACATACTGGAATAAACATTTACTTTAATTTTAGAACTATTTTACAATAAACAAAAACCACCAGGGCTAAAGTGAAAATTTCACGCGCCTCACGAGGGACTGTACGTGAGGCGCGGAGGGACCTAATTGCAATTCCAATAAACTCAGGATCCTTTCTGCAAAATTTACAATTATTTTATAACATGCTATTTTATTTACAGAATTAAAAACTAAATACAAAAAAGGCGGGGGCTAAATGTGAAAATTACCCCTAAAGTGGGCGCTAATGGACGACTGGATGTGGGTCACTTGACATGTGTCACTCCCTCTGCGCCCGATACCGCTTCGCCGATGAAGCGCTAGGATTAGATATCCTGGCTGAGATCTACGGTGGCTGCTCGCTTCATCGGACGGCTGTGGTTTGCCATGGGACCTGCTCTCCATCCAACGGCGGAGATGACGGCTGGAAGAACGGGGAAGAACGCTCGCCTGGGCGAGCTTCTTCCGATGATGTCTCACGTCTCCGTCGACCTTTGATGCTCCAAGGTGTCCCAAAAGCTTCCTGGCAGGGTCCTCTTTCGCCTGGAGGTGTCGGATCGGTCGGAGGCACACTGGAGCACCGTCACGAGCTCGAAGAAGAAGCGGAGCTCCATGTACCTCCGCCCGCTTTTGATTCGTCTTCTGGCCTGTTTTAGCTCGCCTAACCTGCACAGAAAGGTAGAGGGGCTCGAGGGCGTCACCCTCGACCCGGGCTTTGAAGCTGAAAGCAAGCGGATGATGGTGGGTGGAGAAGCTCCGACGGAAGGCGGAGGAGGAGCTTCGATTCGCAGATCCAGATGGGAATCAGGTTGAACAAGGTGGCTGGGAGGTGGAGAAGGCGTAGGGGAACGAAATGAAGGTGGAAAGGTGGTCGGACAACAACGACGGAACTGCAGAGAAGTCGCCGGAGCTGAGCTTCGGCGAACTTCGAATTACCTATCCTACGCTAATCTAAGAATCTAAATGCGAAATAAAAGACAGATATAAAATGCTGGTACGAAAATCTACCTAGAAATGTAAAGGCGCAGCTCTTATACCTGGAGAGACTCCAAGGAGCAGGGCGGCTGCCGGAGCGCCACCGTGGGTGCAACCATCGCCATCTCCAGCCGATTCAAGGTGCCGGCGGCATCCCCCTGTCACGAGGAGCACACCTGGGACTGAATACAAGGAAGAAAATGGGGCTTGGCTGACCAAACTTGGGAAGAAGACGATGGTTCCTTATTTATTCGCAGAAGAGCACCCTTATTTGACCGGCTAAAATCGATGAATCGGGGCTATGTACAAAAGATCCAGGATCACGGCGGGGATCGCGGATGATCAGAGAATATTTCTCATGAAGAGACTGTTGTCGATGGAGCGATAAATTGAGCGGGAAAAAGGCAAGAAAATGGAGGAAGCGACAGGTCTGACGGGTCAGTCAGAGGCGCAGGGGCAGTTGACCGGAGGTCAACTTTCCCTGGCCCCTGATTGGTCCACATCGGACCGATCTTGACCTAATTATTTAACATAATAAATGGATTAATTAGAATTTACTTATAAAATAAGAAATGTTTATAAATTAATATAGTATTTAATTCTGATATTTTTTTATTTTTTTAATTATTGTATTACGGATTTATTTTAATAATGCATTTATAAGTATATTTATGTATATGTATTTTTATTTTTTTTATTTTATTTTATTATTTTATATTCTTATTTTATAAATTTATAACTTATTTTTATGAGTATAAATATAATTTTATTTAATTTTTATGAGTTTATTTACATTTTTAAATAAATGTGTTTGTGTATATGTAAGTATACTTATAGGTATTTTACCATATATTATATATATATTTATTTATTGAATTTTATTTGTTTTTATTTTGGATTTGTATTCTTAATAAGTTATACATAATATATACATTGTTATAAAAATATAAATGAATAAATAATAAAAGAATAAAAATCCCTTTTATTTATGTACATATAGGTAGCATAGGTATTTTGCCTAGGTATTCCCTAGGCTTATTTTATTTTACAAATTATTTTTGGTTTTATTCTAATGTCAATATGTACATGAATTATATACATTATCTACAAAATTCTAAAAATATGAATTTATAAAAATAATGAATATTGAATAAAATGAATATTTTAATCAGGTATTATGTACAAGAAGGGCCAAAAACCTAACTTCCGCAGATAGACTCCAAAAATTATGAAACCAATTTTATAAAATAGTTCTTGGAATGCTATATACAATTAAAGGTGAGTTTGGGTGATTTGGAGTTTTTATTTGCAAGATATGGGTCTGTGAAGTTGAGATTTTGGCTTTTTATTTTGTGTATAAAATGTACACTGTGTATTATTTTTGCACAAACTCAATTTCATATTTTTATTTACATTATCATCTATAACTTTTATGAACAAAGTTTCTTTATTTGATGAATAAATAATTATGTATAAAATAGGTGTCAAAAAATGTATAAATGAAGAAATAAATAAATGAGGTATTTATTATACTATTGGCCCTTATATCCCCCTACTTTATTCCTTATCGACCAATTCCATGCTGGCCTTGGTCTCGGAGTTCGGGTCATAAATTATTTGCAATATTTTATTCCTTTTTCTTTTCTTCTCTTTATTCTATAATTTTGGCATTAAAAACCTTATTTAATGTACAATAAATACAAGAACAATGAATGCTATTGTATACAAATTAATGCTATTTACATGCATTTGCTGGGGTTTTTAAGGCCAAAATGATAGAATAAAGGTGGTGAAATGGAGATTCGTCACCCCCCTATACTTGCCTTTGCTAGTCCCTAGCAAACACTTATGCAATAAGTACAAAAAGAACAAAGAATAAGAAGAAAAGAAAAAGCAAAAATAAAGAATTCAAAGAATAAATTGAATTGAACAGGATTATGAAACTTATCTGTACAAGATCAAAGTTTAGAGCTCAGGTTAGACCTTGGTGTGGGAATGTGTGTGGAACCTAGTCGGGAACCAAATTTAAAGCACAACAGCCTTCGAGAGTCACAGAACTTGGTTCAAATCACCTCAATAGCCAGGTTAGAACTTGCCTACATCATACGCAAACCCTTATGACTATGAAGCTGACTTGTACAGTGTAAGTGATAGTGGCTCTCCCCAACTGAAAATGACAAAGAGACTGGCTTCTCAAGAATGGCAACCCAATGATTCCCTAATCCAACAGCTCTTTCCTCGAGGAGCAGGGTATTCCCTTCTAAGTTCAAGTGGCATCCAACTCAAGAGGAGGAGGTAGAGAAAAGAATCGACGGTAGCCAGTGTAGCTACCTATCCTGGGATGCAGGACCAGTGTAGTCAAGTCATCCAGCTGCAGGCTCACGTGGTATAACTTTGATGCTCAAGCTTGCTTATTTTCTATACAACATATATACATACTCCAGCAGGTACTTTTATTTTTTTACAAGCATGTCCACTTTTTTTTTTAGTTTCATTTTTTTTCAACATACTATTTACAACAGCATTTACATAAGGACTTTTTCCTCTTGAGCCAGAAGACTATCCCTCTTTTGAAGCTTTATCGTAACCCACAATCTCCCGTCTTTAGACCTCATGGCTATTGGACCAGGTTGGGGTGCACTTCCCTCCCTAGACGAGGACGAATGTTTCCACCCGTGTGCGTGTCCAAGTTAGGTTACGGTCGACAAGAGTCATACATGTGTTTCAAAAAGTTCTAGTTAGTCCACTAAGGTGACTTGAACCCAACCCTGAGTTCTCAAAGAATTAAGTCTGCATAGACGTGAAGTACCTTAAACCTAGTTCCATAAAGTTCCAGTGCAGTTAGGTGCAGTAAGGTCCAACCAAGCTCCAATCTTCGACTTTATTAGACTAGTTCAATCATCAAGCTCAATGAAAGAATATGAATGCTATGCAAATGCTATTTACAAATATGCAAAGAATAATGTAATTTTTCCAAGAATTTGAAAACAAAGAGAAGAATTTTTACACAAAGAATTTTTTGCAAATAATTTTGGCACTCAAAGTATAAAATATGTACAACTATTTACACGGGCGTGCCGCTTTATTTTACAAGAATTAAGAGTTTACAATATAGTTTTTATTTATAGGTATATATGTACACTTATTAAAGAATTTTGTTTATTTTTATTTTTATTTATAATAATAATATATATATTATTTTAATTATTTATCATATGTGACTATTCCTCAAACTTATTTGACACAAATTTTTCAAACAATTTTTGAAAACTATAGTCCAAAAGAATTTTTACAAACATTTTTACAAACATGTACACACATTTGAAAATCATTTTGCAAAGGTTTTCAAAACAGTATATACAGATTTTTCAAAATATTTTTGCAACCATTTTTCAAACCATTTGCAAATCATTTTTTCAAACATTTTATTTCACACAAAAAAGAAAATTTTTGCAAACCACACATTTTTACACAGGTTGAAAACATGTAACAAAATATTTTCAAAATAGTTTTCAATAAATGTTCACGGAGATTTTCAAACTATTTTTCAAACATTTTGCAAAAAAACATTTTCACCTGATTTATTAATCAGTATATACAAAAAGAATTTGAGGGATATTCACATCTTTTTATTAAGGTTTTTTAATGAATTTTTAAAGAATTATTAGCCATATTATTAATAGGATACGAAAGTAAGAGTTATGGCTAAAGTATATACATAGTTATACGACCCCCCTATACTTAGCTTGAGCTATGTCCTCATAGATCGAAAAGAAAAGAGAAGACATAACTCGTACTGAGTATAGACAAGTCTAAAGAATATATGAATAAGAGACAAAGGAAATAGAAGTTGACCGTCCCCCCTATACTTAGGATCAAGTAATCCTAAGTATAGCAGACTGTACACAAAGCAGGGAGGGTCAAGGGTGGGAATAAACAGATCAAAGAACTAACAAATCAGGGGTGCACCCCCCTATACTTAGGACAAAGTACGTCCTAAGTAAAGAAAACTGACACAAAGGGGCGACACCTTTTATTTAGATACAGAAGATAGAAAAGGAAAAGAATAAAAGAATAAAAGAAGAGATATATACAGATTGATGAAAAGATCAAGGAGAATATACGCATCACTCCCCCTATACTTAGGGTGACATATCCCTAAGTATAGGCAACAACAGGAGTGACGAAAATGTGCAAGGAAAGAACAACTCGGTGTGTGTCCCCCTAAACTTAGGACAAGATATGTCCTGAGTGTAGACACAAAGATATGGCGGTAGATCTGGGGCACACAAAAAACGTACTGGAGAAAGAAAGAAAAAGACACACATAGACAAGCGGTGAAAAAACTGGTGAAGTACAGGACGGTATCTGGTAAGCGACTACCGTGCTCTCATCGTCGTCTCCCTGTGAGAATGAGGACGCAGCCAGAAGGTGAAAAGACACCCTGATATGCAGTCAGGTGGGTGTCGGCTACCGGGGACACACATATCAGAAAGTAAAGATATCTGGTCCGGTAGCATGAAGCAGTCAATTTGCTCATATGGTCAACATGAAGGAACAAAGCCGATACCGTAAGACCGGGAGGAAGAAAGAGCAGTACCGACTCCTCCGGTCAATCATGGTCTCAGATAGATCGGAAATAAAGCATATGAGACTGTGTGATGCACGGTGGTGATATAATCTGAAAGTCACAAGAATATACCGAGCAACACAATAAGTGGCTCACGCTTGCGAGGGTCCTCAAGGTGAGCGGAATCAGAGAATAATCAGAAGACTCGGCTCCATGCTCCAACAGAAAGGAGACACAACCAGGGATGAAGCCGAGTTCTTAGAAATGATGTACTCTCCCGCAGATAACCCTCGGGGAGTAGTACATGCTAAGCAATGAATAATCAGAACAGAAGCTCACCCTTGCAAGGGTTGTCAAGGAGAGCGGGCTCAAAAGAGCCTGATCCATCAGACGGATCAAAGGAACGGTCTCGGTAGGCGACAGATCGGCTACCAGCAGAAGAGACCGTCAAATTAAGAAAGCGTGGCAGCGTCCCGCAGATAACCCTCGGGGAACGTGCTGCCAGCTAGGCATGAAAACAGCAGGTATCAGGAGCTCAACATTGCGGAGGACCGTCAAGGCGAGCAGACTCAAAGGAGTCTAATCAGACAGGTCCCATGATCCGCAGATTGGATATACAACTCAAAATGGGACCAAAAACCATGTATATCATACGACTCGATTCCGTGCTCCGCAGATCGGAGACACAGTCAGCAGTGGAAACCGAGCGTAAAGAGAATGTCGCAGTCAGCTAGGCAAAGAATAATCAGAACATGTCTCTACCTTGCGAGGGCCGTCAAGGATAGAGAATTGCTCAAAGGAGCCGGATCCATCAGACGAACCCACAGATTATGTAGTCTCGAAAGACGGCAGACCGTCTATCAGCAGAAGAGACCAAGAGAGCTATACTGTGTCATAGCCTCTCGCAGATAACCCTCGGAGAGCTATGAACTAGGCATGGAATAATCAAAAAAGTGGAGCTCTGCCTTGCGAGGACCGTCAAAGAGAGCGGACTCAGATGAGTCTAGTACATTGGCCTCGTGTACTGACAGGTCAAGTACACAATCATAGGGGGAGGCCAATCAAGCATATCATCTGACTCGGTTCCAGGTCCCATCGCAATGGCGACCCAAGCAGTGAATGGAACCGCAGTCCTAGAAATTGTCACATTCTCCCGCAGATAGTCCTCGGGGAGGAATGCGAGCTAGATCAATGTAGGTCATGGGAATGCTGGTAGGTCATCTCAGGTCCTCAAAAGCAGACAATCATTCAATCATTTGGAGGCATAAGATCATGCAAGGGAGCAAATAATCATGTCATTCACCAAACATCCCTTGGGTCAATCCGGTCAGCTTAGATGGCACGAAAAATAGTCAGGAATCCTCTAAGTGCCAGTGTGGATCAGAGAGTCAGGAGATCAAGGATGGGTCAAATAGGACGATGAGAGATCCGCACACCTTTATCAGGAAGTCCAAAGTAGAATAATCAGTCAAAAAATCAAGATGGTTGGAACCTCAAGGTATATAGATCAATCAATGCTCATGAAATCATCACCAAACTATTGTATCACATCCTCAATCCGGTGTGCGAGAACTAAAATTCTTCAGTAATGCATCACACATATGCTCTATGCATCATCAAAAATCCTCAATAAGCTCATATGCTTGTATCCAAAACCAAATCCACCAGATCACTCTCAGCATCCTCAACATTATTGGCCCGACTTACACAGACAATCTGTATAAATAATCCTCGATGCGGGCCTCATCATTATGCATAGCATTCCCGGGTAAAGGGAGAGATGATACGGGGGATACGAGGAAGATGGATAAGAAGGGTACACAAAGGGAAGTGGAGAAGCTGATTGAGCGGGCGTGCCAATATCATGGGTGGTAGAAGAGTGATACAGAGGGTACGAAGAGGGCGGGCGAGAAGGTCGAGACACATACAAAATTGGGTGTTCCACACAAGGCGGGAACACCGTCAAAATGGTGGTCCGAAGGGAGTGTTCTCCCCGAACCGGAGATGATGGGGATGATACGGAGAATACGAGGAAGATGGTGAAGAAGAGGGGAAACGAAGGATTCAGCGAAGAATGATTGAGCTCAAGCGCCAATATCATGACTCGATGCAATATGAAGATTTATATGTATAAGAGAGGTAAAGAGACTCAAAGATAAAAATGCATGACTCACACGGTCGGGACCGACTACTCTAAAAATGAAAGAAAAGCACAATGAACTCCAAGTCACAATCAATACACAAGGCAAACCCCCGATTCACCTATGGAGAAGCTCCGGCGGAAGGCGGTGGAGGAGCTTCGATTCGCGGATCCAGATGGGAATCCAGTTGAACAAGGTGGCTGGGAGGTGGGAGAAGGCGTAGGGGAACAAAATGAAGGTGGAAAGGTGGTTGGACAACAACGAGGGAACTGCAGAGAAGTCACTGGAGCTGAGCTCCGGCGAACTTCGAATTACCTATCCTACTCTAATCTAAGAATCTAAATGCGAAATAAAAGACAGAAATAAAATGCTGGTATGAAAATATACCTAGAAATGTAAAGGCGCAACTCTTATACCTGGAGAGACTCCAGGGAGCAGGGCGGCTGCCGGAGCGCCGCCGTGGGTGCAACCATCGCCATCTCCAGCCGATTCAAGGTGCCGGCGGCATCCCCCTGTCACGAGGATCACACCTGGTACTGAATACAAGGAAGAAAATCAGGCTTGGCTGACCAAACTTGGGAAGAAGACGATGGTTCCTTATTTATACGCAAAAGAGCACCCTTATTTGACCGGCTAAAATCGATGAATCGGGGCTATGTATAAAAGATCCAGGATCACGGCGGGGATCGCGGATGATCAGAGAATATTTCTCATGAAGAGACTGTTGTTGATGGAGCGATCAATCGAGCGGGAAAAAGGCAAGAAATGGGGGAAGCGACAGGTCTGACGGGTCAGTCAGAGCGCAGGGGGAGTTGACCGGAGGTCAACTTTCCCTGGCCCCTGATTAGTCCACATCGGACCGATCTTGACCTAATTATTTAACATATTAAATGGATTAATTAGAATTTATTTATAAAATAAGAAATGTTTATAAATTAATATAGTATTTATTTCTGATTTTTATTTATTTTTTTGAATTATTTTATTACGGATTTGTTTTAATAATGCATTTTTATGTATATTTATGTATATGTATTTTTATTTTGTTTATATTTTTTTATTATTTTATATTCTTATTTTATAAATTTATAACTCATTTTTGTGAGTATAAATACATTTTTATTTAAATTTTATGAGTTTATTTACATTTTTAAATAAATATGTTTGTGTATATGTAAGTATACTTATAGGTATTTTACCTATATATTATATATATTTTATTTATTTAATGAATTTTATTTGTTTTTATTTTGGATTTGTATTCTTAATAAGTTATATATAATATATACATTGTTATAAAAATATAAATGAATAAAGAATAAAAGAATAAAAATTCCTTTTATTTATGTACATATAGGTAGCATAGGTATTTTGCCTAGGTATTACCTAGGCTTATTTTATTTTACAAATTATTTTTGGTTTTATTCTAATGTCAATATGTACATGAATTATATACATTATCTACAAAATTCTAAAAATATGAATTTATAAAAATAATGAATATTGAATAAAATGAATATTTTAATCAGGTATTATGTACAAGAAGGGCCAAAAACCTAACTTCCACAGATGGACTCCAAAAATTATGAAACTGATTTTATAAAATAGTTCTTGGAATGCTATATACAATTAAAGGTGAGTTTGGGTGATTTGGAGTTTTTATTTGCAAGATATGGGTCTGTGAAGTTGAGATTTTGGCTTTTTATTTTGTGTATAAAATGTACACTGTGTATTATTTTTGCACAAACTCAATTTCGTATTTTTATTTACATTATCATCTATAACTTTTATGAACAAAGTTTCTTTATTTGATGAATAAATAATTATGTATAAAATAGGTGTCAAAAAAATGTATAAATGAAGAAATAAATAAATGAGGTATTTATTATACTATTGGCCCTTATCTCCCCCTACTTTATTCCTTGTCGACCAATTCCATGCTGGCCTTGGTCTCGGGGTTCGGGTCATAAAATATTTGCAATATTTTATTCCTTTTTCTTTTCTTCTCTTTATTCTATAATTTTGGCATTAAAAACCTTTTTTAATGTACAATAAATACAAGAAACAATGAATGCTATTATATACAAATTAATGCTATTTACATGCATTTGTTGGGGTTTTTAAGGCCAAAATGATAGAATAAAGGTGATGAAATGGAGATTCATCAGGGTATTATATACTATAATAAGCAAACTCTAATTGTTTTTGAATTTTGAAACCGTATTTTATTTTTTTTGGAATTTTTAAGGATAACAAGGAATAGATGTTCAATATTTAATTTTTAGAAAATAGGAAAATGGCAGAATATGCAAATATAATTATAGGGCATGAATAACATGCATCCAGGTACCTGATCCTATTTTTGTCAAATTTTTAGAGCATGATAATTATTTTTAATAAATAGGAAATACACTACAAAAATACTTGACCTTGTAGGGATATGATTGCAAATAAAATTAAATGCGAGGGGTATAGTGCGATTTAACTCAAAATTTAACGCTAATATCCAAACTTGTTATATTAAACAACAATAAAAATAACCCGTAAGCATTTACATGCAATATTCACAATCTAAAACGTGCCATACATGTAATTCTGATAGGGACTAAACTACAATATTAAAGACGTGAAAGGGGGCATATGCAATTAGTCTACCACAATTTAGACAAAATAAAAAATTTATAGGTCTTTTAATAATTACAAAAAGGTGGAGGGAGAACTTATAAATATACCCACTTAACGCTCTAATCCAACCGCACTCAAGCTGACACGTGTCTGATCCAAGGGCTATCTTCATGTACCCCCTTCACATAGATTCAACGACCCATATTTAATATAGGCCATTATTCTTGATCAAACGTCATGAAGAGGCGTTGCAAGAACAATGATGAACTGAACTCCGACGAGACGAGTTCTTACATTTCTCTGCGCTCCGGTGGTAGATCACTCCTCCGATGAGCCTAGTAGAAAGCTCGGCTTCCTCCGCATGCAGCAGGGTACTCTAGCGATGGAGGAAATGACCCAGATGCTCGTACGAGGTTCAAGCACATGGGTTAGCTCCAAGTGGTCAATGAAGCTCTAACGGCTCCTTCGGGGTTGCCCTCCTGCACAAAAAAATAGGTCCCGAGGTGAAATCTCTCCACCTGATTTGAAGACGGATGCGCTAAGAATTTGATGATTGGGTGCACCTCTGGCGACATGTGGAGGAGGAGCTACGCCCCGCCTTGACTCGACGAGTGAATCAAGGGAAAAATTAAGGGATCGGATGGAGAAGGCTTAGGGGTTCGAAATGGGGTGAAAGAATGGGTCAAATACAGTGAGATCACAGTGAAATCGACCTAGAGATCGAGCTCCAGGTCAAGGATGGATTCGATGATTAACCCTACTCCTAACAATTATATATGAAACTAAATGCATAAATGGAACAAATCATAACTTGCCTAGAATACTGAGAAAACAGGGCTCAACTGAGTTGGGAGCTCAAGAGCAGAACCTCACGACTGGTGGTCGGAGATGGCGAATGCGCCTCCTCTTGTGCTCTCCTCGTTGCAAATCAAGGGCATTAGCCGGCTGTCACCACGGTGGTGCTCCAGGGGATGATTTGAGGGGTTAAAGATCAAAGAAGATGGATCAAAAATAAAAAAATGGCGATGGAGTATTTTTATAGGTGAGGTTTGGGGGATTTTCGATGGACGATTGTACGAAGATTGGTTATGGGTCGGCGTGGGTCATGGATGATTAGGCTACATGAAGGTATGGAGGGAAACGGGTGATGGTCAAGGTGTGGAGAAATCGACGAAGACGCGCCCTCATGAAGCTTCTGTCAGAAGTCAGAAGGAGGTCAGACAGTTGACCCTAGGTCAACAAACAACGCTTCGTGGTTGGTCCATGTGGACCAACCAGGAAATTCCAAGGCCAAAATACCTTAAAAAATACAAAAGAATTAATAAATGAATTTATTGATTTTAGATTTATAAAATAAAAAAATGTTTCTAATTTTATGTAGAATTTAATTCATATTTTTAATTATTTTTATGAGGTGTTTTTATGACAAGTTAATTTTTAGAGTTCTATTTATATATATTTACCTATGTTTTGGTTATTTTATTTTTATTTTGTATTTTAGATCTCATTTTTTATTTTCCTTATTTTATAAAATTATAACTTATTTTTATATACATAAATATATTTTTATTTTATTTTTCTGATATAATATATACATTTAAATAAATAGGGATGTATATTATATAGGTATATGTATTTTATATTCATCTATATATTTTATGTTCTTTTTTTATTTTAGTGTTTTATCTATATATAATATTTACAAAATTATAATTACAGGAATAATAAAGAATAAATAAAATGAATATTTTATTTAGATATATTGTACAAAATGGTCCAAAACATAACTTTCACACTTTAACTCTGAAGGATATGAAACCGCCTTCATTAAATAGCTTATTAAATATTATTTACAATTAAAGATGATTTTAATATATTTTGAGTCTTTATTTAGGAGATATGGGTCTAGGAATTAGGATTTTAGCTTTTTATTTTAAGTATATAAAGTACATTGTATATTATTTTTGTATGAATCAATTTTGTATTTTTATTTGTATTTTTATCTACAACTTTCATGTACAAAGTACATTGATTTTATGAATAAATAATAAATAATAAAATAGGTCCCAAAAGTAATTATTGACCAATTTTTGTAAGGTTGTCCGACTGTGTTTTGTATACAATTCGCCACCCTATCTCCCCTACTTTCCGCCTTGTTGACTAAGTCATCATGATGACTAAGTCTCGGGGGCTAGGTTCACTTCAGTGTCCTTGACACTTCGCTCTTTTTCTTTTCTTTCTATTCTTTTATTTTGGCAAAAATACCATAAATGTACAATATTTTTATACAGTATTTTGTACAAATTAATGAATGTTTATTTTAACTAATTAATGATATATACATGCATGTAGCTAGGGTTTAAAGGCCAAAATGAAAGAATAAATGTGATGAAATAGAGATTCATCACCATATGAACATACCCCCTAAGTATCACCCTTTTCTAATGATCTTCATGCCATCTTCATCTTCTTCCCTTTGCTTCTCCATAATCTCCCCCATTTTGATCCATCACAACCCTTGCACATGGTTGTGACTCGTTCAAGGCTCTCCTCCCTCACTTTTGACGAGCTCCCAATCACCCCCATTTGCATGAGAAAAGATTCGCTTTGGGTGGGTATTTTCTCCTGACCGTGAAAGGATCCCAATGGTCGGAGCCTCATCGGAGCTGATAAGAACTTCTCTGCCTCCAGCATCTCGAGCTTGATCGGATACCACAAAAGTCGCAACGCCTTGCTCAGACTTTGGACTTCTTCGCCAATCAATCAATAACCTTCCCCAATCATCTGGAGCAATCAAGGAGAACGGAGGAGGAGAATAGAGGCCACCAAACCTCTACCAGGCTTTCATCGTGAACGGAGGAGGGTCACAAACATGAAGAGAAACTATCGTCCAATCAGATCCATTCAATCTGATCCAATGGTTGGGATCATTTCGCAGCTCCGTATTTGAGGCAACGCTTCACTCCTTTGGATTCGATGCCCAAACTAGCAGACGAAGCACCAAAGTACGCCACACAGCCTGATCCAACCAAGCCACATGACCCTAGCCCTTGCATGAGCCACCTCACGTGCTTGGAAAATTTGGATTGCTTGGGCCCAATTTTTTCATGAATTACATTTAAGTTCATCTCATGCAGAGCATTGCTTCCTGGAAAATTTACAGATAAGCCTCGCCTTATTAATATATTTGTATTTATACCCCTGCATATGGCTAATTTGCAAAAAATACCCTAACGATTTGTATATATTGGATTTTGATCCTTTTCGGAGCTTTTATTACATTTTCGTATGTTTTTTTCTTGCAATTTAGTCCATGTATTGCATGATTAATATCGTGTGATCTATATATCCAATTTTAATAAAATTAGTCTTGTTTAAAAGCTTGTTTCATGCTCTTTAATATGACAAAGTTAACTCTCTGTGCGACTTGTTGTACATTTCTTAGAACTCAGAGAAACATTCAGCTTTTAAACTTGATGTTTTAATTGAAATTTTCTTGCTTAAGGTTTTAATGCTCAATTTACCCTCCCAATTTGCTTTGAATCATTTAAATAATCAGGACACTTGTTTAAATACGCTTTATGTATTAGTTCCTGATTTGGAAATTACTAAGCGAGAATAAATTGAGAATTGATGAATTGGTCATTGAATTGAGTTGGATAACACATGCATTGAAATGATGGATTATTTAGTGTAACTTTGAACCTATTTATGCATTATTCTTTAAATGGATATGACATGAATGCATGAGCTTAAACGTGTTTGTGTGTTTGTTGACGTATTGTATGTCTTTAATTTCATTTGTCATTATTTTGTAGCATAAAATAATTGCATGAAAAGTCTATAAAAACCATGCATCCATTATGTTGTATGTTGCGTTCTTGACGTAAATAGACCCTTAGATTAGCTTATCACTTACTTAGGATCCAATTAAATAAGGTAATTGGTAGTATCCCTGTGTTCGACCCTAGGTTTATCCAGGAGAAATTAAACCTAGCCACTCCTCGTGAAGATTCTCACTCAATCTTTGATAGACCCGTAATTGGTTGTATTACAACGAACTGATATTATCATCATCGATTGCAGATTAATCAATCACACCTAATCATATCTCTATAGATCATGATTTCTATCTTCTTAGATCACCACATATGTTGAAATTCCATGAATCGTTACGATGTGCTTAATGTTAGAAGAACTCCTTAGTTTCACATTATCTACAAGCATTTACTAAAAAACTATAATGTAAAAAATTTATGATTATTCGATATGTATGAAAATGAATATACTTATATCATGTTTGTATCATATTCATTTTATACATGTATTAATATTAATATTAGCTTTAAAATAGATGTGGATATGTATATCACTTTGACATTTGTGAATATTAACATTTGTATTTGTATATCCATTTTAGTACATACGTATAGTCATAGATTTACTTATAATTATGTGTAACAAAAATTTACAAGTACATCCACCATTATTGATATAATTGTTATGAAATAAATCTGTTTCATATATTTATTTTATGTCTAACTTATCCAAAATATGTATATATTTTTTAATCTATAAAATTTTTCTGTTGTTATTTAAAGATATACTAACACATTTCTTATATCCGTCAATATTTATATACGAATTTGTATTTGAATATCAATTGTATAAGGATGTCTTAATATCTATATTCATATAAGTATCCCATCGCTTTCATCCCTATTATTTGTCGCGACCGACATGTATGGTATGAACTCTATACCATACTATAAATTCAATAGGAGCTCCAACCAATATACCAATGAACGAACACTTTTCTTAAAAATTGCATTTCATAGTAAAGTAGTAGTTTGATCATTATATATATCATTACTATTAGGGGTGCACATGGATCGGATAAAATCCGTAATCCGATCCACTCCGATGCTATCGGATTGGATTGGTTTGATTTTATCATTCTAGTGGATCTAATCAGATTGTTTTTTTTCAAATCCATTCAAGTATGGGTTGGATCTCATTTTTACTGAAATCCGATCCAATCCAATCTGATAATCCATTAATACACATACACATATACGCACAAATATATACAAATAAACTTATATATATATAATATCTATATGCACCCATTTCCCATTCCTCTATGACCACAACCAATATCATTCATCTCATTTTTTTCTCATATTAATCTTAGATACAAGTCCTCTTGCTACCACCCTTTTTTCTCTCTTGAAAGACCAAATGTTAAATCTTCGAAATAATAAAGTATGACTATAACCTGTAAAATTGTAAATCATGTTCGGTTGCTCTCCTCCTAATCCCTCCTCTCATTTCACTCTTGATTGCCAATATTCCACTTAGTTCTTTCTTAGCCAATTTTAATTACCACAAGCACATTGTTATTCCCCTTAGTACAACCTACCAACCCTTCCCTCGCGATGTCGTCATCCATTTCATACAAGGTCATCCCCTTCCCATGCGACACCATTTGTCCTCAATATGCTGCCACTTCTGAGCTTCATTAAAAGAAATATAATTTTCGGATAGTTGTCTAGTACATTTGATAGTTATTCTCGACCCCTTTGCTTCTTATCTTTTAGTTGCTCTAACTTGAAACCTTATTATAGGGATGAAACTGGATCGGTTACATGATCAAATGTACTAAACTCTTCTAAGAATAAATAAGCATTGCTTCAATTCCTTTATAATTTAAATGAGACGTATATTTCTCAAGTGGTGGGTATATTTAAGTTAGTTTTATCTTGGATATTCAATCGTGTATGAATATTATTTGATTATTGTTTGTTAATGATATATTATAGAGCTTTGGAGGGAGTTCTTGAAAGTGGTTGGGTTAATCATGGACTTTAGCAATACCCAACTATAGAGATCACATTTTTGATGTATCCTAATTTGATAACATGTATTATTCTTATTTTAATCATATGTTGAAATTTAATCTTAAAAAAAACAAATACATCAATTATAAGAACAAAATTAAATTTCGAATTCAACATAATGGTTTAGTTTGATTGTGTGGTCTTCAAAATTTTATAATGGATCACTAGAATTCTTCAATTTTCAATTGATTAGGTCTTTCGCTTTTTTACATCTATTCATCTTATCGATTTTTAAGATATTATTCAAATGTCGAGGGCTAGTGGGCTATAAAATACAAACACGAGAGAATAGATTATTGAGCAGGAAAATACAAGTGTAAAAAGTTGATCCAATATGTAATTTGATGGATTGGATCAGATTGGATTGAAGTATTTGATGGATTGGATTGGATTCGAAAAATAAAATACGTTAAGATTGGATTGGGCACAGATTAAGCTAAAATCTCATCGACGTGCACCATTAATTTGTATGGTTTTCTCGCTTGCATGTTGTGTGCACTAGTTTGTTGTATTGTTTGATGCTCTTCAAGCATGATTTTTTTGATGGTTATACCGTTTGTTTGCCAGATAAAAAAGAGATATTTACGCCCATAATCTTAAGTAGTTTTGTAAATACCTCAAGAACTCTCGATAATCAGTAACTACACCCATGACCCCGAATAATTGTTCCGTTCTACACCCATAACCCTTCTTATTTTACTCCATTAACTCAATCAGACCTTTGAGTTAATCTAACCTATCTTCAATCCAACGGCTAAAAATAATCCAAAAGCTAAAAAAGAAACTCCCACATCTCCCCAGCCCACCGACTACCTCCCCCTCCCCTTCTTCCACCTCCAGCTCACCCCACCCACGCTGACCACCTCCCTCTCCCTTTCTTCCTCCTGCAGCTCGCCCAAACCCCCGTCGACCAACTCCCCCTCCCCTTCTTCCTCCTACAGCTCGCCCCACCCCCACTGACCACTTCTCCCTCCCCTTCTTCCTACTCCAGCTCGCCCTACCCCAATTGACCGCCTCCCCTTATTCCTTCTCCATCTCATGCTACCCCCGTGGACCGCCTACCCCTCCCCTTCTTCCTCCTCAGCTCGCCCCCTCACCTTATTCCTCCTCCATCTTGCCCCACCCCCGCCGATCACCTCCCTCTCCCCTTCTTCTTCCTCTAGCTTGCCCCAACCCCGTCGAACACCTTCCCCTCCCCTTCTTCCTCCTCCAACTCACCTCACCCCTACCGACCACCTCACCCTTCCCTTCTTGCTCTTTCAGCTTGCCTCAGCCCTGCCGACCACCTCCCCTTCCCCTTCTTCCTCCTCCAGCTCGCCCCACCCTCACTGACCACCTCTAGAATTATCGTCTCATTCATCTTCGTAATCCCATGCCGTCGTGCGAGCAGCTCCTTGATACTCTTTGCGACATATGGTAGCAAGAATTGGTGCTTCATGCACGAAGGTGTGGAGTTCGCCACTTCCTCCCCCCCCACACACACCAAACCTCATCCTCCCCTTCCTCCATGCATCGCTGACCACCTCCCACCACCCCCTTGCTTCTTTGTTCGGATGATCAAGAAGAGGGCATAAAGGGCGGTGATTCATCACGAGTTGGACGAGCGTGGGGTGATCAGCTTGATGCCCATGACGGGGGTAGGTGCTGGAGGAGGAACGAGAAGGGGAGGTGAAAGGTGGTCGGCGGTGGGGGAGGGTGCTGGAGGACGGGGAGGAGGAGGTGGTCGGTGAGGGGGTGGGATGGGGGGCTGAAGGAGAAAGGTCTCATTTGTAAATAATGGAAAATTCAAGGGTGGAAAATGTAAAACATTTAACGGTAGGAGAAAGGTCTCATTTGTAAATAATGGAAAATTCAAGGGTGGAAAATGTAAAACATTTAACGGATTCTGTCATAATTAACGAAAAATTTGATGAAAATTAACACATAGTTATGGATATAGGAGTTAAGTGCTAATGAAGATTCTGAGTGTAATTCTTGATTATCGAAAGTTTCTGAGGTAATTACAATTATTGGGGTAAATTTCTCATAAAAAAAAGGGTGAGAAAGAGGTAATGCAAATAACCCAATGTCCCGAACTAATACAGCCCGAGCAGGGGTCTCCTCTCAAGGACCTTCCTTCCGCTCCCCTTTCCCTCTTCTGTGACAAGGCAAGACCACCGGACTCATCCCATGGCGGCCGCCGCCGCTGCAGCTGCTGCTGCGGCGTTCTCTGTTGCCGTTACGGCGGCGCCGCCTTGCCTCTCGGAGCTCGCTATGGCCCTCACCTTCTCGGCGGCTCCGCTGACCCTCTACCTCCCACCGCCGCGGAGCCTCTGCCTGTTCGTGGAGGCGATAGAGGCCCTCCTCGACGAGATCGGTGCCGGTGCTCTCTCCTTCCTCCGCCGCCTTCGCATCGCCTACTCCCGCGCCAACTCTGCGTGGATCGGCAGGACGAGGTGAGATCTGCTCGGAAATCCCCTTTTAATAGGGACGAGTCTTTGTTCCGTTGTTTTTGGTCGTGTTATGTGCGATTTTGTAAATAGTGCTTTGGTACTAATACGTGATTAATGTGCGTAAGGCGATATACCGTTGCGTTTGCTCTGTCAGTCCCAGGATTATCATAATTCACACACTCCAATTATAAAAAATGTTGATTGAGAAGAATCTTTCTCTTCACGGATTCTAAACGAAATTTGATTGGAAATATATGTATTAGAAATCGTCTTGTCTTCAATAGATTTGGCCATGGTTAACCTTCTCTTTTTGCCAAATTAAATCCCATCAATTATATGGTCAATTTTTGGTTGAGAATAATGCAATTTTGAAAGACTGGAAAGCTATATCTGATACTTCGGCAACAATTAGTAGCAATTCTTCTGATGGATTTTCGATCCAAAAGCAACGAGGTGTTTGGAGTGGGTACATGAGAACGTTAAGGCTATATTAATTTTACATATATATCTTTTAAACCTCTTTAATTATAAAAGGAACTATGATTATATTACCAGAAGGGCACGAAAAATAATTTATTATAAATTTTCTCTCTTTCATTCCATTCAAATTGAACTACAAATCAGAACATCAACCACATTCTGTCTTCCCCTTTCCCTTCTCTTTACAAAACACAAAAGTACTAATAATCAATTTCCTTTCCGTTCCAGTCATTTCTTTTTTCTCCCAATCTGGTCGATTCGGGAGGGATGCAAATCATTCTTTTTAATGGTCTTAAATTCCCCAAATCTTCTCACACTCCCTTCTTATTTCGTCTATTGATTACATCTAAACACCTTCTCTTACTCCCTCCCCCTTCCACTTCCATCTATTTTCTTAGTCAATCCATGCAAATGCATACTGAGTTAAGTTGTTGGCATATTATATATTTGTCTTGGATACTGTGACCCACTTGTTATTATAGTTAAGCTTGGTTTGACGAGTTCAACTCAAAATTTGGGGTTTTTTTTCGTGATCATGTAGCTTGTGGGTCCAATAATCACATTTAAATCACAGCTTTTTGAATTCTAGCAGGCAGACCAGAAGAGGATGCACGGTTATTAACCACCTATTGATGTAGAAACGTATAGGATAACTTAAAATCTAAAACCGAAGGTTTTATGCCTACCCGATTCGCCATATCAAGTGGGTACAAAAAGACAGGATGCTGCCTTAATAACAGAATTCCTATTGTTGTTAAGGGTAATGCATCTTTTTGATCAGAGCATGACCGGTTAAACAGAAATGGTTGTGCACTGTGATCCCATATCTCCAGATACATGGTATCTATTGCATTCCTGTTGGCCGCACATCCATCCCCTCAACTTATGATCCCTGCATGGCCTTTCTTAGCCACTCCACTTATAAATCTTAACAAGATAATGTGATTTTCGTGTGGATTATATCGCCAGACTTTCCTACATGTCATAATCCTCAACTCTACATATCTTTTCTGGAAAATATCCTAGTAAATCTTGAACAAGCTGAATTTTTATTGCTCGAGTGCCATTGCAAGTGAGATGTGTTGATAATAGGGATATGCATTCCTTTTAAATAAAGGAGTTTGATGATGAAGAATTAGCAGTGTCATAGAGGTGAGTATCAGGTAGATATCCTTGCTACTGTGATGGTTTATGCTTTTGGATAATTTAATGTTATCATCCTTGTGGTTAGATAGTCGAGTTGTACATGGTATAGAAGGAGTCGTCAAACTTTAAGGCGTTATAGCTGAAGATTGTTTATATCTAAAGATCTGTATGATATTATATTACTGGATGGAAATATATCAATTAGATAATATTCCATGGCCTTGATCCCATCGGTTCTGACATTATGAAAGTATGAGTTTGTCATTGGTGTTTAACTATTGGGATCAAGTTGAAAAATATTGAAAGAATTTCTTCAATTGGGCGAAGAACAACGAGATTTTAACGTGGAACCCTACTCCCTAAGGAGCGGGATGAAAGTGAAACCACGGGAAAATGCCTTAAAGGGCTGATGGTTGTATTAAACTCAGTCTCTCTCATCTGTTACAAGAGGTGTGAGGCTTCTTATATAACCCCCACTGAGTCTCCACATCCCCAACTGGTAGATGTAGGACTAAATGGTAATTGGATATACTCCAACATTCCCCCTCAAGCCGGAGCATGCAATGCTCAGCTTGGACAAACAAAAAGAAATCTCAAACTCACAATACAAGACACCACATACAATATCAACTCAACGCAAACACAACTCGGTTGCTATCGAGGACGTTGCTTCTCATGCCATGCAGGTGAGGAGGAACAAATGGGCTGACGTGTGAGCAAATTGGGTCTCCTCATCGGACAATGTGTGTTATGTACTGCGCCTGTCAAAGTCACTGAAACTTAATGAGTCTCCTTGTCGGAGTACTTTGGCCCGTTACATATAGAAGATTGAATCATGTGGACAACTGCTCCATCTCTGAAGGATCGAACTGAAAAAGCCGTGGAAAACATGCTCGTCGGAGTCCATGATCACCAGAGAGTGGAGTATGAAAAGTCTCCTCGTCGAAAAATTGGGTCTCTCCCATATGGCTCGGATAATATGATCTCTACTCTGGAGTCCCTATGAAACAACATGAAAATCTTAGCCCACATGACATAGAGAATGTGGTCTCTACTTTGGAGTCCCTATGGATCACATGAAAACTCTTAGACTAAACAAAACAAAGATGGGGACCACTGATGAATCTGTGATTCATCATCTTAATATATTATTCTTATCTTGAATCTTTGAACAAAACTCCTGATAAAAGTCCTTAAATTCAATAAACTAACAAAATATATTTCTTAATAAAAATGGACTAATAATGTGTATTTATTTTGTAAATAAGTCCATAAAATAATTCAAAATAAAAATAAAATAAAAAAAATAAAGTGTTGAATATTGTTTGTAAATAATCCTCTATAAATACCCAAATTTCCTTGATTTTTAATAAATACATCTTAACTACTTTTGACTTAATTCCTTTTCTATCTTGTATATAAAAATACAAAAGTACAAAACAATTCCCACATTGAATAAATACTTTTATATCTTGAATCGAAAAAGCCGTAAAGTCTAACTTCTCGATTAAATTCCCGCTCCATATGAACTCCAAATTCACCAAATTCACTTTTAAAGTTCAAGTTATAAAATTATGTATCCAATTGAAGTGATTTCATTAAAATCATAGTTTGTTTGCAAAATGTCGATTTTATGATCTAATTGTACATTGTATATATGTACTAACTTGACACTAACATTTTATGTACGAAGTTAACCCGTTTTCATTTTTTTCTTTTTTTATTAATTTCTTTATTCTTTATTTTAATAAAATACTCAATTATAAAAATCAAATGAATTATTTGGGATTTTTACACCTATAACCCTGAGTAATTTCATAATCACAATCATAACCCCACGAAATCGCGAATTATAAAAGAAACCCCAAATAGTCTCTTCATCTCACACCCATGACCCTCTGTTAGTTTTTCCATTAATCGAACCATATCATTGGGTTTATCTAACCCATATTCTATCCAACGGCTATTAAAAAACTAAAAAAAAGTAAAAAAATCCAAACTCCCTTCCCCTTATTTCTCCAAGGCCCACACCCTCCCCTCCCCCTCCGCCCTCCACCATCCTCCTCCAGTTTGTCGCCCTCCGCTCCAACTCGAACCTCGACTCCCTGGTCGAAGACATCGCTTTCGCTGACCTCGACTGGCCCTTCGGTCACGTCCCCTCCCCCAACGACGATGACCTTCAGGAGACTGCCTACGAGGCTCTTCTTCACGTTCTGTCGCTCCTGCTCGTGCTTCGATGGCCGTAACCCCCTCTCCTACCCTTCCAACCAACACGACAATGTTGACGGCGGTGGGTCGCCACAAGAGAGCAGGGGGCAACTCCAGGTCAGGATGAGTAGGACGAAGAGGGCGTCGGGGCTGAAGGCGAGGTCCGCACCGCGAAGAACCACCCCACTGATGCAGGTGGCGGGAGGTGTAGCACCGAATGCAAGCCCCGACCAAGGCCTTAAATGTCGATTTCGATCACCATTTCGGTGATGACCAAAAATAGAATTTCGATGGAATTTCGGTCAAATTTCGATCGAAATTTCGATCATTTCGGTCATTTTTTGTATTAGGAACCCCATATTTCGGTCATTTCCGTCATTTCGGTGGAATTTCGATTTCGACTGGATATCGATATTCGACAGAATTTCGACCGAATTTCGCTGAAATTTGAGGCCATGGCCCCGACTCGTCTTCTAGGTAGTTCCGGCCAAGGCCTTAAATGTCGGTTTCAGTTACCATTTAGGTATCGACCAAAACAGAATTTCGATGGAATTTCGGTGGAATTTCGACCGAAATTTCGGTCATTTTTTCTACTAGGACCCCCATATTTCGGTCATTTCGGTCGAATTTTAGGTTCGATTGGATATCGATATTCGACAGAAATTCGATCGAATTTCGCTGAAATTTGAGGCCATGGTTCCGGCGGCTGCTGACGTTGACCCAAATCATGCGACAACAATGAGGGTGACGGAGCAGAGCGACCACAACCTCGTAATGACCCTCGTCGGATAGATCTGCAATATACACATCACACGTCAAGGAATACCTCTGGTTTCATGTCTTGGTTTCCTTATGAGTTTGTCTATTTCTGGAGTGTTGACTGCCTCCTCTACAAATCACCTTGCGTTGCTCTGCATACAACAATGCATGGCCTTCATCTACAAGTGGTTTTCGAGCAAGATATTCAAGTCTTCAGGTGTTTCGTTCCAGCAGTACCAACACAGCATCGATCGCCTCAGCCACAATGTCGATGTTCCACGGATTCACATGGATTGCTCCATTGAGCGACGATGAGCAGCCGACGAATTCCTTCGACCTCTCGCCTGGTTCGCGATATGCACGAGCACGACCTTCCCGTGCCAATCCGGATGCTGTACAAGCAGTTCCTCCAATGCAAAAAGCTTCAAGCTGATGCCTTCGAAGATATCCATGTCGTCGACATCGAGTAACACGGTCTGATCCTTAAACCTCTGCTTCAGTTCATAGACTTTCAGTTCGGTTTCTAGGAGACTAAGTGTCGACTTGAGCTGCCGCATATGGATCCCAACTGGCAGGATGTTGATACTCACGATTTGACCGTAGTACTCGATCCCGACGTAACCACTGTGCGACTGGTATGAGAGCCCCAAGATTCGAGAGCAACATGATAGGAAGTGTCGCGCATAGTCGAACGTGTGGAATCCGATGAGATTAGAGTTGAGCAGAGCTTTGAGCAACTCCTCTCGCACGAGGAGTGTGATGTAAATCTCTGACGACGGGAACGAGTTGTGCAAAAAGATGGTGTTTTATACAAGTGGCATACTTTATAAATGTGATATGGTTTTAAGGGTAAAATTGGTAACTTGTAATTTTTTCCGTGAGAGTTAATGGATAAAATAGATGACAAATAACACCGGGTTATGCCATGTAAGAGTTAAGTATTTTTTAGGGTTTCGGGTGTAATTCGCGATTTCGCGGGGTTGTGAATGTAATTACGAAATTATACAGGGTTATGGGTGTAAAAATCCCTAATTATTTTACCATTGAGAATAATGCAATGTGACTAATGTAAATATTATTTTTTCCTCCATTTTCTTTTGCTTTTTCTTATTTATAAAAAATCCTTAAAAAATATTTTTGTGTTTTATTTTATTTCTACTATTTTATTTTTTATTTTGTAAATATCTTTTAATTAAAATTGCAAAAAATAGAAAATCCATAAAATTGTGTTTTGTACTTATTTGTGGTAACATTTTTGTAAATTTTCATTTTTATTATTTTTCTTTCTTTTTCTTTTTTCTCTCTCTTTATTTTATTATTTTTAGTAGCCTACGTTTTTATTTCTTATTTTCATTTTCATTTTTTTCTTTTTCTACATCAACCTCCGTTCTCTACACATCTAACACTTCTTTCCCAACTTCCACCCCACCACTTTTCTAACTTCCATTCTTCCTCCTCTATTCCTTTCTCCTCCTTCATTCTTCCTTATCCGTCGTTTCGAGAGATAAGAGGTCGGGGCCCTTTAGCCTTCATGTGACAACTGAAGGAGACAAGTTAAGCGATGACAACCTTTTAGGGGAGATCCATAAGGTCCCCCTTGTGTAGCTGTTCATCTACTCGACGAAGTATCCGAGCTTCGTGGTGTTTCACCATCGAGTACTACTTGTAGGCGATAATTGGAGTTGCAACATAGCTGCTCCACAATCCGACAAACACATGTAGACTCTCTTTTTTCTTTTTTTATTCCTAGATCGTTTTCAGCTATGTTTTTCTTCCCCTAAATTCACAAGCAAAATAATAAAAAAATCAACTCCGCCACCATCACTTCATCACCACTTCCCTTTCGTGTATCTTGTATCGCCTCTCCGCCATCTCTGCCGTGTACAACCACAACAAGAGCAGCATCACACACCTCCCAGCGGCCTCTGCAGCCACCTGCTGCTCCCCCCGCCTCGCCCGCTGCACTCACGACCCACGCGTTGCACAACAGGTGCCGCCGCCTTCTCTCCCGCACCAGCCCGTGTATGCGACCTCCTCCTTCACTGCCCACACACCTTGTATCTCCCACAACCACTCTAGCTCCTTGTCCACGCTGCTGCAGCCCATGACCAACCGCGCCCGCCTGCGCCCTCCCACATGCGTTGCTGCTCCCGGCGGCCACACCCCCTCTACGGCCTTCCTCTCCACGCTGCCACAGCCCGTGACCAGCCGCGGTCTCCCGTGCCCCCTCCACAACCACCTGTTGCTCCTCTGCCACCCCACCACCGCACACTGCCCTCCAGCCGCCCAGCTGTGCCCCGCGCACAACTCCCTTCTCCAGCAGCATGCGACCGTGCTCTACCGCCCCACTGCTGCGCACCGCCCTCCACCCACATCCTATACACAACGCACCACCCTCTAGCTGCCCAGTCATGCCCCACGAGAGGTGGGTTCCAGAGACGCCCTACATGGAGAAGAACAACCACAAGGCTCCTCACGTAAGGGCAAAGCCTCCAATTTCTTTTTGGAAAGAAACTTGTAGAATTTATTGTTGGGAAAATAAGAGTTGTGTTTATTCCTTGATCCCTAGACTCTCTTATATAGGGAGAGGCTTGTGGGCAAATTACATACGATAGACAAACGAAAAAGAGAAATAGATAAAAGATACAAGAACATAAAATAAACTTCTACACTCCCCCTCAAGATGGAGCATAGATATCTATCATGCTCATCTTAGATGAACACTTCTGGAAGGGCCCCCGAAGCAAAGCTTTGGTAAGAATATCTGCCGTTTGGTCTCCTGAGCTGACATGGGCTGTAGAAATGAAGCCTTTCTGTATCATATCACGGATGTAATGGCTATCAACCTCGATGTGCTTTGTCCTCTCGTGAAATGCAGGGTTATTTGCAATGAATAATGCAGCCCGATTGTCGCATTTTAGCTACATGGAAGAGGAACATCTATATGTAGATCTGTCAGAACTGCGCGAATCCGCATCACTTCCGCACATGCTTGAGCCATAGCTCTATACTCCGATTTAGCAATGGATCTCGCAACTACTGTTTGCTTCTTACTCTTCCATGAGACAAGTGACTTCCCAACAAATATAACAAAGCCTGATGTAGACTTCCTATCCTGTGGGCACCCTGCATAGTCTGCCTCTGCACATGCTGAGATAGTAATAGTGCCCTCCTTCCTAAACATCAATCCTGCACCTGGAGATGACTTAAGATACCTTAGTATCATATGTATAGCATTCTTGTGTACCTGACGAGGTTGCCCCATGAACTGTTATTTACTGCAAATGAAATATCTGGTCTGGTAATAGTAACATAAAGAAGCCTCCCTACCAGTTCCCTGTATCTCCTCATGTCAACCTCCTCAGTATCATCATCATGCATCTTCATGCTTGGATAGAAGCAGGTTGACATCCAAGCATACCTGTGTCCCTTAGCAAGTCAATGACATTTTCTCTGAGTCATCACAAGTCCTTGTTCATTTCTAGCAAACTCCAATCCCATGAAATATCTAAGTACTCCTAGATCCTTGGTAACGAATTCACGATCCAAGAATTCTTTTGCTTTTTTATTCCTTGCATATCATCTCCTATAATAAGAATATCGTCAACATACACCATAATTACATTCGTACCTCTGGATGTCCTCTTACAAAGAGAGAATGATCTGCATTCGACCTTTTGAACCCTTGCTTCTCAAACAAATCTGAGAGCTTCTGTAACCAAGCTCTCGGGCTCTGCTTTAGACCATAGATTGCCCTATGAATTCTGCATACCTGTACACACTCCCCCTCAGCAGTAAACCCCGGTGACTGTTGCATGTAAACCAAGGTTCGAAATCTCGATTTCGATCTCGTTTCGGTGAACTGGAATACCGAAATTTCAGGAAATTTTGACAATTTCGGTGGAAAAGTTGGAAAAGGCTCAAAAATCCGATTTTCCCCAATTTTTTTTGTAAATTTCGATATTCCAAGTTATTAGAACAATAAATAACATACAAATACACAATTATTTCACACATATTAGTCATCTATACCCCTTATATAAACATATCTGTCATATCGGCCATATCGGTCATATCAGTCATATTGTTGTAACATTGTTAATACATAATAACAGAGTAATAGTTTTACAAGTTACAACACGTGAAAATTATTAAGAACGTGCACATTAATGATCAATGCAATAAAAGATTAAAACGTAGTACCTGGTGACATGTTTTGTTCAGAACCAAGAGTTCCACGGTGGATCTGAATGGCCCCCCCTTCCTTGTTGTCTCTCGTAACGCATCGCAGATTCAATGAACTCGCAGTAGTTCTCCCATGTCATGTACGAGTACATGGCCTTGTAATCCATCACATACTGCCTGTATTGGTGGTCATCGATGCTATGAGTATCTCGAGACGAGGATAAGCAGCACTAGATCCGGTATCACGAGTGGCACGACGAGGCTGCGAACTACTGCCCTGAGATCCTCGAGACGACGACGACGGAGTATGAGAAGACCTCTGTGGAGGAGGAGGAACTGGCGTGTACTTAGGGAAGAAACCATAGCTGTCACCCCTAAAGAAGCTTCCCCGGCTCTGCTCAGGTTGGCTACCTTGGTAGTTGTCTCCGCTGTAGCTACTGTATCCCCCATACCCACTGTAACCATATGAATATGATGGAGGTGCATACTGAGGAGGAGGAGGTCTTGGAGGAGGAGCATGAAAGCATTCCGGGAAGACACCATATGATCTCTCATCGTGCGACGATCCATATCCGCCTAAAGGACTTGGTGTTCCTCCGCGATATGGGCTGTCAATGTCCATGCAGCTCAAAGAACCTACAGATGATGTCAAATCGTCCATGTAGCTGTCGGTTAGGCGATGGCCTCGTCCGTACTCGTAATCCATAGGTCCTGGACTCGGACTTGGAACAAATTGTCCGTGTATGTTCCGCTATCGCTCCATATATTCACGTCCTGCATGTAGCCCTTCCTCAAATCCGGTATCTTGTAGTCCACGACCACTCCCTCCTGACCCACCTGAGTTTGTCTCCCCACCACCACTAGGTCCACCATGACCAACATCATCATCATAATCATCATCTCCACTGTCATCCTTTGACTTTGATTTGGATTTGGAGCTAATGGAGAGAATTTCATCAACATCCGCATCAATCTCGCCCTCCAACCCTCCAACAGGGTCTGTAATCCGCTCGGATCTTGCCAAATAGTCACCTACGCCTGCTCCCATTTGCTGGCTTATGTTCTCATTTGGTCTTCCACCTGTTTGATCGAGAACGGGGGCACCATTGGAATCCATCCACCTCTGGGGAACGTCTTCATCAGCATCGTCATCGTGCATCTTGAAAATGTATGCAAGATCAATAGGGTCTGTGTAGTCATCTTTGTCTTGTCCCTACCTTGCATGTTTCAACTTCAGCCTCAAGTTGTAATGCACGTAGACAAGGTCATTGAGCTTCTTTTCTCCCAACCTGTTCCGTTTCTTGGAATGGATCAAATTGAACGTGCTCCAGTTCCTCTCACAACCGCCAGCAGATGCTGTTTGAGACAACACTTTCACTGCCACACTTCGAAGGTTGGGAGCTTCTATCCCGTATAACAACCACCATTCGGCTGCAAAAAAAGAAAAAGAGAGAAATAAATAGTAGGAATAAATGAACACACAAGTAATGGTTTTATTTGTCTTCGTCCCTACCAGGAAGAGTATTGCCCCGTCCATTTACCGCAGTAATCCGACCGAAGGAACCCAACCATCCTGGAAATACTTAACCTACACAGTGCACACATAGGTTTAAGTCGTAATCCATCTTTACGAAATTTCTCGTGACTCCAAATTTAGCTAGAAATTGAGGATTACCTCATTCATGCACAAGATCTGTAACTTCTCGTCCTTGACGAGCTTCTCTACCACAATTTGTACGGCTGCTAGAAGGTCAGCATTTGTACCAAGTCCATTCTTGTACTGGTACTTAGGATTGAAGTAATATGCTGGACACAAAGTCACGAACAAGCTCAATATTCAATACTCATATTCTAAAGATCTGTAAAATTTTTAGAAATGAAAAAAAAATTAGATTTTTACATAATACATACCGGCCTTGTGAATAGGATGTGAGAGCATCTTGGACCATCACTTGTCTATGATGTCCAACTATGCTTTGAATCCCTTTCCAACAGCTTCTTTGACCTTCTCTCTCATGCAACGCATTGCCTCGTAGATGACTCCCATGGTGGGCTTCTTATCGCCATCCACGATCCGCAATGCAGAAGCAACTGGATCCATGATCCTCGTGACCCGAGTCACGTCATCCCAAAAGGAGATATCATTTATCAATATCTCCACCTTCCGTCCACCTTCAGTTCGAGCTTCGGGTATCTCGAACCACTCACCTTGGCAACACATGATTTTCAAACATGTCTTATGTTGTTTGAGGCTTTGCAACGCTATAAAATTGGTTGCAAAGCGTGTGATGCCAGGCCTCACTAGCTCCCCATTGCACATCCGCCTCATCAGTGCCAGCACTTTGCCGTGGTTGTAAATGAATGTGGTGATCATTCGTGCTTTCTCCACTACCCTTGAGACGAGCTTTCTCTTGTTGAAATCCTTTAGGATCAAATCAATGCAATGCGCAGCACACGATATCCAAAAAATTTCGTAGCTGCTGGACTTCATTATTGTTTCACCAGCCTTCTTGAAGTTGCTGCCGCTATCTGTCACAATCTGCACAATGTGCTCTTTCCCAACCTCTTTTATAACATCCTTCATCAACTTCAGCAGGTACTTGTGGTCCTTGACATGCTCAGATGCATCAACAGATTTCAAGAAAATTATCTTCCCATCGCAGTAGACAAGGAAGTTGTTGATCTGCTTCCTCATGTAGCTCGTCCACCCACCGCACATCAATGTCACCACGTACTCTGGTCATCTCCTCCTCAACTCGGCGATGTACTCATTCATCTCCTCTTTCTCCATCCCCAGATATTTGTTCATGGTCTCGTAGGATGTAGGAGCCTTCACTCCCGTTCCCGCTGCAGCGATCTCATCAATGGCATGCTGCAGAAATGGCCTGCCTACAATGTTGGCAGGAATGCTCTCTCCAAAGAAGAGCTTGCTGATGGCCTTTCCCACCCTTTCTCGTGCATTGGTGAACATTCCCTTCACCGTTTTCTGCCTTGGATCCTTGCTTGCCTTGTATTGCATGGATCTGCTCCTCGTCAAGAAGGACTCAATTCCCTTCCCCTTGTGTTTCTTGGTAGGTGGTGGTACTGGTGCGCCTCCAGAACCATTCCCACTCCCACCTGCACCATAGAAGCCGCCCCATGCACGACCGAGTTCTCTCCTCTCGAACTCGCTCCTCAATGATTCTTGTGTAGCCCTTCTGTATGCCCTCCTCTCCACTGCAATCTGAATGTCGGCGGGGTACACAAAGTCATCGTCGTCTGAATCAGAATGACGTTGAATTCTTTCTCGAACATGAACTCCTTCATTTGTTCTTCCCTTCTTATCCTCTCTGTCTCCTTTTCCTTCTTCCCGTCCAAGCTGGCCTTCACCTTGTCCCTCACATCTTTGGGACAATGCGTGCACTTGGCAACATTCTTGTTATTGCCAACAAGATGTTGCTTCATCCTTGTGATCCCGCCTCCTCCCAACTTCTTTCCACAGAAATTGCATTGTGGCTTCGCCTTATTTCCATCAGGAGTGGAGGCATACCTCCAGCCAATGTCCCCACTGAAATCGCCCCTCTGATCATCAGAACTGTCAGATCCAGATCTGCAACCAGAATGTGCCATGGTGATGACCGTCGAAATCTACGAGGAAATTCAAGAACAATCATTAAGTTGGCATACTATGCGATCGCTTATGAATATGCAAATTATTTTATGTTTTAAATTTCGGAATTATTATATATTTAATTTTTCTAACACCCAATATTCCGATTTTCAGAAAAACAACCTTAGATCTATACATTAGGGTCTTCGATCTACCAATTAGGGGATCATTTTAGAAAAAGACTACCTAAGTGACACAAAATATGTACAAAAACCTAAATATTTAACATATGATTTTCAGATTTTCTAAATTTTTAAATTTTATTAATAAAAAAAATTTCCGGATTATGATTTCTACTTCCATAACTTAAGATCCGAATTTATAATACCCCAACTCATTATCGTTCCACATTAAACCTTAAAAGCCCCAATTTCCTCTTACATAGATCTAATAAAATGTTCTCCAACTATGTTTTAGTTCATGTTAACTTCAGATCCGAGATTCCATGTTCATAGCTACCACTATTGTGCAATAAAAACACAAAAGCCCTAATTTTCGTCTCGAAATTCAAAGCTATATTTGGGAAATTTCTCAAAATAAACACCATGCCTAGCTATATCAACATCCTAACAGTGAAACCTCTAAAAAATTTATGAATTTGATGAAGAATTAGCCTAATTTGGCTTACCTCGAAGGAAGAAGAGCTTGGAAGAAGAAGGAGATGCTTCTGCCTGAACTCGGTCGAAATGTGATGCTTTCGACCAAATTTTCGGCAGATATCGACATCTCGGTGAATATTTTAATGCAAGATTCCCTCTGTCAGTCGATATCTTGAGTTGAGTCGAAATCTCGTTGAGTCTCGCGAGATTTCGCTCGAAACCGTGGATTTCGATATATATAGCAATTTCGAAAGCCCAGACCCGTCGAAACCGATATTTCGACGAAATTTCGTCGAAATATCGCGAAATTTGATTCCATGATGTAAACTTCCTCCTGAAGATCACCATATAAAAATGCATTTTTGACATCCAATTGAAACAGAGGCCAATCTCGAATCACGACAATAGATAAAAGAATCCGTAAGGTAGAATGACGAGCAACACGGGAAAACGTGTCAAGATAATCTACCCCGTACGTCTGAGTAAAGCCACGAGCTACCAGTCGAGCCTTGTACCTATCAATACTGCCATCTGCATTTTGCTTCACCGTAAAAACCCACTTTCAACTCACAATAGATGCCACAGTAGGAGTTGGAACAAAGCTCCAAGTACCTCTCGACTGAAGGACGGCCATCTCTTCCTCCATAGCCATACACCATCTATCAGCTAATGCCTCTTGGTTAGTCCGTGTAATGTTCACAGCGGATAAAGCAACTACAAATCTCCTGAAGTCTCTTGTCAAACGCTCAAAGGTAACATGAGAGGCAATCGGATACGAAGCACATGACCTCTTCTGCTTTCGTAGCGTAATAGGCAAATCAAGTTCTGCATCAACTGTACTATCATCCGTGTCACTTTTGTAAAAGTCGGCCGACTAGGCCGATTAGTCGGCCCGACTAGTCGAGTAGGGGGGGTAGCCGACTCGACTTGGCCTAGTCGGCCATTAGTCGGTCAAACTGACTAATCGGCCTAGTCAGCCGACTACAAGGCCAATTTTACATAGAGAATTTTTTATTTTTTAGTTTTTTGATTTTTTTAAAAGCAAACTTATTCTAGTATGCTTAATATTATATCTAAAGTCAATTACTTCTTTTATTTCATTATGATAGTATAGAAAATGTACAAATCAATGTAAATATATAAGAATATATGTATACACAATGATTTATATATTTACAATAATTAAAAAATTCAAAACCGACTAATGGCTGACTAAATCCGATTAGTCGTCCGACTGCCGATTAATCCTTAGTCAGTGACCCTGCGACCGAGTACCGACTACCGCTTTCTGCAACCTTGATTGGGACAACATGACCCAAGTTTAGTTGTATTATGAAACCACACCAACGATCAGTGAATTGAAACGTGGACAAGGAATAAGGATGTCCATATCTGCCATCTTTTTGCTTAATAGAGAACAACTAAAAAAGTTTTGCATTCTCACTATGAAAGAGAAGAAAGAAAGGACAAGAGGATAAAGAAAATGGGAATTCAGAATGTCTAATTCCAGTCCAAAATCTGATCACTATACTAGCTATATGTTTTCTTCAAGCATGTCATGTTTAAATATTGGACAAGGGGCCATATGATGATCAATTTTAGCTAAAGGTGCATGTGTTGTGTTGCAAACATCTGTTAAAATCAGCATTTGAGACGTCGATTGTGAATGATGGTTATAAAGTCGGCACTTGAGATGTCAGTTAACGGTCATCTTTTATGTGATGTTAATATTCGACATATATCGGGATCAATAGCAGGAGTGATAATAAAATACAAAGTTGTTCTGGGATTTCTCCTGTACTAATGCAAAACTGAAGCATTTAAAATCAATAAATGACTTAAAATCCATCTATGCAACTCTTGTTTTAAGTTTTCTTTCAGACGGATTTACTGAATTTAATAAATATTTTCTTCATGAATTACCAGATTGTTTAGGAACTTCATGAAAACGGTCTTCTCTTACTTCATTCACGTTTGCAACTCATCTTCCTGTTTAAAATTATATTGTAGCTCTTCCATTGCTATAATCTTCATATCCATTATTTTGATCATGGACATTTGAAGAGTTCTTGTTTGTTATAGGTTCTATAAGAGATGATAAACCATGATCATGATTATCATCTTCCACCTTGTTGTCAGTCGTCATCGTCATTATAATCATTATATCACGCATCTCGTCTATCATTATTGTCATCATTGTCAATCATCCCCATCTTTAGTATCTTCTATTGGTCGACTTACTGTGGAGTAAATGATATATGATCATATACAACATCAGACATGCCATAGTTGATAGAAGATTTGACTTGGTATGGATCTTGTACCTTCAAATAAACAATTACTTTTAATGTTGTAAACTAAGTTAATAAAATAAAATTTTTATAAGTAAAAACTTGTACTATATCGAACCATGGTATAAAATTTGTGGGTCTTAACTATATCATAAAGTAGATTATGTTTAACATGGCTTATGTTATCTCGAGATGAATAATAGAGATATTTGTATTGTCGTCTTTCACATTTCGTCCAATGTCTTGCGAAATAATGATATCTTGGGTTATTTTGATGAAATAGATTTTTCTGGGTGTCTTTTTAAATTTCTATATTTTATCAATGTCGATATAATGACTTTCTTTGTCCCCCTGTTCCATTCTTGATTGTTGCTGCAATTCGAGTGTTCGACCTTCTTTGCTTTTGGATCTCTTGGATGATTCCCATGAGTCTCCTTTGTCACTTTTTCACCTTTAACTTAAATGTAGTAAGATAACCTACAATAACTAGGTCATGCTATTCTAAAACGTTTGTGCATGCTATTACTAATATTTCAAACTAGTTGATTCATAGTAGCATATTAGTCAATGGATTTGTAAAGTCTCTTAAGCATGTGGATAACAACAAAAACAACCAAAAGCATCATTGTTCCATCACAAATATAATCAAGCAATCACATATGAAAACATTCATTTTTATGCAGAAATCCAAATCTGGTAAAAACTTCCGTCAGAGTTGTCCCAAATCAGGACTTAAACGTATCGAATCATACAAGGGCAACTCTTAGTCAAATGTTGCATTTCAAAAAAAACCTCTAGAATCAAACTTTTTTTTCCCAATCTGACAGAAGGGCTCCCACAATCGGGAGAGTCGTACAATAATTATACAAGAAATAAAATCTTCACCATTTCAAACTATATACAATGTGGTATGAGGAAAAACAAAACGATCGTACATATCAATGTTGCCCAAAGTCGATGCGGTGAAGTACAAGTGTGCAGAAGAATTCTTCTACTCCTTTCAGAAAGAATGGAGTTGAACTCAGTGAGACATTCTCTTCTTTGAATTTTAGAAGATGAGAGTAAATGACTTGAGTATGTTTAAGATGTGTGCTTTGAAGACAAGGCCTAAGGTCCCCTTTATAGCCTTAAAAGTCATCATGTCTTTTGATTATAAGACATCTCTTCACATAAATAGCTAACAACTTCCATTATAATTTAGCTGTCCGGAATTGAAAATTAGACAACTGAAGATCAAACTAGTCAATCGAAAATAAAGTTAGTTGACATAAAGGTATATATTAAGGAAGTAGTATTCTAGAGTAGCAAATTAGTCACTTGAATCTAAAACTAGTCGGCTAATCAGATGGATCAATCGGCCGGTCAATTGCTTAAAAGTAACTGTTGGTCCGGTGACCAATGAGTTAAATGTTGGTCAATATATCACTCGATTGATCAAAGCCATCATTTAACTGAAGAGAAAGTATGTCGACTAGAAATTTAGTTAGTCAGCTGATTTGGTTTAGGGATTTTTACCCGGCAGACCCTGAAATCTTTTGCAATTACCGCTACGACCTTTGAAACATCGTAATTCCTCCCTCGACCCTGTAAACTTGCTAACCCTTACCGTGCAGACCCTGCGGTCAAGGGCCGTTAATTGACCCGTTAAAAGTAACCCGATTCTGTGAATTTCAGTTTCATAATACCCATTTTGTTTCTCAAAATTACAAAAAATGCCCCTTACAGAAAATGCCCCTTCTCCCTCACGCGTCCGACCTTCCTCCACGACCCCCTCCGCCCAACCTCCCTATGCCCGACCTTCCCTCCGCCCAACCTCCCTCTGCCCGCCCAATCTTTTGCAACATCTCATCAATCAAATCGTACATGGCTTGGCTGTGTCACAGCTGGAATCGAGGGAGTCCTTGGCAGTCGGGGTCTTCCTCCTTTGCCTGGAGTTGGGCAAGTGGACTTTGTGGTCGTCCAGGTACCTCCCGGCAAGATGATCAAACAGGACACCGGCACCCACCCCCACCGCGAGATCTATAGTGTAGTGCCCCCTAGTCGCCAGCAACCTCAGCACCTGCAGCGCGTTCAGCACATCGAACCCCAGCGCAGTCTCCTTCCTTCCCACCCTCCTCATGTCTATCGACGCAATCACAGCTGCCGCAACATGACCAGAGAAGAAGAGGAAAAAGGACACGTTTCCCACTGGGAAATCCATCCCTGACCCCAGGAATTCCTGCTTCAAAACACCCAAAAAATCTACCTAAGCCATCCATGGAAACCACTATAAACGCATAATCAGGGAAGCACGGTTGACCTGTGGCAGCGGGAGCTGGGTGCAGTAACCCAGGATCCCCCTGCTTGTGAACATAAATGCCGCTGCAATGGTGGCTCTAGGCCTCCATTCCACCACCAGGCACCACAGTATGTAGATCGTCTGCATCAGCACGAATACCTGCAACAGGAAACCACGGAAATCATCTTGGCGGTCCAATAACATGCCTTAAACCGATCGATCTAGAGGAAGGACGGATTACGGTGTTGAGAGCGGCGAGAGCGGAGTTGAGATCCGGACTGGCAGCGAGGAATCGATTGAGGGGGAGCGGAGTTGGAAATGTCGAGTCTCTCGAGGGGGCGGCAGCATGTGGCGGTGGAGGCAAGTCTCGAACTTCCGACCTTGAAGCAGTCCCAGAGGGGGAGGAGAAGGAAGGAGAGAGAGAGGGAGATGATATTAACTCAAGGTTAACTCAAGAAATTGACTCTAGTAAAGTTAAAATTGACGGCAGGGTTGTGGGGGTAAGACGGAGCAAGATTACAGGGTCGAGGGAGGAATTACGATGTTTCAAAGGTCGTAGCGGTAATTGCAAAAGATTTCAGGGTCTACCGGGTAAAAATCCCTTTGGTTTAAGAACTAAAGTTGAGTTAGAGTAGTATGCTTTACATATGCATGAAGTTTACAATGTAACTCTCTAATTTCACCTTGTTAATCTTTGTTTCATCTATAGCATTTGTTCCTTCAATCTCCATGTAGTTTCTTAATGTCCTTCATCATGACTTTCATGGCTTAAGCTTGTAGCCAACATTTTCCATCAATCTACATGAATGTTAAGCCGTTTCTTCTCGTCCTCTTACATCTTAGACAGAAGCCAAAACTAAGGTAGAAGTATAACAAAGGCGAGCGCGCTTCTTGTTTTCCATCTTGATGTATTGTTCTGGGCATTACAGGGAAGATGTTCCATGTGAAATGCTTAGTATGAAGATGGTGGGAAGATGTTCCATGTGAAATGCCTAATATGAAGATGGGATCGTCAAATACATAGCTTGCTTTGCATCCAAAACACACGATAATACAACAAAACTTATCGCTATTAAGTATACTTGTATGAGTGCATGACCCAACAATCTCCTTCTAATGATGACAATATCTAGCAAAAAGATAAAAGTGAAGTATGTGCTAAAAACTTCTCCCTTTTTTTAAAATATAGAATTTTAATGAAATCACTTATGATTCTCATTTTTTTCATTATTTAAAAGTGAAGATTGTTAATTCAAAACTCACTTAAAAATATTTATTAGATACCGAAAAATATATTAGTATCAAATAAAGGCAATTTTTTTCTTTTGAGCTCCGCCCTTTTCTTTTACTTTAGAGATGCTCTTTAATTTTATACTTAAGGCTCTCCCTGCAAAACCAGTTGTTGGACATGTGAGCCCATGACAATCCATTATGCAATAAATATTATTACGAACTATACGATTCCATTATCTAAAATAAAACATGATTAAGTTTTCTGTTATTAGGGTTCCTCAATACAAATAGGTATATGTACGAAGGCAATCTTGATATTATATATCTGCTGATCTAAAAACATAGATCAAAGATGTTGATACAAGGTTATTGATCTAAAGAGTTAGATTAAGGACACAACTAGCTTCGTTAAATGATATTCAAGAAGGATATCCAATCTGAGAGGAAATACAAATCTTCTCTAAAGACTAATATTCGACTGAAACTTTTGATGTAGGTCCTCAAAATAGGAATATAGATACAAAGGTGTCAGATAAGTCAATTTAAAGAGATAACTTCGCGTGATCGAGATACTAAATACGTGTATCATATCTTATCACAAACAAGCATACATTCTTTGACTGGAGGCAGATTTATGTTTATATATCTAAATCTATATATTTGGCAGACTAATATATTGATAGCAACAATGACCTCACAAGATCTATACACCAAAAGATCATGTGCATACAAGGGAATATATGGTATCTCAAAGGGAATCATACATATTCATACTTATTGAATTAAAACACACTGAAATTAGCATTTTCATTGAAAGGAATTATACAGGTTCATGCTTACTGAATGGTATAGACAAAATTATCACTGCAATACCTAGGACATTCTTTCATGGCACCCTCTTGGAGATCAAAATTTAACTGACACAAGGGTTCTGCGTTATCTTCTAAGTAAATGTGTTGGGAGCACAATGCCAAATTAATCCGTTAGAGATCTATGATATTTCATCAGCTGCCTTATGGTTTTCTCTCAAGAACCTCTTAATTAACAAATGAGATTCTTTGTTGTTGGTCAAATACAAAGACATTATGATCGGAAACATCCACGGTTCACACAAAAGGAAAGCATACTTCATGCTTGAAGGTAATGTATTCATCTCTAGGGGAGAAGATACATGAATGGTTATCTCAACAACTGTGCTAGTGAAAGCTACTAGGTCTGCAAAAGACAGCTTCACCCTATTTGCTCTTTCATCTGCTAGAGACAAGGTTTTTGATATTTGAATGCCTAATCTCTAACATGTTTTCTAGTTCTATTTCAGATAGAAGTTGATCAAAATACTAAAAAAAATGTCATATCATACTCCTCATCTAAATATAAGGGATCAAAATCCAATGCATACCCAAACTCTTCCTCACAATCTGTTGATCTCTCAAGAACTATGTTTTCCTTTATCTTGTTCACTAATGACAAATCTACTATAGATAATGTTTTTTAACATAGAATGAACTGAAGACGCCTAATCTTTAGCATGGTTACCAGCTCTAGTTCAGTTAGAAGTGGATCAAAATACTTAAAAAATATCATATTAAGCTCCTCGTCTAACTATGAGGGATCAAATTTCAATGCATATTCAAACTCTTTCTCAAAATATGTAGCCCTCAAGAATTATTCTTTCCTTATCTTGTTCACTAATGACCCATATTCGAGAATGTCCCATTCTAGTACTTTGTAATCTAGGAAGATTTTTCTTATCCAATAATAATGTCTATATAATCATAAGATCTCAACGCGTATGTTCGTCATACTCTTCTTGGTCAGATGTCATTCACCGTCTTTGTTTGTCCACGTTTGCAATCAGTGTGAAAGTAAACCTTCTTAGATTCATGATCGGAGATGGTCTTTGTTGTAGTTGGAAAAGGAAGTTTAAGAATGACAGGGATATGTGATAATCATTTAGGGGTATCTGTGCTTAAGACAACGAAGTCCATAAGAAATTACAAACCCTGAATGGTTACAACAACATCCTCTAGGGGATTGCAAATGCCGTATGGTTACAACAACATCCTTAAGAATGCTTCTCAGCTTCTTAGCTAATCTGTCAGCAAACCAAATTATCATTCCACTTGGTTTAAGAGGACTCAGATAGGACTTTATGAATAACGAGGACGAAAAAAGAATTATCGAGAAGCTATTGCCATGGAGAGTGTGGTTAAAGATGCGATGAAAGATCTCACACTTGACTGAGTTTGCACCTTTGTTGGGTATCTTCTGAGGTAAGATGCTCTGAATCATATTGGTAGAGCCAAGGTTAATACATGTCATTCGTTTAGTGATTTGTAATCCTCTTCTTCTCGGTAGGTGTACTCTTTATCTTAGGGAATTTCTACAGATGTGGATTAGTTCCCATGGCCAAATCTTTTCGACAAACTAAGATTTTTTGTATTTTAATACTTGGAGCTAAGTGCTGTCAGGAAGGGCATCTATACATTAGAGTCAACATTTACATGAAATAAGAAAACGTAATCGTCCTTAGCCTGTACAAATTCCTCTAAAACTATGTCAGAAAACAAAAGTCTTTGACATTATCAACATCCAACGCTGATTGGTCTTCCTTATCATTGGTGTCTTTCTCTTTGTTCTATTTTAATTTTTTTAAATCGTTCTCTTCTTATATTTGGTTCCTTCTAACAACCCTTCTCCTTCATTTGATTCAATGTATCCATTATTGCTAGTTCTTCAACTTGCTTGTTTGTATCTCCATCTTGCTTGCCATCTTCTTGCTTAGATGAAGTGCATCCTACCAATTTCCTACCATTCTTGATCGAATCGAAGTTAGAAATGCAAGGTGAAATGCTACTTTAATCCTTATCGAGAGAGGTAGAAAAACCGTGTAATACCTGCTCGACTTTCCTCTTCTGATCATTTCGGTTCGGTACAACATTAGCTTATATGACCATCTTACCTTAACTATTTTAGAAAATTGACTCTTTATTCCTTCCATCTGGAATTTTCGTGAGCATTCTACTCCTACAAGAGATGGACAATGGAATACATAGTTGGGTTTTCGTGGGGGAGTTTGAGCACTTGAATCCGATCTCTCATCGGATGTGATTATAGTGATGAGATCTACTACCGTTGTTGGGCATTTTTTGAGAACTGCCCATTTTACATCCATGAGTTTGGTTCAAATATAACTAAGGTTGTCGCAGTGAGGAGGGTTGGTTGGTGTTTAGCAAGCTCAACCCTTGTTGTTGGTGGTGGGTAGGTTGGTATGAAGAAGACATAGTCGAATACCATTGAAAGTGAAGATGCCATTGCGGCTTGTAAGCATTTAGTAGATGATCAAAAAAGTTCATTCACCTCCCCATTCGTCTCAGAAGAAGGTTGGAGAGCAAATGTAGATTTCTCATTCTGTACACAATCATTTAACAATAAGGGTCAATGTTGTTTGAACGGTTCCGATAAATGACCTTAAGTGGTCAGCAACCGCACCCGGCCGTTTCATGGCCGACGGTTGCAGGATGACCAAATCTGGCGGAAAACATTGTGGGGACACGAGGATAATGGGGCTCGACTAACAAGAAGTCGTCGACGTACCTTTGACGTGATCCCCGACTGGTATCAGAGCTGCATTCTCAATCCGGCCCCGATCACCGACTCTTTCCTGGACGCCGACACTGCTAGGTCGACCACCTCGGCCGCTGCCGCCCAACATCATACTCGTGCTAGGGTTTTCTCGAGGTATACTTATATTTTTTCCCCAGAAGAAGACTTGCTGGAATCAGCAGATGTCACTTTTTTTTCTGGCAGCTTTAAACACGTGAGAGCCCTCCCCTCGTGATTTTTTTGTCGTTAGCCTTTTGTCATCACCTGTGTTACTATTAACATATATTATAGGGAATTTATAATTGTTATATTGAGTTCCTGCTAATTTTTTTACCAGACCTATTACTATGTTAGCACGACCATTATTTAGGATTTCCCTGGCTTCTTCACGTGCATTAGGCGTATATCATATTGTCAAAACAATGATCGTTCTAAGGCTTTAAATGGTAATTATAATATGTTAACCCATCATTAGCCTTCGATGGTATTGCCAGGTTATTAATGGACTCCTAGATGATGTTTGAAGTCAGTATAGTTTTATTTAAAAAATCTAAGACACCAAAGAATATAACTTAGTATAAGGGGCAATAGGTGTATTTTTTTTGTCGTTATATGCAGCATTAAAAATATGAGAATTCAAGTTTAACTTGCAAGGCACAACATAGTTTTTTTTAACATGTTGTTTTGATAAGAAGTCGTTTTTTTAACATTCTTGAATAACATCTCAGTGTATATTTTTTAATTGTTTAAACATCTAAATTACTTTCATTGTCTATCTGCTTTGTTAAGTTTTATTCCCGTATAATAGTCCAAATCTCATACAAATCTTATATTTGTCCAACTAGATCCAATATGACAAGCAAGACTATTGCCACTGAGGTGGGAAAAATAGTGTACCTTAACGGTACTTATTATGAATTATGGAGTAAGAAGATCTACTATGGCCTGTTGCACGATAGTATACACACCACCATAGATAAACCCGGTCCAACTTTATCTGAAAATTCAACTGTGGATGAAATTAGGTCCCGCGAATAGTGGGAGAAAACAGATAATAGGGCTAGGAGCTTTATGCTGACCCACATGGATCTGAACCTGATTCGGGTCTTTTAGACTTGCGAATCAGCTTACGAGATCTGGACCGCGGTTAAGGAGAAATATCACTCCAAATCTGAAGGGAGCGTCTAGCTGCTTCTACACAAGTACAACTCGTGTAGAATGAAGGAATCTGAAAGTATCTTCGAGCACGTGAACAAGATGATCGTGATGGCCAAGGATCTAGCAGCTGCTGATTGCGCAATTCCGGCAGATCGCAGCCATACTAGGAAGTCTCCCTCCGTCATTCGACATGGATGCCACATCTCTGAGGATGAACGACAACATTAAGTCTGTGACGGACCTACCTGCACAGCTGGCAATTGAGCAGGACCTCTCCAAACAAAGATCGAGAGCTGAGATCATTGAGGTCGAGGAAGAAGAAGCAAATGCTGTGCACGCAAAGAAAAGGCTGGGCCCTCCAAGGTAAATTTCAAAGGAAAGAGTAGGAAATACCCACGCGGCTCTTGTTACGGTTGTGGCAAATATGGCCATTTCAAGGTCAATTGCCCCAACAAAAAGAAGCCAAGAAATTCTAAAATGCCTGAAAACAAAGGCAAGAAGAAAATGGAATTCGTGGCTGTCGTGCAATGCAACTACGTCATTACGGACAATGATGGATGGTGGATCGACTCTAGAGCAATCGGACACATCGTTAAGACGAAGGAAGACCTAGTGGACTTCAAGGAGCTGAGCAAAGGCGAACAGAGGATCTTCATGGGGAACAACACCTACCTGGACGTAGAAGGTGTTGGGACATACAGACTTGACCTGGGGGATAGTATTATGGTACTGAAGGATGTACTATGTGCCCCAAGTATACGTCAGAATATGATATCTGTCCCTGTGCTGCTCAAGAAAGACTTTGAAGTTAGGTTTTACAATAAACGTGTATCTATAGGCAAGAATAAGAAGGTCTATGCGATGGGAAAGTTTGTGCCCGAGCATGATCTGTTCTGTCTTCCTGTAATAAATTCTAGTGACTTCTGATTATTCCTTGTGTTGTTTATCTGATTATGACTTGTGGCACATGAGACTGGGTCATCCAGAAAATTCTAAGATGGATCAAATGATTAAGGCAAATTTGTTGCCTAAGATCACGGGTGCAAGGATATTGCCCTGCGAACACTGTCTGACCGGTAAAATGACGAGAAGACCCTTCTCAACCGGAACTCGGTCAACAGAGTTACTAGGTTTGATTCATTCAGACATATGTGGACCACTGAGCATCAGCACACATAGAAATAAGGAATACTTCATAACATTTATTGATGACTACTCAAAGTTCTCCTATGTCTATCTCTTAACAAAGAAAGCCGGAAGCACTTGAAACATTTAAGAGATATAAGACGGAAGTGGAGATAAGATTGGGAAAACCAATCAAGACTCTTATGACAGATAGAGGTGGAAAATATACCTCAAATGAGTTTGAGGATTACTGTATTCAGACAGGCATTCGTAGGCAGACTACAATGCCCTATACACCATAACAGAATGGTGTAGCAGAAAGAAAGAATCGAAATCTGATGAATACAGTAAGGTGTATGTTTTCACACTCAGGACTCTCCAAGAAATTCTGGGGAGAGGCAGTGTTGACTGCGAACTATATACATAACAGAATTCCCACCAAATCTGTAGAATCAACGTCATATGAAATATGGAATGGCAGAAAGCTCGAGTTGGGCAATCTCCGGAAATGGGGATGTGTAGCACATGTTCTGGTACCGAGTCAGCTTAGAGACAAGTTAGACTTCATGACATTAAAGTGCAAGTTTATTGGGTATAGTGAGAATTATAAAGGATATAAGTTCTTCCATGAAACTAAAGGTCTGATCGAAAGTCGTGATGCTACTTTCCTTGAAATTCATCAAGAAAAGGAGCATGAAGTGGAGGAATCAGATCCTCTGATTGTCTTACAAGACAATGAAGACGACTTGAGCATTAGACAAGAACTTGAGGATGACATCGATCATCCAAATATAGAGAATGAACTTATGGAACATGATCCTTTAGAGGAAGTGGGTGGACCCACACAACCCACGAGTATAATCAGCAACAAGAGACCCAGAACACGACCCGCATGGATGGAAAATTACCATTTCTATGGATGCAAGGCGTCGTGTTACACCGTGGATGAGGATGTCGCGGATTGTACAGATCCCATATCCTTTGATGAAGCTTTGGCTTCATCTGAGTCGGAATCATGGTCGGCTGTCATGAGAGATGAGTTGGACTCTATCGAGCGAAACGGTGTTTGGCAATTATGTGATTTGCCAGAAGATAGGCAATCCATAGGATGTAAGTGGGTATTCAAGAAAAAGTACCGAGTTGACGGTACTGTTGAAAAATACAAAGCCAGATTAGTTGCCAAGGGTTATACTCAGCAAGCTGGAATAGATTTCCAGGAAACCTACTCTCCAGTGGCTGGACGATCTTAGCCATAGTCGCATATATGGATTTGAAATTATTCCAAATGGATGTGAAGACGACCTTCCTTAATGAAGAATTAAAGGAAGAGATTTATATGCGACAACCTGATGGTTTCGGGTTGAAGATCAGGAGAAAAAGGTTTACAAGTTAAGAAAGTCATTACATGGCTTAAAGCAGTCTTCACGGCAATGGTATCTCAAATTTCATGAGAAAGTTATTCAATTTGGATTTGTTTCAAATAAATTGGATAACTGTGTGTATGTCATGAAGAGTGGGAGCAGGTTTGCAATCATGTCATTGTATGTAGATGACATTCTGCTTGCAGGTAATGATATACAAATGCTCAATGAAATCAAACAGAAATTGAGCAATGAATTTGAGATGAAGGACATGGGCGAAGCATCCTATGTTCTTGGAATTCAAATAACAAGAGACAGAGACTCAAGGACATTTAGTCTTAGTCAGGAAAGATATTTGCATACTGTATTAAAGAGAATTGGAATGCAGAATAACACTCCAACTCCAACACCACTTGTGATGGAAAAAAGACTCAGCAAGAGTCAGTGTCCCGGAAAGGGGCAGAAACCTTTAGATTTACCATATGCACAAGTGGTAGGAAGTCTAATGTATGCAATAACGTGTACTCGACCTGATTTAGCTTATCCAGTAAGCTTAGTTAGTAGATATCAAAGCAATCCCGGTCCAGCACATTGGGAAGCTGTAAAGAGGATTCTTCGATATCTGAAAGGAACAGTACATCTGAAACTTGTGTATCAAGCAAAATCGCTTGAAGTGGTAGGCTACTCCGATGCCGATTTCAAAGGAGATGTGGATGATAGAAAATCCACATCAGGTTACCTGTTCATGTTTGGTGGTGCAGTCGTTTCTTAGGGTAGCAAGAAACAAGGATGTACATCTCGATATACACAGGAGGCTGAGTACATAGCATGTAGCATGGCCACCACTCATGCTGTGTGGATCAGGCGTTTTCTAGTGAAGCTAAGCCTCGAATTGGTCAAAGGGCCAATTGAAATGTATTGTGACAATCAAGCTGCGATAAGCTTGATTAATAATGGGGCTAATAGTTCTAAAGGAAAATGCATTGAGATCCAATACCACTATATACAAGATATAGTGGCAAAGCAAGAAATCACAATAACCTACATACCTACCAGCGACATGTTGGCTGATTCCCTAACCAAAGGAATAGCTGCAGGAACATATATTAAACATGCTGGTTTAATGGGACTCAGGAATGTTTGAGTCAAGGAAGAGCTTTCATAGATAATGATTCTCATATGATAAGTCTCCTTGTATATACTACACGAATAGTGTGAGCATATATGTTTTTGATCAATTCGGTCAAGTGGGAGATGTTTGAATGATTTCGATAAATGACCTTAAGTGGTCAGCAACCGCACTCGGCCGTTTCGCGGCCGACGGTTGCGGGATGACCGAATCTGGCGGAAAACGTTGTGGGGGCGCGGGGATGATGGGACAGACGGCTCGAGGGGCTAGCGCCCTATAAATAGACACCCAACGGTGGAGAAGAGATACCCGAGAAACACCTTGAGTTTAGCTATTATTGCTACTATGATTGTGTAGAGAGAAAATGAACTGGCTCCCCACCTGAATGTGATATAGTGTGATATACCTAAAAATAGTAATAAAAATTGAAAAATACATAATACATAAAAATCACATAATGCCTAAAAGCAATACGAAATCATATTTACTTTGAAAATAAAATGCAAACCTAAATATCAACTACCTTAAGATCTAAAAAGTAATGCATAATTAGAATTATTTTGAGGTACACATTTGCCTTCAAGTGGCCTCCTTAAGGTCGATGCTCAATATACATAACATAGAAATACTGTCTTCAACATGAAATTGAGTTATAACAATAAGACAACTATTAAATAGTCAAATTAAGCAAAACCTAACGTTCGTCATCACCAAATATGAACCCACATGAAAAAACACGACTGGACAAAACCACATTGTTCCATAATCATAAAGGAATACATGGGAGGGGGATTGTACCTCACGACGGTCTTGCGAGCAAAATCCTCATTTATCCACACTGTGTCCACATCTTTTTATGTGCAAGGAAACCCCCATGCACAAGAAAATTATAGTTAAAAATGAACCACCAAGAAAATGAGAAAATGTGAGAGGCAACACATTTACCTCATCTTAGAAAACATGATATTAAGATTCCTCTTGCTTACAGTGGTACCAACCCCATAAAAATGGAGTTAATTGGCCAATTCTTATGACACTTCAACATTCCTCCATCTCTCCTCTAGCGAGCGTGAAAGTGGAGGAAGGTGGTCGACTGCAAGTGATTGAGGGAAACGAGAGAGTTAGTAACCAACAAGAGCTAATCTATCTCATGTTCAATAGATTTATACGCAGATACTTTCTAATTTTTTTCATACGCATTTCATGCTGGTTAACCATCTTCTCTAAAATGATTGTAATCTTCTAACCTAAGATTGATTCAAGAAATTAATGGTGCATTAGAATCCTAATGTCAAATACACATCTAATAAGATATTATAATTTTACTTGGATCCGAAATAAGTTTTTTAAAGTCATTTTTAATATAGCTCACCTCTATATCTCACACTCAACAAAATGCATTCCGAAACAAACATGGAGGTTTACACATTTGTTGTAGGCGGTACCATCCATTGATTGAGTTTGTTTTGTTTGTCGTAATAGAATATTATCACGGTGATCGTTGGCCATAATGCATGGTGCGTCACTCTATTGGGGACAATGCTTGAAGGCATAAAGAGATTTTCCAAGTCGAGGTAATAAAGCTAGGGGAGAAGATTGATGTATTGAGCCAATCATCCCCCTCAAGCAAGTTTGGACATACTGCACAAGGGGGCCTACTAAAGAGGAAAAGGGAATATCGTAACACCAAATGTCACTGATGAATCCATGACTTATCTACTTTATATCTAAGTTTTATACATAATACATGAGTAAAAATATTGAAATCCACATACAAATAGATAATAATGAAATCAGTTGAGGCGGTAAAAGAGATTAATTTTTATAATTAACTCATCGTTAAAATCAAGAAGAAAATCAAATAAATGATGTGAAATAAAGAGTTAAAATATGTATATATGTATTTGCATATCGTATAATCTTCAAATATTTCTAACAATAGCATGCTAACTTCAAATGACATGAAAATAACTCCATTGTATTTATTACTGACCTTCAAATATGGAAAATCCTAAATAAAATTAACATGTAAATGTTGAGAATAAATCCAAAAACTATTACGAAGATAAAATCAAAAATAAAATAAAAAAGCTGCATATTTGACTTGTACAAACTCACATGAACTTTGCTTACCTTTGAATTAACACAGATCAAATTACCTACAAAACAAAATCCAATTCAAAGGAATTAAAGTTCATATGATAAACTTGGATTTTAGGACGTAATTGTATATTATATAACTAACCTAACTTAATCTCATTGTTTCATGTACATATTTAACTCTTTTCTGTTATTCCTTTTTTATTTCTTTTCTTTATTTTATGTTTTAACTAACTATTCTAAAAAAATATAAAAAATAATAAAAATAAAGAAAAAGAAAAAAAGAGATGTATATATTGACTTTTTCACATGTATATTATTCCCTATTTTATTTTATTATAACTTTTTCTCAATTAATAAAAATCCAAAAAAAATAGATAAACAAATATACATAAATAATCAGTATATTTAAAAATATTACAAGATGTATGCTTAAACAAAAATCAAAGGTAAAATATACAAAACACTAGAAAATGGTATTTTATATCTATAAAAACCCCTAAAAATTCACATAGAGTGCATATAACCTATTTTCGTTTGGAGTACTTCATGAACATCATAAATCTCATCGAGTTTTACAATTTTCATATTTACTACATTTTGATTCGAGTCCACTTAATATTTTAAATTTAATTTCCCCTCTTTTTCTTTATATAAGATAAAGGTGTCCATGTGGCACACACCCGCTGGATTTTCCATCACCTCATCACCTATTCGTTGACATACAGTCAACATTCTATTGCGCCACCCAACCTCCACTTATAGAGCACTAATTGAACTGATTCAGGTAAACTCATCCACTCTTCCCAATCCTTCTTCGTTGCGACCCAAACCAACTCTACTAATATAGCATGACTAATCCCCTCATTCTTACTTCTAATCTCCATCTTCAATTCGAAATAATTGGCCTAAGTTAGAATCGAATCTCCATCTTTTATGATAACTTAAACCCTAACAAACATGAATCGCCCACCCCAGATCATCTCCTTAATTACATCCTGCCCGAATCACCTCAATCTCTCAAATTTTCTTAGATCCTCTTGCGGTAAAATCCCAAACCACCTAATCCCTTCGAATCTTGCTCATTACGATCCCATCTCACCAAATCGATTAACTCTCACTTGATTATCATGGACAGACCCAACTTCTCCTTGCCTTTTCTATAAAAGAATACACCCAGATCCCATAGAAATTCATCCACCATATTCTACATAAGAAGAGAGAGATAGAGAGAGAAAGGACATATCTCGATACTTTGTCGATGACATTGATAAAGCCCACCCTCTCCGGTGTGATCCACACACTTCCTCTATGTTGCTGCTCTGACCCCATTCAAAGAAACGAGTTTCTCTTCCTCCTCCACCAGAGAAAATCGAAGCAATGACTCGATACCTCATACACTTTGATCATGCAAGAAATCCCATCAAGTAATCTTCTTTATTCCATCTTCTGCTCTCCCCCATTTTTATTTGTCTTATTCTTCTTATTCTTAGTTCCCCGTATCAACCTTTTGCAACTCTTATTTACCCCCCCCCCCCCCCCCACATCTTCACCGATCATTGTTTTAAAACCCCAGTGATGACCGAGTACACACCCATTTCTAGTATCCATCTGATTCTCTATTATGGTCTCCAAATCACCCAACTTTGGTGAGACCACATCGGAGACTCGCTTCGTCCTTTGCCTACAATAAAAGCTTTACCCGCCATCTTTTTAGCTTCAAGGCCAAGCAAAAATCTTAAGCAGATGTTTTATTTAAGTCTATAAGCAGCTTTATGAACCCCATTACTCGACATCCTAATAAGCAAGTGCTTTAGGTGAAACCCGAAGAAGAAGAAGACAAGGTAATGGGGATTGTACACCATTAATTGAAACCTCATCAGAGCTCTGTAATGAACCTGAGAAAGAAAGGAGGGATAAAACAAAATCTACAGTTGACGTCACATAAGCTGGTCTCCTGGGCCATTCACACAAAACCCCTTTTAAACCATATGTCCAACTAGACATCAAGCAACCAACAATACGCCACATGGATACACAACATCCACATGATCATGGATATCAGATCAAGCCTTATCTGCATGATTGGAGTCTATAAAGCCTTAAAAATCAACTTCCCCATATCCCACCTCGAAAAATGTCATTAGATCCAACCCAACGAAACGAATCTAATGGAACTATTTTAATGTCAATAGGAGATCATTACATTTTTTTATGAATTTAGGAAGCAATGAAGGCTGATATCAGTTAAGATGTCATTAACTCTTAATCGTTGTTATTAGCATTAATTAATCATGATTAAGAGGACTAATAATGATTAAAATCTAATCATAATTAGTAAATATTAGTAATAGATTAGTAGATGTTAAGAATTGATCATTATTAGTGCTAATTAATCGCAAGTAGGGCTAAATAAACATCAGTATCAAAACCACGCGCTTCGGGATAGCGTTAGACGTATGATCCCTTGGTAACCCATTTTTACAATAAAAGTTATTGTAATCATTTTATTTATATAAATACAATTTATTGTTTTTCCACTCCCTTTCTGAGATTAATGAATGCATCCACTTATTGGGTTCATTCATACAATTAGGCACTTATTGGGGGTCCCTTCGTACTATTAGAGTTATGTACTTTGACCATATTGATAATCTAATAACCGTTGATCTAATGATTGGATCATAGAGGCTGATGTTGAGTTGATAATCTAAAGAGTTAGATTGATGACTCAACTGATATCACCAAATGATTATCAAGAGAGGATCTCCAACATGAAAGGAGATGGCAATCCTTACTCCAAATGCTGATATTTGACCGACCTCTTGATGCAGATCCTCTTCATAGGAATAGAAATTCAGAGGTGTCGAATGTGTTAAGTCAAAGAGTTGACTTAGCTATCAGAATAGCTAAGACTTTTGTTGTATGCAATCAAAATTTTGGCACACATCTTATGACTAGAGACATATGTATCACTATATGTCTGAGTATGTACATTAGATAGACCATTAGGTTGATGACCTAATTAAGGTCTATACACCAGTGAGCTGATGTGCATACAAGGGCATATGAAAAATACGATCTCCCAATGGGATCATAAAGGTTCACTACCGAATCGAAAGACATGATCTCACTCATGAGATATTGGGACCAACCAAGTTCCATCGTTGGTCATCTCACTTTGGAAGCAAGACATGATCTGTGGATGTGATATATTCTTTTGAAAAGCATATGATCGATACCGACTCCCAATGATCGAATGAGAAACTTAATGATTAAACCCTAAAGGAGAGAATTCAAAATGAGATCAGAACTTTCGGTTTGATCATGGTATTCCAATATTCAAGATGTACATGTATTAGGAATACTCGAGGATGATGTGATCTTAAACGATTTTATACCATGAGGCTTCCATTATGAAGGAATGATGAAACATGATTGGATTTTAGTGACTCCTCTCAGTGGACTGGATATCCAATCTTGATCCAAATGTTTGACATTGATCCGAGTATGATTCAAATATAATGAAAAGATGTGATCTTATGTCTTACAAAATCCTACACTTCTGAGTGATCTTCTAGATCTGGATATGAGATTAGATCTCACTATCTAAGTCACTATACATGGCATATGCATTCGCCCTGACCTTATCTCCAAGTATCTAAGGAGAAGGTACACATTTCTTGAAAGAGTTCGATAATTTTTCGTGAGTAATGTCATCTAAGAATTACAAAATTGGCTAATTAAATAGGATTTAATTATCACTAATAATTTGGATATGATTCACATTATTTAGACATGTGTAGAGAGACATCTTGGATAAGTAAATTGGATTAATATATCAAAGATAGGATTAATGTGGATAACACTATCCACAATAATCATGGATAATGTGGATGTGATCCACAATATCATGGAGAGAGAGAGAGAGAGTTAATTTTTAATGAGATTCATAATTTATAAGTTAATGTGAATCAGATTCATATTATACAATTTAATGTACATACGAGTTTCATTGACTTTTAGATGGAAGGATATAATTCTGACTAGTCGATGGTCTAGCTGCAATTTTCACAAATAAATTGTAATTATTTGGTGATTATTCAAATTTTAAATTAATACTTAATAAAGTAGAATTTTAGGAAATAATGGAATTGATTGCTTCCACTCCTCTTTGGTTGTAGATGAACATGGTTATTACACCATGGTGGTCATCCACCATGAATATGGAAAGTTGGTGGAGGTAATCATTATCAAAATGTTACTTCTTGATTAATTGATTTAATTAAAAAATAGTTTTGGAAATTATTTTTAACTTATTTATTTTTTAGTTTGTGAATTAGAAGAATCACAAATTAATTTCAACCATTTATTTAAAAGAACATGGATTGGGATCCGTGGACTTCCAATTTGTTATAAAAGAAAGGTTAACACTAGCCCTCTAAGAAGAGGACACGCGAATACAATTGTTGCATAATTAAAACTCTCTCTGCCATTTTCTCTACACTTCACCACCATCTCCCTCCACACCCCTAGGCCATCCCCTTGCCCTAGGTTGGTAGAGATCACATTTGTCATCGTGATGTCGTTATGATGTCGGACCAATTGTTCGAGGAACTTGATCTTCTTTATTGCCCCGTGCTCGTGAAGAAGATAACGTATTTCATGAGATGAAATCAGGAGGTTCCATGCTCAGGTTATCGTTCTAGATTGTGGGAAGCACATGTCTCATCAACGCACCCGTTAGTGCACTCTCGTCGGATCGGACTTGAGTCAGGAGGCCTCTTTGCTTAGAGTATTCGGGATCACAGCAACACTTCAAGAGTAAACCTAAAATCATGTGATCTTGATGAAATGGTACAGGAAAGGTTCCCATGCCATGTGGTTTCATCTATACATTTTTATTTTTATGCTGCCATACCTACTAGTATAACTAGTTGATCTAGATCAGATTTGATCCGATCTCCACATTTCCGTGATGCGTGAGGGCCCGACCCTCATCCTCTTCAAAGTTGTATTAGAGTGTATTTTAAAGGTCTTGGATATGATCCAAACCCTAGGGAACAAGGCTTTGGATATCGGGATGCACGTGAACTTCTTGTTTTTCGCATTGTTGAAATTCGAATCGATTTTGAGCATATATGACATGTCTCCTATTTTTCCCTATTACGAAAGAATTTTTTAGATACTAAGCATGTTTAGATGGTCTGGATATGTCTCCAAAAGTTTTCCAAAAGTTGGTGAAGATTGGGTATTATTTAAAATTCGAAAAGTTCCCGCAGTGTGTTGTTTTTGCATGCATCCCGAATCTCTAACTTGATAATTTTAGTTACTATTTTTCTGTAATGAAACCTGATAATAATACATTAATTATGTCAAAAATCAAACTAGAAAACCTCTTGAATTTATTTCACATGATTCATAGTCCATATTCTCAAGATATGTGATATTTAGTGCATATGGGTTGGAAGATGATTAGATCATCAACGTTGACATCTTTAATTGTGTTAATCAATCTAATATAATCATGGAATTTTATAATTTACCCTAAGTAATTGTTGTATCATTTATTTATAGAAATACATGATAAACAATAACCTTGAATGATTGCTTCATGACATGAAAACCCTAGATTCCAAACTACAATAATTGTAGTTCAACTTTTACATGCAAAACCAACTTATTCTCTTGATATGACTAGAAATTTAGGATCATTAAAAATATTTTAAGATGTCTAAATTTCTGAGTGATTATTATATAGTATCATACCAGTTATCAAAAGGAATGATCGATAAAACTGTAAGTACAAATAACCAATTGTGTTATTCTAAATTGGAATGGAGATGTTGTCTAGAACAAATATGCTGGCTTGGTTCCTTAATTAATGCCTTGCATGTCAAGTAAATGCTCCCTCCCATCATAACTTGAGTGTCTGGCTAGATCTTTTTCAAGGAAGTATAAAATGATGCACAGTTAAGGTGCACTCTAACAACTAATTGGAATAATAAAGCATATTTACCTCTTAATTTATGGGGATATGCAGTAGTGAATGCAATATATATCTTTAATAAGATTCCTAGCAAGTCTGTACCCAAAACCCCTCATGAGCTTTGGTTTGGAACCAAACCCAGTGTTAGACACTTGAGGATTTGGGGTTGCTTGGTCCATGCCAAAAACTTGACCACAAGTAAGCTAGAATCTCACATTAGGGAGTGATACTTCATTCGATATGTAAAAGATGATATTGGATACGAATTTTATGATCGTGAGACTCAAAAGGTACTCGTCTTCATTGATATAAAATTCTTGGAGGATGATTTCCTTAAGAGTGGAGACAAAAATAAAGAAAATGAACTCATTGAATCCTTTGAGGATATTGAGATTACTGAAATAGAAACAGAAGAGATAAATGAATATGAAACACCTGCACCTCTTCTAAAGAGTTCTATGGTGGCCAGACCACTTAAAAGGTATGAATTCCATGCGTTAGAAGAGTCTGACAGTTATCCTACTTTATATGATGAAGCACTCATAGATCATGACATGGATAGATGGATGCTAGCCATGAAGTCAAAAAGAGACTCCCATTCATAATAATGTTGGGTGGACTCTATAGGATCCAAATGAAGGGGTAAAATCCATTGGTGTAAATGGATCTATAAAAGAAAGAGGGAATCTGATGGGAAGGTAGAGACCTTCAAGGCACGACTCATAGCCAAGGCCTACACACAGAGAGAAGGCATCGACTACGATGAGACATTCTCTAATGTGGTCATGCTCAAGTCCATCATGGAATTGCTAGTTATAGTTGTATTGGATATGTGAGCCCACAACGAGCCATTGTGCAATAAAAGTTATTGCAATTCACACCTTAATCAGAAATAAAGAGTAAATAATTTGCATAATAGGTCCCTTAGTACAATTAGGATTATGTACCATGGCCATCTTGATATTATATAAGTGTCGATCCAAAGGTTGGATCATAAAGGCTAGTGTAATGTTGAATATCTAAAGAGTTAGATTGAGGACTCAACCATACTACCAAGTGATTATCAAGAAGGGATCTCCTGCCTGAGAAGGAGATGGCAATAATTACTCCAAAGGCTGACAACTGACCGACCTCTTAATGCAAGTCCACTGCATAGGAATAGAGATTCAGAGGTATTGGATGAGTTAGGTCAAAGAGTTGATTTAACGAGATTGAGATAACTAAGACCTATGTCGTATACTGCCACATATAAGAATGCATCCTCTGACTAGAGACTGATGTATTACTATATGCCTAAGTATGTACATTAGGCAGATCATTAGGATAATGACCTAATCTAGGTATATACACCGACGAGCTGGTGTGCATATAAAAACATATGAGTAGTACGATCTCTCAAAGAGAACATACGTGTTCACTATTGAATGGGAAGAGTTGAGTTCACTCATGATATTTTAGGATAGGTCAAATTCCAACATTGGTTGTCTTATTTTGGAAACAAGACAAGATTTGAAGGTATGGTATATGCTTTTGGAAGGCATATGATCGATACCAACTCCCAATGATCGAATGGGAATCTTAACAATAAAACCATGAAGGAGACAATTGAAATAAGATCAGAACTTCATGTTTATTCTAGGTCTTCCAATAATCCAGATGAATAGATATTAGGAATACTTGAGGGTGACGTGATTTTAATCGATTGTATAACCATGACACTTCCATTCTAAGGAGTGATGAAGCATGCTTGGATTTTAGTGATCCACTCAGTAGACTAATTATCCAATCTTATGTTGGACATTGGTATGAATATGATTTATATGCAATGAGAAGATTAGATATTCTGTCCAACTTGATTAGACATCTCTAAGATGTCTTCTAGATCTGGATATGAGATTATATCTCACTATCAAAGTCATTATACACGGAATATACAATTGTCCTATCCTGATCTCCAAGTATCTATGGAGAAAGCACATTATTCTTGAAAAAGTTCAAGAATTAATCTATTTTTGACAATATCTTAGCATTAGAAAATTGATGATTAAATCTGATTTAATTATCATTAATAACGTGAATATTATTCACATTATTTGCACATATTAGAGAGGCATATAAAATAATTAATTATGGATTTAATTATAATAGTCAAGATTAATATGGATAACACTATCCACAATAATCACAAATATTGTGAATGTGTTTCATAATATCATCGAGAGATTTAATTGTATGTAAGATTTACGATTTATAAAAAAATGTGAATTGGATTCACATTATAAAATTAAATGTGAATTGGATTCGTATTGTATAATTAAATATAATTGTGATTTACATTTAATAATGGATGGGTGACTATATGATTTATAATTATTAATGGTATGATTGAAATTATCACAAAATAATTTAGGATTATGTTGATAAAAATTCAAGCAACTAAAGTTGTTGCAACATGTGGAAAATGTGAAGAGATATAGAATCTGATTAATTAGGAAAGAGGACGAGGCTCCATTCCTATTAGGAATGAAAGACACATGAAATTGATTTAAGTAGAACTAAATTATTGACGAATATCTTAAATTTATTTATTTCTTTTAACTAATAATTGTTGCAACAAAATCTTGACCACTGATTTTTATTAGGAGGGCATCCTAGCCATCCAGTTTTGTATAAGGACACCCCTGGGATTTTCTCTACATAAGCTGAAGCAATAAAATCTCTCTTTTTCTCTATCATATATATGTCCATAGTCTCTGTTTCTCAACCTAAGTGGTCATCCACACTCTAGAGTTTGTGGAGAGCATCACCGTCGTCGCGATGCTATTGAGATGTCAGATCGCTTGCTCGAGGATCTCCATCTTCTCAGTTCATGTGCTCGTAAGAAGACAACTGATTTTGTATGGCAAAATCAGGAGATCCTCGGCTTGGATCATCACCTAGGATTGCGGGAACATGCATCTCATCCACACATCCACAAGTGTTGTCTACATCAGATTGGACTTCATATAGGAGGTCTCTTCGCTTAGAGACTACAAGATCGCAAACACACTTCAAGAGGTAAGATTAATACTTGTGTGATCTTGATAGAACAACTTGGGATAGGTTCCAAGCCATATGGTTCAATCAAAAAATGTTTAGTTTCCACTACACCATCAACTAGTACAACTAGTCGACTTATATCGCATACGATACTGTCTCCATGCTTTTGTGATGCATGAGTTATTTTTTATTAAATCAACTCCCTTTAAGTTGTATCAAAGCCTTGGTTGAAGGTCTTTGATGTGATCCAAACTCTAAGGGAATAAGGTTTTGGATATTGGATGCGAGGGGACTTGTTGTTTTTGTGTCGATGAATTTTTCATATAATTTTTTCTCATATGAAAAGCTAGCATTTTATCCATGTTTGAAAGAATTTTTAGGGTAATTAAATAGGTTTAGAATGTCTGAACATGTCCCCAAAACATTGTTCATTTGTTGGCATCGAACGAGCATCGTTTTAAAATTAAAAAGTTCCCGCGGTGTTATTATTTTTACATGTAAACTCAGATATGTAACTAAACTTTTTTATTACTATTTTACTATCATGAAACATGTTTAAAACACATTAGTTATGTTAAAAATAAAACCAACAACTTTCTATTATTTATTTCACATGATTCCAACTCTGTTTTCCCAAGATATGTGATATTTAGTGGAGATGGATTGGAAGATGATTGGATCGTCTTGTTGACATTTTTTAATGTGTTTAATAATTTAAATATAACAATAGAAATTAGAAACTTTCCATGATTAATTTTTCTATCATTTATTTAGAGAAATACATGACAAGCAACAACCTTGAATAATTGCTTCTTGATATGAAAACCCTAGATTACAAACTACAATAGTTGTAGCTTGCAAAACCAACTTCTTTGCTTGATATGACTAGAAATTTAGGATGATTAAAAATGTTTTAAGTTGCCTAAATTTCTGAGTGATTGTTATATAGTATCATGTCGGTCGTTAAAAGCAATGATTGATAAAATCACTTAGTACAGATAAACCCAATCGTGTTGTTCTGAATTGGAATGGAAATGATGTCTAAACCAAGTATGTTGGTTCGGTTCCTTAATCAATGATTTGTATCCCAAGTAAATACTCCCTCCCAGCATAACTCGAGCATCTAGCCGAATCTCTTTCAAGAAGTATAGTATGATGCACAGTTAAGGTGTACTCTAACAACTAATTGGAATAATAAAATTGTACTATGTGAAGATGTGTATTATATAGTAATATCAAGAAAATGAATTGTTTGTTACTTGTATTGGATTGATGATTAATTTAATGTGATTAAATTAATATAACCAAATTGAAATACCAAGTATATATTTTATAAGATTGGATTTCCCTTGGAAGGATTGATCATGAGAATATGATTCAAATGACCAATCAAATTTTGAATGGGATATGGAGGATCATAAGATGACATCCACGGTCACCCATCAAGGCGAAGGGCTTTGTCGCCCTGTATTGTACGGTGGAGATGCATATGCGAAGTCATAGCTCCGACGTACATGCACACATGGATTAGGCTCTTTGATTCTCAAAAGAGTAAGACCGTATGCGTAGTGACCCCATTGTTGTTCCTCATATAATTGAGGCGGTATTGGATTGCGCATAGTGAGTTCTATTCATTTTGATGGTTGATTCAATTAACAATAGGTAAACTTCACCTTAGGGGTGATAGGCTCGGGTGTCAAAGATCAAATTAGGAAATGCAAGTTAGACTTGCAAGGCGGAATGAGTTCTCGCTTCCTTTACCTGAGTTACGTTTTCTCATATTATTGGGATGTGGCAAATGTGGAAGGGAGATCCCGGATCTCACTTGAGATACTTTGGTTAGAATACATCATGCTTTGAAAGTTCGAAAGGGAATGGACTTTCAAGGTAATAAAAGGCACGACAACTTTCATTTTAAAGATAATAACCTTAATAAAGTTAATATATTTATGCAAATCATCTTATTTCAGATAACCTTAATTAAACCCAGTCAAAACTATATGCAATAATAACCAGTATCATGGATTGGATCCATAATCAAAATGTAGTAATTATAGTTGGACACACAACGTATGTGGTTGAGATGTGTAAGTTTCCTCATGATATTGAGGATTGACAATTAAGTAGACAATAGGACAAAAACACATGGTTTAAATGTATCTACAATATTGATCTCGCATCAAGTGTACATTGGAAGTAGCATGTCAATGATGTTCGTAACTTTCTAGATCATATTAAAATCGAAGAAGATGTTTTGGAAAACATATGCGCTCCTAACATTTAATCATGAATGACATGGTTCATTACATTATGCAAAATGGTGGCTACATAAGAGATGATGCACTCAAAATGTTTGAGTACCTACCTGAACCAAAGTCTTTAAGAGTTGAGATGGATGTAGATATGATGAGTGTCATCATTCGACTATCTATACTCAAGTCTTTCATGAAGCTTCATAATTCATATTATATAAATAGGATGAAGCAAGTATAAATGTTGAAATACTCTTATATTCAAGTTCCTTGAGGACATGTTCAATTTAGGAGGTCCTTTACCTAAAGTGATGAATGCCAATACTAGAACAAGCTGATATACTAATAGTGCGACAATCTGAACTATTTAAAATCCTTAGATAAGGACTCAAATAGTGCATCGACATATTCTACATCTACATATCATCATTGAAATCAACTTACTTATTACATAAGATTAAAGTCCAACAATTGTATCTCATTCTTCTACTAGCACTTTCAATTGGTTACACATGTTTTAAGATCAAGAAAAACTTGATCTTAAGGTTTATAGTCATTGACATGGGAGTTTAAGCAATTTTTGCATCGATCTCCATTGTATCAACAAACTACTTATTTCTAGTGCGAGATCCCTTAGTTTTAGAGAATTTTTATGACCTAGATATTAGAGTAGATTCATTGTTTATTTCTAAACTTGTTAGAAATAGACATACATTCAGAGATATATCTATCATAAAGAGTTACGATGGATATATTTTAGATAGTAATCTAATATCTAGAGGAATCTATTAAATTATACTGTTAATGAATGGTTCACTAATATTTCTAATACTGAAATTAAGCCTTAAAAGATCAAAAGAAGGATAAATATCATTTGACACTGATCTGGCATGAATACTAGGACACAAGTGTGTTGATGAGATCAATATACCAGTAAGAGATAGAATTTTATATTGTCTGAAAGTTGAAAACTTACATACTTGTAAATTCAAAGTAAAATGTCTAATACACCATTTTCTGGGAATGGTGTAAGATGCAGAGGTATTAGACACCTCATACATATTGATGTATGTGGAGCATCTATATCATAATAAACATTAATGATATGTGATATCCATTGATGATTATTTGTGGTATGAGATTTCTTCCTTATCCATTGTAAACCTTTGAAATGTTTAAAGATTCCAAAATTTTGTTAAGAACCAAAGTTAGAAGGAAGATGAAAAAAATTTGTTCTGACCGAGGTAGCTAGTACATTTAAATTTAGATGAATAACGTATAGAGAATGGAATATTGTTCCTATCTCACTCCTACTAATACACCTCAACTCAATGGAGTTGTAGGGAGATACAATTAGATCATGTGTGACATGATTTGATCAAGGATGAGTTTTAGCAAAATTACCTCTTAGTTTTGGGGTATATGTAGTAGCAACTACAATATATATCCTTAATAAGATTTCAAAGCAAATATGAATCCAAAACCACTCATGAGCTATGGTTTCGAATCAAGTCCAGTGCTAGCCACTTGTGGATTTAGGGTTGCTTGGTCCATGACTGAAACATGGATGCAAGTAAGATGGACTCTAATACTGGAGAGTTCTACTTCATTAGGTATATAGAGGATGATATATGATACCTACATTATGACCATGGGATTCTTAAAAGATTTCATCTCTAAGGATATGATTCTTAGAGGATGACTTCCTTTAGAATCAACATAAGAATGAAGTAAAGGGACTCATCGAATCCTAGGAGGATAATGAAGTTCCTAATCAGAAACTAAAAGGATACTTAAAGATGAAACACTCATACCTATTAAAATCAATATGAGGGTGGTAAGACCACCCACAGGGTATGGATTCCGTGTGTTAGAGATGTTTGATAATGATCTAACTCCATATGATGAAGATTCTAAGGATCATGACATGGAGATATGGATGTTGGTAAAAAGGTCTAAGGTAGACTTCATAAACAAGTGTTGTGTATGGACCCTCGATGATCCACCTATAAGGTTCAAACCCATTTAATATAAATGGATATTCAAGAGAAAGAGGGAACATGATGAGAAGGTAGAAACCATCAAAGCATGGCTCGTAGCTAAGAGCTAGACAAAGAGAGAAGACATAACTTGCGATGAGACTTGCTCTCCAGTGACCATGCTCGTACCCATCAGAATATTGCTAACGATAGCTACACAACTTGACTATAAAATCTGAAATATGAAAGTCAATATTGAATTCCTCAATGAATATCTCAACGAGGATATTCATATGAAGTAGTCCCATGGCTTCACTATTGTGGAAGGAAAGGTTTGCAAGCTAAAGTACTCCATCTATGGAGTCAAGTAAGCTTCTCGTAGCTGGAATATCAGATTTCATGAAATTATAAAGGTTATGATTTGTGAAACAATTGTGATGAACCATGTGAAGCTTACCGGGAGTGCCATTGTGTTTGTCATGCGAAATGTAGCTGAAGTCCTAATCATTTGAAATGATATAAAGATAATAATAAATGTTATAATCTAGTTGTCTCATACCCATGAGATAAAAGATCTCAAGTATGCCTCTCATATCTTATTTCTGAAATTGTTCAAGGCGAAGAGAAGAGGGCATTGGGATAGTCATATGAAGGGTACACTTTGGAAATATTACACTTAGGAAATTGCATGAAAGGATTCATTCCCTTAATATATGGTACTAACGTATATAAAGGGATAAAACCTCAAAGTGTTGAGGATGTAAATGCTAAAGCTACAGACCCTTTGTGCGTTAGCTATAAGAAGCCCTATGTATGCCATATATATACAAAAGCCAGATGTCTGCCATGCACTGGGAGTGGTAAATTGTTACCAATAACACTATGGAGATAAAATACTTAATTACAATAATAATAAACATCTTTAAGGACATAAAACATTTGAGACAATGATATCAAAGGCTTATCTCTAAGAACTTAAGACTTTGTAGATAATGATCTACAAGTCTTACCTACAAATACCTTACAAGGCCTAAGACTAGATAGAGATACCCATGCATAAGGATATTATGATAAGGATAATATAAATCTCGTACTGGTAATAATAATTGTTGAGTTGTAGTGTCAAAGGCACCGTGACCGTTTTAACAAAATTTAGTATTAGTTGCATTAGTGCAACATTTGCATTAGATGCGAGCACTTTTACTGGAAGATATGCGAGTTTGTAAAAGGACTTAGCATAGTCTCTTGGGACAGAGTGACTAGTCATCTGACCTAGCTATTTGTCTAGATAGCTTATCATTAGCACATGAGTTTGGGTTTAAATATTAGTCCATTAATGGCACTTTGAGCTAGTGGGAGATTGTTGGACACACGAGCCCATGATGAGCCACTATGCAATACAAGTTATTGCAATTCGCTCCTTTATCTGAAATGTAGAATACCTAATTTATATAATAACTCCCTTAGTACAATTAGGGTTATGTACCATGGCCATCTTGATATCATACAATTGTTGGTCCAAAGGTTGGATCATTGCGGCTGGTGCAGGTTGAATATGTAAAGAGTTGGATTAAGGACTCAACTGCACTATCAAGTGATTATCAAGAAGAGATATCCATCCTCAGTAGGAGATGGAAATTATTACTTCAAAGGCTGGCATCTGACCAATCTCTTGATGCAGGTCCTCTGTATAGGAATAGAGATTCAGAGGTGGTGGATGAGTTAGGTCATAGAGTTGTTTTAACAAGATCAAGATAACTAAGACCTATGTCATATGCTGTCACATATAGGAAGACATCCTCTAACCGGAGATAGTTGTACTACTATATGTATAAGTCTGTACGTTAGGAAGACAAGTAGGTTGATGACCTAATAATTGTCTATACAACGATGAGCTGGCATGCATACAAGGACATATGAGTAGTATGATTTCTGAAAGGGGTTATACATGTTCACTACTAAACTGGAGACATGAGCTCAATCATGAGATATTGGGATAAACCAAATTCCAATGTTGGTCATCCGATGAATATCCATTCATCGACCTTTATTATTACTTCTTGGCTTTAAATACCTAGTAAAATACTTGTAAATAACAACTAACATTAGTACGTAATTAGCATGTAAATACCTATATTTAAACTCAAAATTAAAGAATAAAGAAAAGAAAAATAAAGGAAGTATCAAAGATACTGACTGGCCCTGAACCCCAAGACCAAGTCAAATATTGACTAGGTCGACCATGAATAAAGTATGGGGGATAAAGGCCAAAATAATATATTTTATTCTTTATATTTTTACTCTTTTTTTTTTATTTTTTGCTTAATGTATATTTAATATAATACACATTTAAACATAAATAAAAAATGAAAAAGACATTCAAAATAAACAATAAAGTTCAAAACATAGGTATATTATACCTATAATGTATATATATATGTAATTATATATATATATAATATTAAAATATTATAAAAATACGCAAATACATATAAAATTTGCTACAAATATATAAACTATGTAAATATAATATTATGTATATAAAATACAAATAAAAATATAATATACAAAATTCATGTATAAATACATATATACTTACATGTAAATATTAATACCTAATAAATAAGGTTGGAAAGATACATAAAAATAATAAGAAAATAGTTTATTAAATATGAAACATTTTTCATGTTTTGAGTATTTTTTAAATAAAATCATTTATTATTTTATTTAATTTTATTTTCTTTTATTTTTTGTTTTATCCTGACTTGTCCTACATGGACCAATCAAACGCTAGGGAATGCTGACCTCCAGGTCAACTCCCCTTCATGTGAACCCACCCTGCACATTTTGAAACCCCTCGCTTTGCCCAATTTTCACACCAAATCCACACTTCCTTTCCCTTCGAATCCTTTACCAAATCTGCTTGCACCATCTTCCTCTACATTGCCATACCCATAGCCCTCATTAACCACCATCGATTGGAGAGATATTTCTATTCCAAGATCACCCCTTACTACTAGTATAAAAGTCCTCCTCCACCTTCAATCCATGTTTCGATCTTTTCTACTCCACAGTAACCCCAAGAATCACTCCATGATTGAGCCCTATTGTGATAGGAAGATTAGCTCTTTGATTTGCGATGTGGACAAGGTGGATGAGATTGGTTCTACTTTGCCAGAGTAGCTTCAGGCTGAGGTCGCTGCTCCAAAAACTCTAACCGGGTACGAGCAACTAGGATAGGTTAGTTTAGTTCGTATTTTGACGTCTAGTTTATCTCACAATTTATTTTGATCGATTTAATTTAGTTTTTGTTAAAATGTCAAATACTAGTTCGTCGAAGTTTAGATCTCCGACCATCATTTTATTCTGACCATCTAACACCTCCACCACCTTCCCCATTATCATCTTCATCGAATCCTTTGCCCAGATTACCCTGATCTTGCAAAGATCAGGTCTACCAATCTCCCCCTCCACTCCTTCGTCGGAGATCCTCCAACTCACTCCATTTCTATGGTATCCATCTTCAAATTTGGTTGAGTGATGAATCTCCATTTCATCACCTTTATTCTACCATTTTGGCCTTAAAAACTCTAGCTAAATGCATGTAAATAGCATTATTTCGTACAAATTAACATTCATTATTTATTCTATTTATAGTAAATAAAATATAGTTTTTAATGCTAAAATTATATAATAAATGAAGGAAAAGAAAAGGAATAAAATATCAAAGGTATTTTATGACCCTAGTCCTTGAGACCTAGTTAAGAACTGATTTGGTCAACAAGGAATAAAGTAGGTGAGATAATGACCAAATATACAATAAAAATCTCATTTATTTATTCATCAATAATCTTATTTGGGACCTATTTTATTTTTATTATTTGTACCTCAAATAAAGAAACTTCATACATGAATGTTGTAGATAATGATGTATAGAAAAATACAAAATTGAGTTTGCACAAAATCAATATACAATGTACATTTATGCTCATAAGAAAATGCAAAAATCCAAACTTCCCAGAGCCATATCGTGTCAATAAAAAAATCAAAATATATCAAAATCACCTTTAATTGTAAATAAATTTTAATAAGATATTTATGAAGGTGGTTTCATTTAATTTGGAGTTAAGGTGTGAAAGTTTGGTTTTGGACCCCTATCGTATAATATACCTGAATAAAATATTCACTTTTATTTTTCCTCTATTATTTTTATAATTTTATATTATTTATAATTTTGTATATATTATTTAGACTAGAGTAAAACCATAAAGAAAATAAAAAAACAAAATAACATATAAAAAATACATATAAGAATATACTATACTTATACCTACATAAAATATACCTCTATTTATTTAAGTATATATAATACATCAAAAAAATACAATAAAAATATATTTGTGTACATAAAAATAAGTTGCAAATATTTAAATTATGAAAATAAAATAATAAAATTAAATATACAAAATAAAAATAAAATATGCAAAACATATGTCAATATACCTTTAAATACATTTGTAAAAAATAACTTGTAAAAAGTTTACTCATAAAAATAAATAAAAACCATATTAAAATACTACATAAAATAATAAACACTTTTTATTTTATAAACAAAATTTAGTAAAATCATTTAATATTTTTAATTCATTTATTTTCGAATAGGGATCCAATTTTGTACTATAGCTTCCTCAGTGGACCAATCAAGAGGAGAGGATTGTTAACCCAAGTCAATTGTCCTTCTCTACCTCTAACTGTGTCAAATGTCTCGAGCGACCCAACTTCTTTGATTTTTCCCCGCCCCTCCGATGTCGCTTCACCCTCGAGCCCTTCACCACTTCTTCTCTTTGATCATCCCTGACTCTCACCTGCCCCTTAGGTCTTCTGTACATAGCCTTACTCAATCACTATCCCTAGGTCAATAAGGGTCGAAACCCATGTTCATAAATAAACCCCTCTTCCTCCTTCGTGAATTTGGTACCTTTTTGATTCCTGAAACCCATTACCCTCGGTCAAGAGCATCTCCAGGTAACATATGGTGTTCCTTTGAGGTGTTGTCATGGTTGACGGAGGAGGAGAGGTGACCTCCAACGGATTTCTGACCCATCCTACTCTCTGGTCTTCTCGGTCAGGTTCCAGCTATGCTTTTACCATTTCTAGGTAGGTCTAGGTGTTATTTTTTATTTCATGCATTTTATTCCGTGGTTTAATTACGTTATTAGCGTAGATTAGGATTAATTACTTCACTAGAGATCTAGGGATCCGTCTATTGTGACCTTCTATTCTGCATTGTCTCCAACCACTGCTATCTCCCTACTTCCTTCCTCTATCATTTCTCCATCTTTCACCCTTCACCAAACACCCAGAACACCTCTTGATCTGGAGATCCGTGCTCCCTCCGTCGCCACCTCACCGGAGCACTCCATTCGTGGCCATTTCACCCAAACATTCACCAATAATAGCCAGTCGCCTCACCCTTGCATCACCTTTCTTATTTTGCAGGTAAAGCGACTGGAAGGGGGAATCTACGCCCCACTCGACTTCGAGAAGAATCCCCAGGAATGACTGAGCTTCAGGGGTCTATTAGTGACCCTCATATACTTTTGAGTGCTTCTACAAGTGAGGAGCTACTGCAGGAGAATTTAGAGCCTATTGGTGGAGTCCCAGGTGGTCATTAGCGTGCTCCTATTGGATCGAATCTCTCCCATGGTGACTTCGTGGATGTTCTTCCACCATCCTCCTCCATCGTCCGATAATGAGTAGTGTACCAAATTCTACAGGAGATACCCGATCTCTTGAGCCATAATCGTAGGATACTTGCACATGATCTAATCTTGGATGTCAAATTCGAAGGGTTATTGAGTATTCAAATGATGGCACATGTTTAAGTGAGGTGATCACGTCCATTCAGCAGCGCACTAATGGGGGTACATATTCTCCCCCACATTTTTATCTTCTTTTCTTTTAGTCCCAAATAAAATTTGTAGTATAAATTAATGTGTAAATGTTGCATAGAAACCCTTGATGTTTGTTGATATTGCATATGGCACCAGTCCATCTCAACTCACGTGTCGTCCCATGTGAATTGGGAAAATTGCAAATATATCCTAGCAGTTTTGTGAATTGAAAAATAGTACATAAAATTCAAATATTAGTTGTATATTTTTGAGAAATTTGCACATTTAACTTTGACTTTATTTTTAATTGCAAATATGCCATTGCTAGTAGTATTTTTGTGCTTGTACTTTATTTACTATAAATAGCATCTGTGCTCCAAAAATTATGCCAAAATAGGGCTAGATGCTTGTTATCATGTACATTCAAGTCATATTTTTATTTTTGCATTTTAGATTAGTTATTTTTTAAAAATCAAATGAGAATATTTTTGTCCCTGTTTGACTTAGAAAATACCAAAAAACAATAAAAAAAATTTTGAAAAATTCCAAAAAAATATATTTTATTTATTAATTGATTCGCTCCAAACCAAAAAGCCATAAAAATAGGAAAAAAATATAAAACTTTAAAAAGCTCCAAAATCCAGTAAAAATAGGGAAAATAACAAAAAATCCCAAAAATATTTATCTTTATTTCTGATTTTTCTTTATATGATTCTCTATTTATTAAAATTGATTTGGAGAATTTTCGACTCTATTTGCTATTTTTAATCTTCAAATCAATTCAGCCTATTTATTTAATCCCTATTTTGGTATGTCTTTGATTTTAAAAGTAAAAAAATTAGCAAAAATCCCAAAAAATCACAAAATTTTATAAAATTACATAAAACCCTAAAACATTTCATTTCCTATATTTTGAGTATTTTTAGTAGTACTTATAATTCTATTATCTTATATTGTATATATAGCCTTATCTATTCTTATATAATATATTAAAAATAAAAAAAATAAAAAAATAAGGAAACGTAAAAACAAAATAAAAATTATAAAATTAAAAATAATTTAAAATATAAATATTAAAATCAACATAGAATATAAAATAAAAAACCCACATGGAAAGAGAATGAATGGATAAGAGAAAAGAAAAAATTTGGAATTTACTTGCACAATCTACCATTTTCTCCACGTGTTCGACCTCTACGCATGCTTACATACTATACACATTTTGTCAAGTTATAATAAATCTTAACTAGACATTTTCACTTTACATTGCTTTATTAATTTGTAGGTTAATTGTTGTCTGATTCACTTTTAGTGAGCGGTCACCTCATTGACCATTTGTCTTCTCTGTTCTTCTAGTGAGGATACTTTAGACCCTCGCCCAAAGTGTCTCAACAAATGGTGCTGTTGCTGAGGAGCAACACCGCATAGATTGCATTCATTTATTTGTTTCTTCTCTCTTGCCTAGATTTTTTCTATTATTTATGCTTCATTTTATTTGATATTAATTGTGATCTGTCTGACCCCTCTTCCTTGTTTGACTTTGTTGCAAGGGGCTGCTATGCGAGGGAGGACTTCTTAGGAGGACATGTGCACCCAATCAAGGCAGAACCAACTCTCTGACTTAGCTAGCAAGAGAGAGCATCGAATGAAGACTTGGAGGAATTTTGGAAGATAGTCTCTTTATATTTATATTTTTATTTCATTTTGTAATTAAAAGTGAGTGTGAGAGAGATAATTGTAATAAGTTGGACTCTACCAGACACTACTACTTCACGAGGTCCATTGACCGAGTGATTGTTCACTTGGAGGCCTCATCAATTTTTCTCGTGTTTTCATCGCCTTCTTTTTCTTTATTTTTCGACTTTATTTTTATTTATTTTGTGTGATTGAGCCTAGTTCTAGGATTTGCTTTCTGCTAGATTAAGGCCAACACCCTAATTATATTTACTTGTACTATATAAATCGTGCTTGGACATAGTCAAATCTAATTGTTGACTATTTACACTTGCGACCACACCCCGAGATAAGTTCTATACATTGCTTGCAGGATCCACTATGGCAGACACCAACGAGCTTCCGAGACGAGAGCTTAGGTCTCATATCTAGATAGTTAGCATATGGTGCTTCACAATAATAACATATTCTATTCTAGGGTGATTTCATCGGCTTGCATTTCATATAGGATAGCTTTCAATTCTATTATGCATCTCGCATGGAGAGAGCTGAGAAGCATTATAAGTCTTTGATTATGCATGTGACATCGATTCCTGACTTGCCTTGCTTTTACAACCTTCTCCCTCTAATTTTGATCACCTAGAATGTTAATGGAATTGGAAACTCATTAGATGATTGCATTAAAAAATATCAAAAAAAGTGATAATAAAAAAAATAAAACAAAATTGGCACTGCTAACTCTACTTGATCATTAAAATAAATGTAATGGATTCATTGCTTTGGGGAGAGCAACCCCCTCATTGTCTTCTGCACATTATATGTGACATGTACACACTAAGGATTAAAGCCCCAATTCCAGGCCTACCTATGTGCTTGTACAATTATTTTGAAGCTCACCTAACTCTAAAATGGAAAGATAGATGACCACCATCTGGTCTTCACTTTGTTGAGTAGGTGAACATGGAGGTTGCTTTGTACATTGATTGTGATTTTGGGTCCATTTAAGTTCATTAATCTTTGAGTTTGTAGATACCCGAGTTGTTGAGTTCTTCTTTTCTTATTGAGTCCATCTCCCTTTCTTTGTCTATATTCTTGTCATCTTTATTGAGTCGTGATATCGAGTCTTGAGCTTCACTTTAGTAGCCGGATTTTATGGCTATCGCCTAGCATATATCACCCTATCTTTAGTCTGGTTCAAGAAGGCTCTCTTCTTGGACCACAATTTTGTCTTTGTTTGCCCTTTCACCCACCCTCCTTGTTCCCTTCAGTATCATCTCTTTTCTTTCACCCGGGAATGTTATGCTATTATATGAGGCCCACATCGAGATTTTGATTGTAGAAATTATTTGAGTAGGGTTGGGCAGATTTGAGGATGCTGAGATTGGTGGATTGGAGTTTGATATGTGCATAGATATTATCGAGGATTTTGATCTTGTTATGATTATAGGTGTGATTATTTATTGAGGATTTTTGATGTCGCACATAAGATCGAGGATGTGATCCAATTCTGATTATGGGACGATGCAAATTCTAGCCAGTTCCACCTGTCTTGATTCAGACATTTGATGTACTATCTTTATATGCGCTTCAAAGTGATGGTACTTGGAACTCACATGATTTCACTCATCTTCTTGAGTGATCCATCCTCCATCTCTTAAATCTCTTGTCCCCATTTAGAACTTAGATGATCTCCTTCTGACATCTTGATCCATCTCAACTGATTTGGTTGATTTAAGGGATTGTACTACAATTGCCCTGATGATTTCTTATCCCTCCCTTAGCCTTATGCCCTCCTACTGGTGATTGCTTATTTTGAGGACCTAAGACTTGATTCCAGAATTACCTTGATTTGCATCGACTTAGTTTGCATTACTCCCAGAGAAATGTCTGTGAGAAACTGCAACATTTTCTTTACGATTGGTTTGACTCACTGCTTGTGTGTCCATCTTGGTGGAGCACGAAACCATGTCATCTGATATGAGTTGTCGGTCTCACTGTTTGAGTGTGTGTCTGATCTGTTGGAGCACGAAACCACTTATCCTAGTTGTTTGGACTCATTTTAGTCTTCTCTCCTTGATGATCCTCACAAGGATGAGACACATTCTTCTGATTATTCCTCACCTAGTTCACACTTCTTTCCGAGGGTTATCTGTGACAGACTGTGACATCTTCGAGGTCTGTCAATCTCTTCTGCTGGGTAGCCAATTTGTCGCTTACTAAGACTACTTCTGCTGATCTGTTTGATGGATCTGAATACTTTGAGCTTTGCTCTCCTTGGCGACCCATGTAAGGATGAGTTCTATTCTAATTATGCATTGCTTAGTATGTATCACTCCCTAAGGGTTAACTGTAAGAGGATACATCATTTTGTAGGTACTCGATTTCACTACTGGTGTCTCCACTCTAGCGGAGCACGAAACTGGGCCTTCTGATTTGTATATTCGGTCTCATCTCTAGTTGTGTATCCAATTTAGTGGATCACGAGGCCGAATCTTTTGGTTTTTTGAGACCTCTGACATATCTAAGTCTACTCACCTTGACGACCCTCGCAAGGATGAGCCACGACTTGTGATATTTGGGCATTCTTCATCTTTCGACCTTATATCCACCAGATATCAAGTTGTGTAGAGATTCTCCTTCTCTTCACTCTTCGTATCTCCCTGAGACTATGAGTTACATGGAGGAATCTGTACTGATGCTTCCTCCTCCATGTCTTACGATATCGGCTTTGATCACTCACTCTTTTCTCATGAGCCGATGTTCCGCTTCCTTCTACCAGATCTAGGCTTAGTTTTTGATTTGTTTTTCCCAGTAGCTAACACCCACTTGATTGAATATTAGGGTGTCTTTCTTTTTCTGACTACGTGAAACGGGATCTTACTACCCTTGTTAATTTAATCAAATTAATGGTTAAATGAATGAATTGTCGTTCGTTGCAGTCGGATAATGAGAGCAGATCAAAAACCACTTTGAATTAATGTCAAGTTAATCACACGTGGCATTTTTTTTGTTTTTACTTGGGCAAGCCCAAGGTCGAACTCAGGGAGGCAGCTGTCTCCTTAGGTAGATTTTCAGCGATTTCCAAGGTTTGATTTTTAGAGGATATATTTTTTTATCTTTCTCAATATTTTATGCAAGACACATGCACAATCCAACCAGTTTACAAGTTAATTCAGATAAGTGACCAAATTAAATCCAAAAATTACGAAACTGGGCCAGATGATGAAATATGAAACTAAGTGTCTACAAAATTTTTGGAATTTTTCAACTCTAAATGAATTTACTGTGAATTAAAAACGAATGCAAGGTGATTTTTACTAAATTAATTTTAATAAATACCAAATCATACTATTTCCAGATATAAAAATTATCCTAGATAGACCTAAGTGGGAAGAATCCATGAAAATTAATAAACCTAAATTTTTATGTGAAATGGACCTATTAAAAATTAATTAAGGAAATCACTATATGATTTATTTAGGCCTCGAGATGTGTGCAAATGAGATGATTTTTAGGCACAATGCAAAGCTAAGTATCCTCGGTCTAATGTGAATTTTTGGGGATTTTTGGAGTCACAGAGAAATTAATATCAATTCAGAGGCATAAATGGGCAAAATATGACAAAATTTCACCAATTTAAAAATAATAAAATTCTTTGATGTCAAAAAAATAAAACAAGTATCTCATACGAAAGAGGACAAGTTAAGCTACAAATTGCAATTTTTGGAATTTAAAATTAAGGCTAAATGATGTCTAAATGATTGTGCAAACACAGGTATGTAAATGCAATACAGAAACAAAATTGATTATAGAAATATGCTTACAGAAACTTGTATGAAATTACCTATATGCCATAGGGTATTATTGCAATTTTTTTAGCTCGTCACGTGCCCCTCACGTGAGCTTGCTGGAGGGAGGACTTGTGCGCGAAAGGCTAAATGCCAGGGGGCTGATTGAAATTTTCACCTCTCCCCACTTGCTGCCCCCGTGATGGGGCTTCTCTTTCTTTCCTCTTCCTCCTCCTGCATGGAATGGAGGTGTACATGGCCGGGGGGAAGATGCGAGGCAGTGAGCGCTGCTGGGCAAGCACGGCTGGGAGGCACACAACGGCTTGATGGCTGGAGGTGCTCGTGGGGGCGTGGCGGTAACGGCTGTTCAGAGGTGGGCCGTGCTAGTGGATGGAGGGTGGTGAGGTTGCATGTCAGTGCGGGGAACGGCTGGGGAAACCAGCAGTGAAGCATTCTGGGGCTGGAGTCAGAGGCCGACGGTGGGGCAGCTGATGGAGGTCGGTGGCGCGGGGTGCGTGGTTTCAGGTGCTTGGGGTGCACACGTCAGCAGCACATGGGGAGCTCCTGGAGGAGGAGGGCCACGGCCAAGTACGCAGGTGGCTGGAGCTGGCGGTGAACCGTACGGGGCTTGGTCCTCGCTGGAGAAGGCACCGAGGTGGCGAGCCACGCACGGTGGCGTGCGTGATGTTGGAGGAGAGGAGTAGAGGAAGAAGAAGAAGTGGGGAGAGAGAGAATACATGAGAGGGAGAGAAGAAATAGGGGAGTTTCACCATCTCCCATGTTCTGCACGCAATTGTTTAGTTGGATGAAATGTGCGAGAAATTGGTTTATGAAATTGTTTCGAAAAATAATTAAAAATCACTGTTGCGTTCGCAACGTGTGATTTATCCGTTTAAGTGCAATTGATTTTGCGAGTCGAAGAGTGAATGATGGAGTGATTTAGGAGAGAGAAAGTAAGAAGGAAGGGATATTACCTGGATGGAGGATTGGATGCCTGGGGAAGAAGCTCCGTGATGAGCTCCTATCTTCGCTCGATGCAGCGACGATGCAGAGTTCGAGCAACTCGCTTGATCTGCGGTAAGGGATGATTCCCTTGGATCTCTCCTGAAACACAAGGTCGTTGTCGACTCAAAGCTCAAACCCCCAGAGCTGTCACCTATGGGGAGGAGCGAGCTGGGCCATTGTGCTCAAGATGGAGGATGGGGATGAATGGAGGAGTGGAGGAGAATATAAAGAGGAGTAGGAGGAGGTTGGAGAAGAGATGGAGAAGGTGGAGGGGGTGGGGTGGTGAAGTGTGCGTGAGTTTAACTTCTCCCTTACATCAAGGGAGAGTGGGGAGTAATGGGTAGATGGAAGATGAGATGGCGCCACTTAACACGCTCGGATGCGGCCAGGTGACATTTATTTAAATAGTATTTAAATTAATGGTAAAGTAGCAAAAACCATGGGGTTGACACGTGGCGGCTTCCGGAGCCACCACGTGTCGTTCCTAGAAAAATCCAAAGCTAAATGCGAAGAAAAATAAAAAAAGAGATAACAGAAGAGGTTAGATCAAAAAATGGTCAACACAAAAATTGCTCGTCTCGACGAGATCTACAACTTTCGTGAAGGATTGAAAATCAAAGGAAATCGTTTGTACAAAATGTATTTTTGGGTGGTACCTTATAGATATAAAATACCGTATTTTATCTTTTGTATTTTTTTTCATTTTTAAAAGAGAGAAAAATAAAAATAAAGTTAGGAAAAATAAGAAAGGAATATTTACAACTTAATATAATTTTTTTGATTTTTAATAATTAATAAAATAAAAGGATAAAATGAAGGGCAAAATTGTCAATATGTACAATATACAAAAGGGGCCCAAAATCCAAGTTTTGCATACGAGCTCCAATTTTAATGAAATTAGTCTTGTTTCGAATGTCTTTGAATGTATATTACTTTAAAAGTGAGTAGATCTAATTCGGAGGTTGTATGAGAGAGATATGCGTATTTTAAGGCTCCTAGTTTCACACTTGGATTGGGGGTTTTATTGGTCAATTTTACAAGTTAGTATTTTTTTGATATTTTTTCTTTATTAGTGTTAGTAATATATACATAATAGAGTTGGTTTTATTGGCTTTGGAGTTAGTATAAAATATATACAAATAAGGTATTTTATCTAATATACAGGTGAATATTTACAAGTGAATTTGGCTTCTTATTTAATGCAAATATGAATGCTAAAATACATATATTATGCTTGCATGCATGGATGCTAATTATGCAAGATAAAGGGAAATATGCTGCTATTACTCATGAACAATGCACTATTTTCAACTTTTAGATTGATGAATCACAAATTCATCAACCCCCTATACTTAAACCTTGCTCGTCCCCGAGCAACTAAAATGAAATGCAAGAGTGAAATGAGATCGGGTTCCATACCAAGGTCATGAACAAAAGTTTAAAATGGAGCTTGACTCGACCTTTGGATTAATTGTGTGGCGGAACCTTATTGGGACCTGAACTTAAGACCTAACAGACTTCAAGTTCCACAAGTCTTCTATTCAAGACTCCTCAATAGTTAGGTCAGAACAAATCCTCAAACGCAAATTTCCGATGACTATGATTCTTACTTGTACTGTGTAAGTGTAAAATAGCTCTCCACATCAGAAATGGCTAAGAAGGAGCCTCCTCTAACAAGGTAACTGTAATTCCTCGGTCCAGTAACTCTTTCCTCGAGGAGTGGGGTATTCCCTTCTAAGTTAAAGTGCGATCAGCTCAAGAGGAGGGGTGGAGAAAACAATGGACGGTAGCCAGTGTAGCTACCTATCCCGGGATGCCTGACCAGTGTAGCCAAGTCATCCACCTGCAGACTTCTTGCTAATATACATACTCCGACAGGTATTTTATTTTCACTTGGATTTGTCTGATTTTTTTGGAGTTTTTGCATATTTTTTCTTTTTTTCTTTTTTTTTTCTTTTTTTGAACTATATACAAGGCACATCATGTACATCAGGAGTTTTTCCTCTTGAGCCAGTAGACTATCCTTCTTTTGAAGCATTATTGCAACCCACCGTATCCCGTCCTTAGATGTCAACACCACCAGACTAGGTTGAGATGCACTACCCTCCCTAGAGGAGGACGGATGTTTCCACCCGTGTGCTACTCCAAGATAAAGGATTCTTCCTCCTCACCACCTCATCAATGAAGAGCTACGTGCATAGTGCTTGTCCAAGTTAGGTCACTGTCTATAAGAATCATGCGTGTGTACGAGATATTCTACTTAGACTAATCAAGATGACATGTGAACATAGACTTGCTGACTCAAAGAATTAAGTCACTTGACCTGAGAAATCTTAATTCTTGTTCCTATAAGGTTCCTATGAAAGTAGGTGGATTAAGGTCAAATCAAGTCCCTCCTCAACATCTACTCATAACTTGGTTCAGAACCCACTAGCTTTTCACTTTGCATATGCAAGATATGCATATGAGATGTAGATGACATGCTATGCGGATGAATGAAATGCAAGGCTCTCTGTTTTTTTAGATGCAGAGATGATGTGCAAGAGTAAATAAGAAGCCTTTTTTTGTTGTTTTTTTCAACCTATGTTACAACAATTTTTCAAGAGTTTTATAAGTGTTATACAAATTTTACAAGTGTTATACAACAAGTATTTTTTTTTCAATTTTTACCCACCCGTAATTACTGCAAAATATATACAAAAATACATGAAAATACGCGAAAGTACGAGCTATGGGTAAAGTATATATGTAATATATACATGCCCCCTATACTTAGCGTGTGCTATGTTCTCAGATCATGAAAAACGAGGAAAAAGACATAGCTCGTGCTAAGCGTAGGAGAGTTAAAATAATAAAAAGTATAGAAGTCGTCTTGACCCCTATACTTAGGCTATGGCATCCTAAGTGTAGAATAAGATAAAAAATGGGGCGGACGGGGTTAGGAGGGAAAATGGAGGAGTATATACACAGTGGGCATCGGCCCCCCCATACTTAGGCTCTGGTCAACCTAAGTATAGGACAAGAGTGAGTGTGAGAACCGATGAGATCTAGAGAATATACAGCGAATGGTGAATGAGACTCGGGTCACTCTCCCCCCTATACTTAGGATCTGATCATTCTAAGTTTAGCCATAAATGAAATGATATGGAGCTGGGGCAAGTGATTCAAATCATTGGGGAGGGAGGGAAAATATATACAAGAAGGAGTGAGAATCTACAAGGATCAAGAAGGTTTGTGACGAACTTCTTGCGGGAGCAAGGAGGTGGGTAATATACAAGTGTGTCACTGTCAGAATCGTCCTTAGATGAATAGTAGTGCGGTAAAGGGATCGTCCAACGCGGGTTGACACATGGCTGCTGGTTTAGATAAGGCTTGAAGACAGCCGAACTGAGCTTACTCATATAAATCACCATGTCCAGACCCGATGAGGATTCCTCTAAAACTTCCTTCTCCGGAATGTTGAAGGAAATTTTCTTGGTCGATTTTCTAGAACCTAAATCATTGAGAGGGAGATGAGAGTGACACGCCTTGAGAGGTTCGGGGGAACATCTCGAGGAATCAATTCTCGACTTCCTCTCACTAGATAGCCGACTAGAAGAGGGAGAAATTGTGTTTTTATGTGGAGTCAATTTAGTATTGGTTGTTTCCTTTGAAGGTCCAAGATGTGATGCGGTGCTGACTGTGGGTTCCTCATCAGACGAGTCATTATATAGATTGGAATATTCTTGAAGATTCAACATGCGTCTCAAGAAAGTGCTAGTGATCTTAGTTGGCTTGGCATTATTGGGCTCTTGTGTCAGATCATCGAAATGATCAATGCAATCCACAAAGGTCGTGTCCGACTCAATGATAGCTTCTGGTCGTGAGTCCTCCTTAGAAGCTGTCATGGTGGTGGTGCAAGCAGTTGATGAAGTGGAGGTGTGGGGATCCTCTGAACCAACAGTTTTCTGGGTAGTCGATCTCTCAGGTTTAGCAGAGAGGTGGGACTCATCTACCTCTCAATGGTCATGACTGTTAGCGGATGTGCGGATCACCTTGGAGTAAAGTGTATTAAAGAGTGGATGAGGTCGGAGCACTCCCAATGCTGAAAAATCGATCTCCCTAGTCTTGCAATCTATAGTCGCCTTAGCCAAGGCTAAGAACGGCTTCCCAAGAATAATCGGAGACTGGGAGAACTCTCCTCGGTGCTCGATGTCAATGATCGTGAAGTTCACCTGGAGTAGAACACCTTGGAAAGTAACAATGACTGAAATGTTTCCTCTTGACCGTTTGATGGATCGATCAGCCAGCTGAACGATCTCTCTTGACTTCCTAATTGGCCTGAGTTTGAGCTTGTCAAACATAGAGGTCGGGAGGATATTTATCACTGAGTCATCATCGATTCCCGCATGGGTAAAGATGGTGTCTTTGATTTCACACTCAACTTGGGGCAACCGCTTCACTTTCGACTTTTGGTCTTTCTCCCCATTACCAAGGAGGTGGCCATAGACACTATGTGTCTTTCAGTCCTTGTCCTCTTATTACCCGACCACTTTGGCATCAATTTACTTCTCACAAATCATTTGAGGTCGGAAAAGTGATCTATGACCTTAATCAAGGGAAGTTTGAAAATCAATTCTTCACCAAGTACTTCCCTTAGGGTAGGATCCAATTTTTTTAGGTATTTTTCATTTTCAATTTTTATGTGATTTTTTGGTTTTTTAATTTTTTTGGTGTTTTGGGTGGATGAATGATCAGACTCTAGATTGGAAGGCAAGGGGTTAGTAGAAGAGGAAGATAGAATGGACTCTAGCTGTACACCTTGTGTGGGTTCCCCAATGTTTGCTATGTTTTCATCCTCAAAACTACTCATGTCCTTTTCCACTTTCATTCCCAAGCTGGCAGAAATTGAGTGCAATATTTCCATGACATCTCTCAACTTGTTACCTAGTGTTTCATTTTTCTCAATAAGTCAAGAAATGTCATCCTCCAAAAAATTCTCATGACAAATCATGGGAGAGTTCTGCTCAATTGGAGGATACGACTGAGATATTGGGGTCTCATACTCAACATACCTAGACTCTGGCATGTACTGCTGGGTCGAGTATGGACCATCCAAATGGCACATATTGGTCGGAGCCTCATATGATGGAGTCAATGAAACAGAGACTGATAAGTCTAGCTCATGAGTTCACTCATATGAATGTATAGGCTCTCCGAATGAAGTATGGTTAATGGAAACTTAATCACTAAAGTCAATAAAGCCTTGGAAATCATGACGTGCAGTCCTCTCCATTCGTGTTGTTCGATCGACCATGTTATGCCCTAAGGTCAAGTCAGGATGTGAATATGTGAATTTTTGTCTGGTCCCTACTTGAGGTGAGAATGAAGTATGTGGGGGCATATAATTTTGCTAATCTCTGTCTCAGCAGTGGCTTGCTCTTCATTCGATTCTTTAATTCCTGCAAGCTCTCGAGAATAAGGACAGCCAGCCCAAGATGGAAGTGGATTCAGAGTGTTGGAATATGAAGTAGGTGAGAAATGCGAAGAAGTGGAGAAGTCAGTCGAAGTTCTGACTTCATAATCGGGTTGAGGTGGAGCCGACAACGGGTAAGGGTCTCCTGTGGGTGGCAGATGATACATGGAAGAATGAGAAGGTGAAGATGATCGGTATATGGTCGATGAGGAATGACCAGAGGTTTCAGGGTATGAGGACCAATATCCTGACATCTTGAAGAGGAAATGAAGAAGATTGAGGTAGAAAATGTGCAATTACACATGATAACACACGGACAGACACAAAGACAAACACAAGAGCAAACTCCGAGTTCACACTCAACACGATGAAGGACCCAAAACCGAGTCCGATTAATCTGGTTGATTTTAAGTGTGAATTTTTAGACAAGTAGCAAGATGTTACGCGGCCTATAGGGGAGTCAGCTAAAAGCCGGATGGGTCTCCCCTGTTTAACCTGTCACCTAAGATACCACTGGTCCTTCCTTTCTTCGCTCCTATCCCAAGTTGATGGATTCAAAGACCTGCCCCTATCTACTTGCAAGTAGGCGGAGGCTGACAAGACCAGAACTCCACCCTGAGGGGTTACTGACAACTTGTCATGAAGTACCGCAATTTCACCCCTATCTACCTGAGACAGGCAGAGGCTACTTGGTACTAGCCAGTGAACCTGAATAATTCAACTTGTGATATTTGCTAAGATCAGTCGGAACGTGATATGGAAGGTGGGGATTTGATCTGATAACTGAGTAATTCTACAAGGGTCACAATGAATAATATGTATAAAGTGTCGCTGAGGCGACCGCTCGCAGAATACCCATGTTGATCAGCAATTAACCCACGATAAAAGAATAAACAATTGAGTCCCAAGAATGTGAATTAACATTTATTACTCTACCACAAAATGTACAGTGACTAAGCATGTAGAGATCGAACCACAGAGAGCAATACAAAAAAATGCAATAGCCTATGATGTGCATGTGCCACAGAGTCATCCTTGTGTGAAGCATATTTTTGTGGGTTTTATATTTATATTTTTTTTATAAATAATATAGTGATATAATACATATATATATATATAAATTATAGAATATAAATATATAAAGGTATATATATATATATATACATAAAGGGTAGGTATATAGCATATAATACATACATTATATATATATATAGATAGACAAGAATATATTTATTATTATTATTTTTTTTAGAATTTTATATATTAATAATTATGTATATCCATATATATAGGTAGATATATATATATATATATATGTATTTCTCTCTCTCTCTCTCTTTTTAAATAGGTGAATATATATATATAAAGGGGTGAGATGAGTGATACAATATTTATAAAATATATAAAAATAACTCAAATATATAGAAATAAAATCTTTTTGGTATTTTTATAATTTTTTACTGTTTTGGTGATTTTTGGGTATTTTTCAAATTGTTTTTGATATTTTTAAATGCTGAAATAAAGGAAAACAGTGAAATAGATACTGGCTGTAAGTAAAATAGGAATAAAAAACAGCAAACAGCCACAAAATTTTTCCACACTATTTTTCAAATAGAGATAATAAAATATAGAAGAAACAGGAACCGAGTTTATATTTTTCTGAGTTTTCTTAGATTTTATATATTTTTTTGACATTTTTGTGTATTTTTGAATTTTTAAGGTTTTTCTTTTGAGATTTTTAGGGATTTTTGGACTGACACTAAAATAGGTCAAAGTACACACTAGGGAATTTTTTTGGAATTTTTCGAGGTCTTTTAGTATTTGTTTGTTATTTTGTAAGCTAGACAGTAAATAAAATGCATGTTTTTGATTTTTAATAAATGCAAGAATGCAACAAAATTAAAAACTAAAATTATGGCATGCAAAAGCAAGATAACAGGAGCTTATATCCATTTTTGCAAAGTTTTTCAAGTTAATATGAGGCATCAAATAAATGGACAAAGCATACAAAAATATATGGCCTGATAGGGGCATTTTTGCAATTAAAATATTTCTCAGGGGCATCCATGCAAAAAATTACAACAGAAATAAACATTTACTTTTATTTTCAGGGCCATTTTACAATTAATAAAACCCGGCGGGGTTTAAGTGCAAAAATCACGCGCCTCACATGGGTGTTGCACGTGAGGCGCGGAGGGACTAATATGTAAATACATAAACGACAGGGGGGCTTCTGTGAATTTTACAATTTATTTACAAAAGGGATTTTTATTTATAGCATTAAAATATAAATACAAAAAGGCCGGGGGAGGTGTCTGAAATTACCCCCAACAGGCGCTTGATCCGATGGTTGGTCGTCTTCCACTTGACACGCGTCGCGTATCCGTCGGCCGATACCGGTTCGCAGATGATGGTTGAGATTAGATCAGCCTCGCTGATCGGACGGTGAATGCGAGGCTTCATCTGACGGTGCTCGTTCAATCTGGGGCGACCCTCCTGATCTGACGGCGCTGGAGCCCACCGGAAGAACATGGAAGAAGCTCGCCTCCGGCGAGCTTCGATCGTGAAGCTTGGGCTCCTCCGGGCGTCTCCCATGCATCTGGGTTGCTCAAAGCGTGGCTGGAGGTCTTCCGCATCTCCTGAAGGGCGCGCCATGGCTCCTGGAGGTCTGAAGGGCTCGGACGAGGTTGATGAAGGACAAGACCTCCAGGAACCTCTTCCTGGTTTGAATCGAGCCCAGATGGGCTTCTTTCTTCGCTGAACCTGCATAGGAAGAACGGGGGAGCGAGGGCTTCCTCCTCGACCCCGGGTTTTAAAGCTATACAGCAAGATGAGGTGTGGCGGAGGAGCTCCGGCGAAAGGCGGAGGTGGAGCTCCGATTCGCCAAGACCAGAGGTCCTGAGTTGAACAAAGATGTGCGATCGATGGAGAAAACGATGGGGAATGAAATGGGAGGCAAAAGGCGGTCGGATACAGTCGAGGTCACCGTGAAGAAGTCGCCAGAGCTGAGCTCCGGCGAACTTCGAATTTTGGATTCTAAGCTAGACTGATTAACTAAACACTAAACTAACAACTGGAATCAAAAGCTAACATTAAAACCTAACTAAAAAGCGATAAAGAAGCAGCTCTTATACCTGGGGGCCACCAGGGAGCAGGACGGACGCCGGAGCTCCGCTGCGTCAAAATTGTCCTCCTCCGGCCGGTTCGAGGTGCTGGAGCACTCCCCCTGTCACGAGGAACGTCCCAGGAACGAAATCAGGGCTTTTGGATGGATTAAAATTGGCCAAATTTGAGGAAGGGAGCGGAGCTTCTTATTTATAGACAATGGCCTGGAGCCTTATTGATCGGCGATTATTGCTTAATCCAATGAGTATCGAACTGATCCAAGAGTTCGGCGGGTATCAGTGATTATCCGAGATCATTTCTTGTGAAGAAAGCGAGCTCGATCGATGGACGAGATGGCCGTAAAAAAGGGATGAAATCCGGATAAAAGATGGTTCAGAGACGCCAGAGCTTGGATGGGATAGTTGACCAGGCAGTCAACAAGGGCTGGCGCCCCATTGGTCCAGATCAGCCGCTAGAAGGCAAAATAGGAAATCTTATTCAAAATTGATTTATTTAACCTAGTAAATGATTTTATTATTTTTTTCTTATAAAATAAAAAATGTGTATTATTTCGTGTAGTATTTATTTACGATTTTTATTGAATTTTTTGAAGTGTTTTATTTTAATAAAGTGTATATGTGTGTATTTACATGTATTTTGTATCTTTTAATTTTTTTTATTTTTTTATTTTATTATTTAATTGGCTTATTTTATAAATTTATAATTTATTTTTGTGAGAATAAAGGTATTTTTATTTAATTTTTATGAGTTTATTTTCATTTTTAAATAAATAGGGGCGGGTATATGTACGTATAATTATAGGTCTTTTACCTATATATTGTACATACTTTATTTATTTAATGTATTTTCTTGATTTTTATTTTGGATTTACATTTTTAATAAGTTATATGTAATATTTACATTATTATAAAAATATAAAAGAAGAAAATAATTAAAGAATGTTTTCCCCTTTTATTTATGTACATACTTGATCATAGGTATTTTGCCTATTAACTTGCATAAGCTTATTTTATTTTATTAATTCTTTTAAGTTTTATTCTAATTTTAGTACATACATGTATTATATACATTATTTAAAAAATTCTAAAAATATAATTTGATAAAAATAATAGACAAGGAATATATTGAATATTTTAATCTGGCAGGCTGCACAATGGGGGCCAAAAACCTAACTTTTGCAGATGGACTCCAAAAATTATGAAACCAATTTTATTAAATAGTTCTTGGAAAGTTATATACAATTAAAGGTGAGTTTGGGTGATTTGAAGTTTTTATTTGCAAGATATGGGTCTGTGAAGTTGAGATTTTGGCTTTTTATTCTGTGTATAAAATGTGCATTGAATACTATTTTTACACAAACTAAATTTTGTATTTTTATTTACATTATTATCTGCAACTTTCATGAAAGAAGTTTCTTTATTTGATGAATAAATAATTATGTACAAAATAGGTGTCAAAAATGCATAAATAAAGGCATGAATAAATGAGGTATTTATTGTACACTGGCCCTTATCTCCCCCTACTTTATTCCTTGTCGACCAATTCCATGCTGGCCTTGGTCTTGAGGTTAAGGTCATAAAATATTTGCAATATTTTACTCCTTTTTCTTTTCTTCTCTTTATTCTATAATTTTGGCATTAAACACCTTATTTAATTTGTAATTAATACAATGAATCATGAATGCTATTATGTACAATTTGATGCTATTTACATGCATTTGCTGGGGTTTTTGAGGCCAAAATGATGGAATAAAGGTGATAAAATGGAGATTCATCACCCCCCTATACTTGCCTTTGCTAGTCCCTAGCAAACACTTATGCAATAAGTACAAAAAGAATAAAGAAAAGAAAAAGGAGAATTAAAGAAGGATAGAGTGAATAGGGATGCTTTCAGTGCAATGCATGTCTTTATAAAATCTGAATTTGGAGCTCCTGTCAGACCTTGGGTGTAGATGTGTGTGGAACCTAGTCGAGAACCAGCTCTAAAATACAACAGCCTTCGATAGTCACATAACTCGGTTCAACCCACCTCAATAGCCTCGTCAGAACCGATCTACATCATACGCAAACCCTTATAACTATGAGGCTGACTTGTACAGTGTAAGTGATGGTGGCTCTCCCCAACTGAAATGACAAAGGAATTGACTTCTCCAGAATGACAACCCAATGATTCCCCAATCTAACAGCTCTTTCCTTGAGGAGCAGGGTATTCCCTTCTAAGTTCAAGTGGCAACCAACTCAAGAGGAGGGGGTGAAGAGAAGAATGGACAGTAGCCAGTGTAGCTACCTATCCTGGGATGCAAGACCAGTGTAGTCAAGTCATCCAGCTGCAGGCTCACATATTTGTCTTTGGAACTCAAGCTTGCTTATTGGCTTTGTACATACTTTGCAGGCATTTTATTTTTGTACATGCCTGATCATATTTTTTTTCTTTTCAACATACTATTCACAACAGCATTTACATAAGGAGTTTTTCCTCTTGAGCCAGTAGATTATCCCTCTTTTGAAGCTTTATCGCAAACCACAATCTCCTGTCTTTAGACCTCATTGCTATTGGACCAGGTTGGGGTGCACTTCCCTCCCTAGACGAGGACGAATGTTTCCACCCGTGTGCGTCTTAGACTGGCAAATCCAACCCCCTCACCACTCCAACTGAGTTGAGCCAAGTGAAGGGTGCAAGTGTCCAAGTTAGGTCATGGTCGACAAGAGTCGTACGTGTGTCTCAAAAAGTTCTAGTTAGTCCACTGAGGTGACTTGATCCCAGCCCTGATTTCTCAAAGAATTAAGTCTGTATAGACCTGAAGTACCTTAGACCTAGTTCCCATAAGGTTCCAGTGCAGTTAGGTGCGGTAAGGTCTAACCAAGCTCTAATTTGAGACTTTATTGGACTGATACAATCATCAAGCTCACTCAAAAAGAATATGAATGGTATGCTTATGCTATGCATAATGAATGATGCAATTTTTTCACAAAGATTTTACAAGAATCAAAGAATCTTTTTGCAGAAAGAATTTTTGAAAATTGAAAGCTTGACACATACACAAATATTTAACGGACGTACCGCCTTATTTACAAAATATATGGATTTGTAAAGACTCTACATGTTTTAATGAAGTAGTTTATTTAGGTTGTCCAGAAAGAATTTTATGCATTTTATTTCTGATTTACAAGTCTTTGTATTAGTGCTATTATTCTTCTGATCTAGTTTGAGAATAATTTTTGCGAACTATAGTACACGATAATTTTTGCAATCATTTACACACATTTGAAAACTATTTTTGCAAAGATTTTTCACACTACATATATACAATTTTCACAATAATATTGACACACAATTTTCAAAACATTTGCGCATAGGTTTTTCAAATCCTTTCTTTCACACAAAGAAAAAGTTTTTCAAATCAAACATTTTCACATAAGTTGAAAACATTTCACAGCAAATTTTTCAAAACAGGTCACACTATTTTTCAAATCATACTGTATAGGTATCTAACCTGATTTATTAATCAGTATATACAGAAGAAGAAAAACTATGTTTGATGTACAATATGGTTTTGGTTCTTGAAAGTTTTATTTGGGCTTATTCCTTATTTTCAAATGAGAGATTTTCGTGTAGACTCCACAGACTTATTCAAGAATCATTTTCACAAGAGTTTTGAAAACTATAGTCCAAGCTAATTTGACAAACATGTTCACACATTTGAAAATGATTTTTGCAATAGGATTTACACATCATAGATAGGTTTTTCAAAACAATTTTGACAATCAAATTTTTATAATCATTTGCACACTAGTTTTCACACATTTTGATTTCACTCAAAAAAAATAAATTTTACACACAAAACTAATTTTCTCAAAGGTTGAATACTTGTACACACTATTTTCAAACAATTTTCACAAGGTTTTTCAAAGAAAACTTTCTTTCACAAAAATTTTTTCCTAACTTAATAATCAGTACAAGTACAAAGAGACTGAGGAGCTCACAATCATCTTTTATTATTATAGGACTACTTTTTACATTGTATTTTATAGTGAGGTGATATTTTATTTTCAGTATGAGTTATGGCTTATAGTATATACATGGTATATACGACCCCCCTGTACTTAGCTTGAGCTATGTCCTCATAGATCGAAGAGAAAAGAGAAGACATAACTCGTACTGAGTATAGACAAGTCGAAAGAATATATGAATGAAAAATGAATGAATGAGAAGTTGATCGTCCCCCCTATACTTAGGATCAAATAATCCTAAGTATAGCAGACTGTACAAAAAGCAGGGAGGGTCAAGGGTGGGAATACACAGATCGTACTCATGGGTAAGATACTACTAAGTATAGACAAGAAGAGGAGACAATGGAGAGGATCGGAAAGAAATGAAAAACTCGGGGTGCACATTCCCCCTATACTTAGGACAAAGCACGTCCTAAGTATAGAAAACTGTCTACAAGGGCGGCGCTTTTTTGATACAAAGAGAAAATAGAAAAGGAAAAGAAGAAAAGAAGAAAAGAAGAAAATCAGATAAACAGTGGTTGGAGTACATCATCTGAATCTTCTGATGCTGCAGCTGTTGTGGAGATGTCATCATGGTGCAGTAGCTGGATGGAGTCAACAACGGCCAAGAATGCATCTGGTTCGAGGTAAGGCTTCAAGAGTTGGCCGTTGACGACGAAGGGCTGTGCGTCAGGGGACAATTCTGATATGGCAATACTTCCATTGTCACGCACTTCACAAACTCAAAATGGCCCTGTCCACTTACTCTTTAATTTTCCCGGGAATATCCGCAACTTTGCATCAAATAACCACACCTTCTGTCCAACGTCAAAGGTCTTTCGTCTGATGTGCCGGTCATGCCAGTGTTTCACCTTCTCCTTGTACATCAATGTGTTATCCTATGCACAGTCTCGGAATTCCAAGAGTATGTTCAGATCGTCCTTTCTTTTCTGACCACTTTTGCGTGAGTTCAAGTTGCAACTGTTAACTGCCCATAAAGACTTGTGAATTAATTCAACTGGCAGGTGGCACGGCTTTCCATATACAAGATGATAGGGCGACATGCCCAAGGGAGACTTGTAGGCGGTTCGGTAAGCCCATAGGACCGAGTTCAAGAGTTGGGACTAGTCTTTTCTGTTTGGCCTAACGAGTTTCTGCAGGATAGTCTTGATTTCTCTATTTGATAACTCTGCCATGCTATTGATCTGAGGATGGTAAGGAGATGCGACACGATGGTCGATGCCGTACTCCTTCGTTAACTTCTTGACCTCTTTGTTAATGAAGTGGCTACCCCCGTCTGATATGAGGATTTTCGGTATCCCGAACCGTGAAATGATGTTCTTCTTCAGGAACTGGCATACTGTTCGGCTGTCGGCAGCTCGAGCGGGGATAGCTTCAACCCAACGACTCACATAGTCGACAGCAAGAAGGATGTGCTCAAAACCATGACTGTTAGGGAAAGGCCCCATGAAGTCAATGCCCCATGCATCGAAAACGTCTGCTATTGAATAATTTTCAGGGGCATTGAATCCTTTGCAGTGAGTGTACCTTTCAGTCTCTGACAGTCAATACATCGTTTGACAAATTCTGCTGCATCCTTGAATAATGTGGGCCACCAGAAGCCACACTGAAGAACTTTTGCTGCCGTACGATCTCCAGAGTGATGTCCACCAGATTCGAGCGAGTGACAATGCTCGAGGACACTAGATTGCTCCTCCTGAGGGATGCACCTGTGCCAAATGCATTCCGCTCCTTCCCTGAATAAAAGAGGATCCTCCCATTGGTAAAAGCGGATGGTCGACATGAATTTGTTTTTCTGATTCTTTGTCCAATCCGAAGGTATTACCCCAGAAGCGAGGTAGTTGACTATGTCAGCATACCAAGGAAGAGAATCCACTGCTAAGATGGCTTCGTCAGGAAAGGTTTCTGTGATAGGTGCACTGTTCAGAGGAGGCTCATGCTGCTCAATTATGAAGAGATGGTCTGCTACCACATTCTGAATTCCAAGCTTGTCCTTAATTTCCAAATCGAATTCCTGGAGGAGAAGGATCCAACGAATCAGTCTTGGCTTGGCATCCTTCTTCTGCTGTAGGTACCGGATAACAGAGTGGTGTGTAAAGATTGTGACTTTCGATCCAAGCAAATAGGATCTGAACTTCTCAAGGGCGAAAACCACGGCCAACAATTCTTTCTCTGTCACTGTATAATTTCTCTGTGCTTCATCTAATGTTCTGCTGGCATAGTGAATGGCATAGGGCGCTTTGTCTTTCCTTTGCCCAAGAACCGCCCCGACTGCAAAGTCTGATGCATCGGTCATTATCTCAAAGGGAAGAGTCCAGTCGAGCGGCTGTAAGATTGGAGCCTGAGTGATAAGCTCCTTCAGCTGGTTGAAAGCAAGGAGAACCGGCTGATCAACAATGAACTCAGTCTCCTTGCACAAAAGTTCTGTCAGAGGTCGGGCAATGCAGCTGAAATCCTTGATGAATCGCCTGTAGAATCCCACAAGCCCTAGGAATGACCTCACATTCTTCACTGACTGAGGTGGCTAAAGATTTGAAATGACATCCACCTTCGTCGGGTCGACTTCCATGCCACCTTTGGAAACGACGTGGCCCAGCGCAATGCCTTCAGTGACCATAAAGTGGCTCTTTTCCCATGAAAGCACTAAATTGACTTCTCGGCACTTCTGAAGTACTCTGTCTAGGTGCTCAAGACAAGAATCGAAACTATCACCATAGACAGAGAAGTCGTCCATGAACACCTCGAGAAAGCTGCCTACCATCTCGACGAAGACTGCTAACATGCATCTTTGGAAGGTTGCAGGTGCATTGCATAATCCAAAGGGCATTCTCTTAAAGGCATAGGTGCGGAACGGGCAAGTGAAGGTAGTCTTCTCTTGATCCTCAGGGGCAATCGCCACTTGGTTGTACCCGGAATACCCATCCAGAAAGCAGAAGAACTCCTTGCCTGCTAATCTTTCCAAAACTTGATCAATGAAGGGCAAGGGAAAGTGGTCCTTCTTGGTTGCTGCATTGAGGCAGTGGTAGTCAACACACACCCGCCAGGATGTTGGTACCCGAGTAGAAATTTCTTCTCCTTTTTCATTTATGACCACGGTAAGCCCTGACTTCTTGGGAACTAAATGTAATGGGCTTACCCATTTTGAGTCGGAGATGGGATAAATGAAGCCTTCATCACACCATTTCGTTATCTCTTTCATGACGACGTCCCGAAGGTTAGGGTTTAGCCTTCTTTGAAATTCGCGGGACGGCTTGGCATCTTCTTCCAAATAGATGTGGTGTGAACACAAGGCTGGATTTATCCCTCGGAGATCTGATACGCTCCAACCAAGTGCCTTGCGGTTCTTTTCTAGGACCTCGAGAAGCCGAGATTCCTGATCCGAATTCAGCCTGCTGCTGATGATGACCGGATACATTTGTTCTTCACCCGCAAGGAAAGCATACTTCAAGCCTGCAGGAAGTGGCTTGAGTTCTGGTTTTGACCTGTCCATCTTGTCGGTCACTTCAGAGACTATGCTGGTGGTGGGATGTACTTCTTTGAAGCTGCTACCATCCTCATCTTCTTGTTGAGATCCCAGTGATGTGCCGAACGGTTCTGCACTAAGCTGATCGTGTTCGGTCTGGAGTGACTGCTCAAGTAGATGCGCCTGCATCTGAGAATCTGTCTCCCAAGAATTGTCGAAGCATAAGCTGACTGCGCTTTCCAAGTCCTCCTCAAGAGTGAGGATTTCTCGGGTCCATGGATCGTCCAATGATAAGGTTGAGTCTCTGATCTCTACAATAAAATCACAGTCTGCTTTGGATGTTGCCTGCCTCTCATCAGTTGTGGCATTCGGCTCTCTATTCATGTTTATCATGATCTGCTGGGTGTTTGAGCTGAAGGTAATCTTGCCAGACCCGTAATCAACCACGGCACCTGAAGTACGAAGGAATGGTCTGCCAAGGATGATAGGGGTCTGGAGCAGGGGTGCAGGCGAGTCCATATCAAGGACAACAAAATCAGCTGGGAATTGCATCTCCTGCACTTTAACTACGACGTCTTCCAAAAGACCTCGAGGCCGCTTGACGGATCGGTTAGCGAACTGAAGGATCTTGCGTGTCTGCTTGAGCGGACCCAGCCCGAATTCTTGCATTATGGACGAGGGCAGAAGGTTGATGGAAGATCCACTGTCAAGTAGAGTGCGCTCGAAGACCTGGTCAAAAATCTCACAACTGATCAGAGGTGCTCCTGTATCTTGCTTCTTCTGCGGGAGGTTGCTGATGGCTGCAACAGTGGCCATGGAGAGTACGTGCTTTCTACTTCTCGGCGTCTGTTTTCTTGCACTGAGCGATGCCTGTTAGTACATGCCTCTTTCAATCCTTTCTTTACAGCTGGCATGTACTCCACGGCCTTCAACAAAGGAATCTCAACAGTCAACTTATCTAATATTTCCACAACACCTGGATCAGACAATGCTTTTTTTTGTTTTGCAATTTTTTTTTGGATTTTTGTATTGCATGAGGAAAAGGAATATGTACATCACTAGCAGGAAAATCAGAGTTCTTATTTACATCAACATCATCGCCCATAGAATGTTGTACATCCGGACTACAAAAAGGAGTACAAACTGTTTCTGAACAAGCTGGTACTGCAGGGAGAGCAAAAAGTAAAGCGTCTGCTCCGTCGGCTGGCGAGGGATCGGCTGCGGCTGGCGGCTCCTCCAATGCTGGCGCGGCTTCGCTTCAGCTGTAAACTTCTTTTTGGTGTTTTTGGTTTTGCTGATTTTTTTGTATTTTCGGCTGAGGCTGCTGCTGGAAATGCACGACGGATGGACTGGCTTCTCCTTCTTCTTCCTCCTCACCCACCCCTGGAGCTGGTGCGGCTGATGCGAAAGATGACGATCCACCTATTTCTTTATTCACCCCACTTCTGGTAGCAGGCGGAGGCAAGGCCCTACCACTCCTGAGAGTAACAGCATTAGAATAAACATTAATATCATTAGCAGACATGGACAGGACATCACATTCTACCTGCTCTTTCTTCTTGAAATTATTGGGGTTGGCTTCGTCCTGAGTCGGGATGGTAGTTTGGGTGGCGGTAAGGTCATCAAGCCGCTTGGTCATTTCCGCTAGCCCTTTGACAAGCTGGGCCAGACAATCCACGGTGGGGTTCATAGGGGGTGCTTCAGTAGGTTCAGCGTGCAGACCACGCTGCTGTTGGTTGGATGGGTGTGGAGGTTGTTGCTGGTGGTGCTGCGGTGGTGTAGGAAGTTGAAGTTGTTGGTATGAGGGAGGAGGATACTGCTGATTTTGCTGAGAGGGAGCAGCCGCATACTGGTGATACGGCTGTGGGTGGCGGTACTGCGACTGCTGCTGGTATGGATGGTTCTGCCTCCATTGATGTGCAAACTGGGGAGGTTGCTGATACTGCTGGTGCTGCTGAGAGGATTGTCCAAAACGACCACCCTGAGGTTGGTGGTATTGCCCATTGGCAAATGGCTGACCCTGGGGTTGTCCCGGAGGACGGGTCGGTTATGCATCATTGCTCCATACCCCGTTCACTTCCTGAATCAGGGGTGGTGGTGGGAAGACTGGATCAGGTCCGGAAAGGAACTCTGGCTGGTACACGACCATCTGCTACTGCAGCGGGCCCTGGTCGGGCGCCTGCACGTAGTATACGTGCTGGACTGCCGGTGGCTGCTGGCTCGGCTGAGGCTGATGTTGCGGTTGCTGCTCGTCCTTCTTCTCAGCAGGAGCTTCCGATGGTGTCGCCGACTGAATAGAGTTGATGGTGCCCACCAACAGTTCAAGGTACTTGTTGATCTGATCGAGCTTGTCTAAGTTCTGGGTCCTCTTCTCGATCACAGCGAGTTTCTCGAGGTCCTGTGATCGCTTCTCGATGATGTCCACTTTAGAGAGATGGCCCCCGATGATACTGAGGTTGGAGCTCTCATCTCTCTCTGCCTCCTTGGACGCTACAATGTGTACTTGTTTTTGGAGGATATGGGGCTGCTTCTGATATGCCTTGGATGAAGAGAGGGCAGCCTCTCCTTCGACCATTTCTTCAAATATCTGCCACACTACATCTTCATCCTTGTTAAAATGTGAGCCCCCACATGCTACGTCCACGAGCCTTTGGCTTTCAATGTTCAGTCCCCCAAAGAAGTGCTGGACCAGGCTGGTCTTCGGAATATCATGATGGGGACACTTCTCTTGCAGGTCAGTGAATCTCTCCCATGCTTCATGTATCGACTCATGGGGTCCTTGTAAGAAATTACTGATTCGGGCTCGCATCTGGTTGAGCCGACCGAGAGGATAATTTTTATGTAGAAATGCGGACTTCAACTCCTCCCAGGTCGTCATGACCTTCCCCAGATGGTTGAACCAATAAAGGGCCTTGTCCTGTAAGCTGAATGGGAATGCCATCATCTTGACAATGTCCAGAGGGACATTGGAATAGAGAGTAGTACGGCAAATGCGGGATAATTGGTGCAGGTGAATGTACGGCTCCTCGCTGGTGTTTCCATGGAATGCAAGGAGAAGAGCAATGAATTGGGGCTTCAGCTCAAAGTGAGCGTGTACCGGTGGAATGAGGATCCACTCGGTCATCTGGCTATCTCCCGGATTGTATGTTTCTTTAAGTAATGGCTTTGGTGGTGGTGGAAATTCTAGATCATCATCTGCACCACCACCTCCACCTCCACCTCCTCCTCCCCTGCCTCCTCTGCCTCTGCCTCCATCGTCTCGGTTCATTATATCATTCAACATGTCCTGGAAGGCTGTCTGTGTGAGGGCCTGTTCGGTCAGCTGCTGCTGGATGGCCTGGATGGATGCCAGTAGCTGTGCATTGACTTGATTCTCATCTGGCACCTGTCCCTCTGGTTGGGGTGGTTGCTGACCCTTGCCCTTTCCTCCTGGAGCCATGTCAGGGTTTGAGTCGGACGAAATAAACTCCAGGGTAGTCTACAGGGCTCGCTCTGTCTTCTATCTGCATAATGAGATAGTCCGAATCAGATCACTTGCAATTGTGTTCAGCTACCATGATGAAGCTGGAGTTCAGGTCAACCCCAGCATGTTGTGACTGGAAAAGGATGTAGACTGTAGTCGACTTCCATTCACAACGGCGAAAGCGGGACAAAAGTGATCCTAGTTTATTGAGTGGCCAAGAGAAAGGTAGAAAACAAGGAGTCTGGAGATCGATCCGCAAAGTCCGGATCGAGTTCTCGGGAATCGCCTCGAACTTATTGGCGGAATTGAGTCCATGGAATCGATGTGGGTATCGGTATGGTCCCGACGAAAACCATCCATGGATCAACTTCACGAAGCACAAGAGAAGGTCGGATGTTGGAAGAAAGATACGATGGTAAACGAGGAATAAAAGGAGTGTAAACCAGTAGAGAGGCTCGGTTGAGTGGGGTGGTCAAAGGGAGAAACAACAAAATGTGCGCAAAGGCGCGGGACTTGATCTTTGAACCTTAATCTAGATCCATACAAACACAATACAAAATCGGGTTCACCAACTCACGCCATGTGAAGCCGTGAAAGTTCGGCTATTTATTATCTTTTCATTTTTAGAGTTTTGATTTCAGGTATATCTTATAACAAGTCCTTAGTACGCTACCCTATAGGAGAGAGAGTACTGCCAGAAGAGTTTCCCGTACTTGTCCTCCTCCTTTGTAACCTGTAGTCTGTATTTTTTGGAGTCCTTGTAACCCTTCCTGGATCCCTACTCTGCCAAAGAAATATAGAGAGGAAGCCGATAGGCGAAACCAATACTTCGGTTCTCGCTCGCAACGGAATCACCCGTGAGCGTGCAAGAACCTACTCGAACGCAGGACAATGAGACAGACACCCCGTGAAGGCGTGGCCTATGCCCAATACTTCGGATAGGGTCGATTCTCTACACAACAGAGAGTCATCATTGGTGACCAAGCCATACTCGCCTACGTACGATAGAAGCGCCATTACTTCGGAAATCTATGCGATACACAAGGCAGTTGCAGACTGGGTTTTTGGCTTTAATCCTTAGGGGGTCGCACTCGCTCAAGGGAGTAGGGTTTTGGTTCCCCTCTAAGGTACCTGAAAACAATGAGGGCTTTATGAACCCGGTACAATGATAGTCCATTACAGATTATAATTAAGGTCAAAGTTTATTTAGCAGTCCCCTTGTTTTAATTTTTGGGTTTTCATTTTTTTTGAGTCTGTTTCCATACCTGCGCCTAACGTTTTTGTAGATTCTCATTTAAGTCCTAGGTGCTCAAAATCAGAGCGAGATAGCGGAAAAGCCGTGCAAGTGGTTCCATGATGGAAATCTCACCATTGAACCGAATGATGCATGCTGAGTTAGAAGACTTACATTGCATCCCAGCTCTCTCCATGCGGTATGCAAAATAGAATTTTTAAACCTATCTACATGTCGGTATGCAAGGCACAAATTCGCCCTAAATATTAGCTGCTATTAGCGTGAAGAACCATAAGTCGCTTATTCATCTCTAGCCCAAAGGATCCGGTCTTGGCTCACCCCTCCTTTGCTCAACACACTTGAGTTTAGGAGAAAGCGCTTTGCGGGGCTCGCTGTGGCACAAGGGCTAAGAGACAAATGAACGACTTGTTTAAGTTTGACTAGATCCAAACGAAGTATACTATAGGAACATGCAATCTTATTAATGTTTGGACCTAGCTACCGAGTCAAGCAACCTACATCTAGGGGCTACAAGCACACAAAACAAAGTAAAAGAAAGGCGGAAAGCTCAAAACTTCAGAAAACAAAGAAAAGAAAGCGATGGAAAACTCGAAAAGCCGTGATGAGGCCCCCAGGTGAACAATCACCCGTGCACTGGACCTCATTGTGAAGAGTAGAGTCCTGTTTAATTACATGCCAAAATTGTCTCTCTCTCACCATAAATTACAAAAGTGATCCTAAGTGCTCTAGTCCTATCTAATCCCCATCTCTTTACTCCCTTGATGCTCTCTCCAGATGGCCATGAGGTGAAGACCACCCTCCTCCAAGCTCGGCTGCCTTGGCCTCCTAAGAAGCCATCCTCGCGTGGTGGGCCCTCGCATCAAAGTCACAAAAAGATTGAATTAGTATAGCTCAACCAATCAAATAGAGCAGATATAAAATAATCACAATAAATAAATCAATCAATAGAGCATGGTGATTAATGACAATAAAAATAGCTGCTCACAAAATAAATGATAAATCGATTTTTACAAGAATGACAAAAATAAAATAGGCTATGCTCATTGCTCCCCGGCAACGGCGCCATCTGATAACTGAGTAATTCTACAAGGGTCACAATGAATAATATGTATAAAGTGTCGCTGAGGCGACCGCTCGCAGAATACCCATGTTGATCAGCAATTAACCCACGATAAAAGAATAAAACAATTGAGTCCCAAGAATGTGAATTAACATTTATTACTCTACCACAAAATGTACAGTGACTAAGCATGTAGAGGTCGAACCACAGAGAGCAATGCAAAAAAATGCAATAGCCTATGATGTGCATGTGCCACAAAGCCATCCTTGTGTGAAGCATATTTTTGTGGGTTTTATATTTATATTTTTTTATAAATAATATAGTGATATATATATATATATATATAAATTATACAATATAAATATATAAAGGTATATATATATACATAAAGGGTAGGTATATAGCATATAATACATACATTATATATATATAGATAGACAATAATATATTTATTATTAATATTATTACAATTTTTTAGAATTTTATATATTAATAATTATGTATATCCATATATATAGATATACATATATGTATTTTTTTCTCTCTTTTTTTTAAATAGGTGAATATATATAAAGGGGTGAGATGAGTGATACAATATTTATAAAATATATAAAAATAACTCAAAAATATAGAAATAAAATCTTTTTGGTATTTTTATAATTTTTTACTATTTTGGTGATTTTTGGGTATTTTTCAAATTGTTTTTGGTATTTTTAAATGCTGAAATAAAGGAAAACAGTGAAATAGATACTGGCTGTAAGTAAAATAGGAATAAAAAATAGCAAACAACCACAAAATTTTTCCACACTATTTTTCAAATAGAGATAATAAAATATAGAAGAAACAAGAACTAAGTTTATATTTTTCTGAGTTTTCTTTGATTTTATATATTTTTTTGAAGTTTTTGTGTATTTTTGAATTTTTAAGGTTTTTCTTTTGAGATTTTTAGGGATTTTTGGACTGACACTAAAATAGGTCAAAATACACACTAGGGATTCTTTTTGGAATTTTTCGAGGTCTTTTAATATTTTTTTGGTATTTTCTAAGCTAGACAGTAAATAAAATGCATGTTTTTGATTTTTATAAATGCAAGAATGCAACAAAATTAAAAACTAAAATTATGGCGTGCAAGAGCTAGGTAACAAGAGCTTATATCCATTTTTGCAAAATTTTTTAAGTTAATATGAGGCATCAAATAAATGGACAAAGCATACAAAAATATATGGCCTGGCAGGGGCATTTTTGCAATTAAAATATTTCTCAGGGGCATCCATGCAAAAATTACAACAGAAATAACCATTTACTTTTATTTTCGGGGCCATTTTACAATTGATAAAACCCGACGGGGTTTAAGTGCAAAAATCACGCGCCTCACGTGGGTACTGCACGTGAGGCGCGGAGGGACTAATATGTAAATACATAAACGACAGGGGGGCTTCTGTGAATTTTACAATTTATTTACAACGGAGATTTTTATTTATAGCATTAAAATATAAATACAAAAAGGCGGGGGGAGGTGTCTGAAATTTACCCCCAACAGGCGCTTGATCCGATGATTGGTCGTCTTCCACTTGACACGCGTCGCGTATCCGTCGGTCGATACCGGTTCGCAGATGATGGTTGAGATTAGATCAGCCTCGCTGATCGGACGGTGAATGCGAGGCTTCATCTGACGGTGCTCGTTCAATCTGGGGCGACCCTCCTGATCTGACGGTGCTGGAGCCCACCGGAAGAACAGGGAAGAAGCTCAGCCCCAGCGAGCTTCGATCGTGAAGCTTGGGCTCCTCCGGGCGTCTCCCGCGCATCTGGGTTGCTCAAAGCGTGGCTGGAGGTCTTCCGCATCTCCTGAAGGTCGCGCCATGGCTCCTGGAGGTCTGAAGGGCTCGGACGAGGTCGATGAAGGACAAGACCTCCAGGAACCTCTTCCTGGTTTGAATCGAGCCCAAATGGGCTTCTTTCTTTGCTGAACCTGCATAGGAAGAACCGGGGGAGCGAGGGCTTCCTCCTCGACCCCGGGTTTTGAAGCTATACAACACCGAAGGAGCTCCGGCGAAAGGTGGACGTGGAGCTCCGATTCGCCAAGACCAGAGGTCCTGGGTTGAACAAAGATGTGCGATCGATGGAGAAAACGATGGGGAATGAAATGGGAGGCGAAAGGCGGTCGGATACAGTCGAGGTCACCGTGAAGAAGTCGACGGAGCTGAGCTTCGGCGAACTTCGAAAGAAGCAGCTCTTATACCTGGGGGCCACCAGGGAGCAGGACGGACGTCGGAGCTCCGCCGCCTCAAGATTGTCCTTCCTCCGGCCGATTCGAGGTGCTGGAGGACTCCCCCTGTCACGAGGAACGTCCCAGGAACGAAATCAGGGCTTTTGGATGGATTAAAATTGGCCAAATTTGAGGAAGGGAGCGGAGCTTCTTATTTATAGACAATGGTCTGGAGCCTTATTGACCGGCAATTATTGCTTAATCCAATGAGTATCGAATTGATCCAAGAGTTCGGTGGGTATCAGTGATCATCCGAGATCATTTCTTGTGAAGAAAGCAAGCCCGATCGAGGACGAGATGACCGTAAAAAAGGGATGAAATCCGGGGAAAAGATGGTTCAGAGACGCCAAAAGCTTGGATGGGACAGTTGACTAGGCGGTCAACAAGGGCTGGCGCCCCATTGGTCCAGATCGGCCACTAGAAGACAAAATAGGAAATCTTATTCGAAATTGATTTATTTAACCTAGTAAATGATTTTATTATTTTTTTTCTTATAAAATAAAAAATGTGTATTATTTCGTGTAGTATTTATTTACGATTTTTATTGAATTTTTTGAAGTGTTTTATTATAGTTTATTTTAATAAAGTGTATATGTGTGTATTTACATGTATTTTGTATCTTTTAATTTTTTATTTATTTATTTTTTTATTATTTTATTGGCTTATTTTATAAATTTATAATTTATTTTTGTGAGTATAAAGGTATTTTTATTTAATTTTTATGAGTTTATTTTCATTTTTATATAAATAGGGGTGGGTATATGTCGGTATAATTATAGGTCTTTTACCTATATATTGTACATACTTTATTTATTTAATGTATTTTCTTGATTTTTATTTTGGATTTACATTTTTAATAAGTTATATGTAATATTTACATTATTATAAAAATATAAAAGAAGAAAATAATTAAAGAATGTTTACCCCTTTTATTTATGTACACACTTGATCATATGTATTTTGCCTATTAACTTGCATAAGCTTATTTTATTTTATTAATTCTTTTTAGATTTATTCTAATTTTAGTATATACATGTATTATATACATTATTTACAAAATTCTAAAATATAATTTGATAAAAATAATAGACAAGGAATATATTGAATATTTTAATCAGGCAGGCTGCACAATGGGGGCCGAAAACCTAACTTTTGCAGATGGACCCAAAAAATTATGAAACCAATTTTATTAAATAGTTCTTGGAAATCTATATACAATTATAGTGTGTTTGGGTGATTTGGAGTTTTTATTTTGCAAGATATGGGTCTGTGAAGTTGAGATTTTGGCTTTTATTCTGTGTATAAAATGTGCACTGAGTATTATTTTTACACAAACTAAATTTTGTATTTTTATTTACATTATTATCTACAACTTTCATGAACAAAGTTTCTTTATTTGATGAATAAATAATTATGTACAAAATAGGTGTCAAAAATGCATAAATAAAGGCATGAATAAATGAAGTATTTATTGTACACTGGCCCTTATCTCCCCCTACTTTATTCCTTGTCGACCAATTCCATGCTGGCCTTGGTCTCGGGGTTAGGGTCATAAAATATTTGCAATATTTTACTCCTTTTTCTTTTCTTCTCTTTATTCTATAATTTTGGCATTAAACACCTTATTTAATGTGTAATTAATACAATGAATTATGAATGCTATTATGTACAATTTGATGCTATATACATGCATTTGCTGGGGTTTTTGAGGCCAAAATGATAGGATAAAGGTGATGAAATGGAGATTCATCTGGCTCTGCCTTAAGGTGTTCACACACACTCAAGTACCCTCACTCAGCCTGAAAACAAGGTCGGGGTTAATCTCCCGCAAACAATGGTTAATTTTAATTATTTTTTTGGGTCCAATTCAATTAGCAGTCTTGATTTTAAAGTTTAGTTGTCACTGATATTAATCCACACAAGCAATCGTGTCTACCTTCCAATCCCAATTCCTTTATCCTAGGTTAGAAAATCGAGAGAGAGAGAATCAGAAAAAGCCGATGCAATCGAGAAAATGATGATGAATGCTTGAGTAAGAATACTTACAGTGCCTCCAGCTCTCTACAATGCGGGATGCAAGATTGATTTGAAATTTTACACTAAATGGAACGCAAGAGATGAAAAGCCGCTCCTAGACAAGCAGTTCTATTAGCGAGTGAAGAACATATTATGTTTGGCTAAGTCCTGTGGTCTAAGTGCATCTTTTATGTGTGAAGTGTGGTCCTAGATTTTACGAGCACAAACAGTCCTAGGAAGCTCTAAGAGCCGCAAGTGCAGGTCCTATTCTACGTAAAGCAACCACACAGCACACGGTGACACGTTTATTATGACTTACATGCGTGAGATCCCAAACGGGAACCGCTGTAAATGCAAACACTTTTTTTTACAAGTTAACAAAAATCTTTTTGGCGTCTCAACGGCTGACTTGCTCCACGAATCTTCGGCCTCCGATGCACTTCGAGATGCGTCGACTTCAAGAAAGCCGCTCCAAGTTCACCAGGCCCTCACACAAAAAGATAAGAATTATGTCAGATAGAGATATATACAGAAATGGTCAGAAAAACAATTAAATAAAAAATGAATAATTACAAGATGGCTCAGGTGTCAGACTACCCGAGTGATTGGAAAACGTAAATCTAATTTTCTAAAGTGATCCTAAGCCATTTGCCTCCCTGGCAACGGTGCCATTTTGAAACGGCTCTTACTACCCTTATTAATTTAATCAAATTAATGGTTAAATTAATGAATTATCGTTCGTTGCAGTCGGATAATGAGAGCAGATCAAAAACCACTTTGAATTAATGTTAGTTAATCATACGTGGTAAATTTATTTTTTTTGTTTTTACTTGGGCAAGCCCAAGGTCGAACTCAGGGAGGTAGCTGTCTCCTTAGGTAGATTTTCAGTGATTTCCAAGATTTGATTTTCAGGAGGATACTATTTTATCTTTTTCAATATTTTATGCAAGACACATGCACAATCCAGCCAATTTACAAGTTAATTTAGATAAGTGACCAAATCAAATCCAAAAATTATGAAACTTGGCCAGATGATGAAATGTTATGAAACAAAGTGTCTACAAATGTTTTGGAATTTTCAACTCTAAATGAATTTACTGTGAATTAAAAATTAATGTAGGGTGATTTTTACTAAATTAATTTTAATAAATACCAAATCACACTATTTCCAGATATAAAAATTATCCTAGATAGATCTAAGTGGGAAGAATCCAGGAAAATTAACAAACTTAAATTTTATGTGAAATGGACCTATTAAAAATTAATTAAGGAAATCACTAAATGATTTATTTAGGCCTCGAGATGCGTGAAAATGAGATGTTTTTTGGGCACAATGTAAAGCTAAATATCCTCGATCTAATGTTAAGTTTTGGGGATTTTTAGAGTCACAGAGAAATTAATATCAATTCAGAGGCATAAATGGGTAAAATATGACAAAATTTCACCGATTTAATAATAATAAAATTCCCTGATGTCACAAAAATTAAACACATATCACATACGAAGAGGACAAGTTAAGCTACACAATGCAATTTTTAGAATTTAAAAATGAGGCTAAATGAATGTCTAAATGATTGTGTAAATACAGGAATGTAAATACAATACATAAACAAAATTGATTATAGAAATTTGCTTACAGAAACTTGTATGAAATTACCTATATGCCAGAGGGTATTATTGAAATTTTTTAGCTCATCACATGCACCTCACGTGAGCTTGCTGGAGGGAGGACTTGTGCACGAAAGGCTGAACGCTAGGGGGCTGATTGAAATTTTCAACTCTCCCCACTTGCTGCCCACGTGATGGGGCTTCTCTTTCTTTCCTCTTCCTCGTCCTGCATGGAATGGAGGTGTACGTAGATGAGGGGAAGATGCGAGGCGGTGAGCGCTGCTGGGCAAGCATGGCTGGGAGGCACGCAACGACTTGATGGCTGGAGGTGCTCGTGGGGGCGCGGCGGTAGCGCCTGTTCAGAGGTGGGCCGCGCTAGTGGATGGAGGGCGGTGAGGTCGCACGTCAGTGCATGGAACCACTGGGGAAACCAGCAGTGAAGCGCTTTGGGGCTGGAGGCGGAGGCCGGCGGTGGGGCAGCTGATGGAGGTCGGTGGCGCGGGGTGCATGGCTTCAGGTGCTTGGGGTGCGTACGTCAGCAGTGCGTGGGGAGCTCGTGGAGGAGGAGGGCCACGACCAAGTACGCAGGCGGCTAGAGCTGGCGGTGAAGTGCGCGGGGCTTGGTCCTCGCTGGAGAAGGCACCGAGATGACGAGCCACACACGGTGCCGTGCGTGATGTTGGAGGAGAGGAGCAGAGGAAGAAGAAGAAGTGGGGGGAGAGAGGAGAGAATACGTGAGAGGGAGAGAAGTAACAGGGGAGTTTCACCATCTCCCTTGTTCTGCACACATTTGTTTAGTTAGACGACATGTGCGAAAAATTAGTTGATAAAATTGTTTCGAAAATTAATTAAAAATCACCATTGCGTTCGCAACGTGTGATTTATCCGTTGAAGTGCAATTGATTTTGCGAATCGAAGAGTGAATGATGGAGTAATTTAGGAGAGAGAAAGTAAGAAGGAAGAGATATTACCTGGATGGAGGATTGGATGCCTGGGGAAGAAGCTCCGTGATGAGCTCCTATCTTCGCTCGATGAAGCGCCGATGAAGAGCTCGAGCAACTCGGTTGAGCTGTGGCAAGGGAAGTTTCCCTTGGATCTCGCCTGAAACACAAGGTCGTTGTCGACTCAAAGCTCAAACACCCAGAGCTGTCACCAATGGGGGAGGAGCGAGCTGGGCCATTGTGCTCAAGATGGCAATGGGGATGAATGGAGGAGCGAGGAGAACATAAAGAGGAGGAGGAGGAGGTTGGAGAAGAGATGGAGAAGGTGGAGGGGGTGGGGTGGTGAAGTGTGCGTGAGTTTAACTTCTCCCTTACGTCAAGGGAGAGTGGGGAAGAATGGGTAGATGGAAGATGAGATGGCACCACTTGGCGCGCTCGGATGCGACCATGTGTCATTTATTTAAATAGTATTTA